>JAFMSR010000019.1:1835881-2274892 GCA_022818135.1 Saxidomus purpurata
TCCAAACTTGCATTTCTAATGAATTCCATCTAAATATATAATTGTTAATGCAAATATTTTACAAATATAATACAATAGGTCCTATATTTATACTTTCCTTAGGCAAAGTATGTGTATCAAATTTGAACTTATGATAAAATAACGATATCTTGGTTGGGCAACCAGGATGGGAAAATCAAATTTTATAAAAAAACCTCCAGTGAAAATCTTACTTGAATTAAGTGCAAAGTGAACATAAATGAGTGTAAATGATCAGATGTTAAAGTTTCAAACAAATCTGTTACATGTCATAGATCTGATTATCCACCTTTAATACAATCTAGGTCATGTTTGAATATGGATCTTCTGGGGTCAAAAACTAGATCACAGGGTAAAATATAGGAAAAACCTTGTGTACGAAATATTGGTTGCAGTTTTATATTGGATCTTGATGTAACTTTGTCAGTATTAGAGGTGTTATGATTCATCGCGGTTCACGATACACTGCGGTTTCTTTTACTTTTGCAGTTCACTTCAAGCCATTACCAAAATTTGGTCTGAACAGTACGGCACAGTATTAATTTTACTGTTGGTTTTCAGTGTAAAAGGAAGTTCACCCTCTGAAGAGCTCAAATAAATTTTTGTTGTTACCAGCCAGGGGTGTAAGTTGTAACTTGTTTAGATAATTTTGAAAATAACTACAGTAAGTGATAATTGAAACATTTTGTCAATAAAATTGCTTCCCTTTGCTGAAAGAAATAACTCCCTTGAAAGTAGAGGTGACCAAAATAATGGGAATTTCTGAAAACGTAACAATTCAACATTTCAGTTTTTCCTGAATTTCTTCATTACAAGCAGATTACCTCTGCAAATACCTTTAGATAAGAGAGAGAAATGCAAGTTCTTTCTTTATAGCTGACAGTAATGACTTTTCAGTTAGACATAATGGATTTATTGGCAAAATTGTCTTAGAGATGACCTGAAGAATGTCCTACTTCAGACGGTTTTGTCGTGGCAGAAGTTATTTTAGTGGATGATGAGTAAAAGATAAACATAACTTGTAGAAATTATTTTCAAAATAATTAAAACAAGTTACAACCCTGACTGGTTATGGTGATTTTCAGACAGGTGCTTCCCAACCTATATAAAAGGAAATTGACATTTCACTTTTTTGCATAACAAGTTTAGAACAGTAAATTGTCAATGTTACTTATATGAATTAAATATATTAAATTATATTACATAAATATAACAACTGTAATTTTCATTGACTGTATTCAGTTGTAAGCACTAATTTACAATTTGACTCGTTTTCACGAAGCTATTCATAGACTTTGGTCCATGGCTCAAAAATATTTTGCATCCCACATACATGTACTTGTCGCAGTGATGAATAGAGGGGCTTTTGCAACATGTATGTCAATGCTCCTGAAGGAACTTTGAAAGGCACATTAAAAGTTTGGTCCACATCTTGATACTGTGAGACACCACTTTTGGGGCATTTGTTACTTTCCATTGACAGCTCTAACGACTTGTTTTCTAAATATTTTTATTAACATCACACTAATGGATTTGAATATTTTCCACTGCAAAAACCTTAAGCCAGAGATAGGGCATATCCCCCCTGCACATCTTTTGAGGCTAGGCACTTGGAAAATATCCGCTGTATTATTCAATTCATTCCTCAGTTCACTGGTGCTTAGAGGTGGCAGTTTGTGATTAAATGGAGGTGGCGGTCCTTGCCAATTAATGTGTATTGTATGCCCTAATGGTTAAAAGAAAAGGAAAAAAGCCATGATCTTGTCTCTTATTAACTTTATGTAATGGACATTTTGTAAATTTGAAAGAAGACTACCATTTGCAATGAATGCACTGATAAATTTAATACAATGGACTGTACCAAGATGTAATTTCTGTATAGATATTAAAGCCCCTGGATCACTTAAAATGTACTGATACAGTTACATAAATTTATTGATAGGATAATGATAGAATCATGTTCTATTCACTCTAAAACAATCACGTTGACATAATTATGCATTTCTTTTGTATTCAAGTAGTTTCTTTCAGAAAAAGAGTTGCCATTTGCAAAAGCATTGAAAAAAATACTGCACTATGTTTCTGATATATACTTATCGATTTAAAAAGCAAAGTTAGGAATGGTTTTGGCACAAATAAAGGTCTTTTCTGTCAGCAAGATATCTTTCTTGATAAAATGAAAGCTACTTGTAAATGTGATCCTGGGACTTTAAACATGACTTATTTTTGAAAATGTGTCAACATTTGTAGAGCAATTTCAAGGCTTGTACTACAGTTGTATTTTGAAATATGAAGTGTACACTCGATTAAATGAAGCATCAGTACTGATGGACTAAGAACATCATTTAGTTAAAACTTATTTAATTCACTCTGATTGTGGAACAAGTTCTTGCAATGTATATCATCTGACCAGCACTCACACCGATAGAATATTCTTTTCATCATCATTTTAATCATGAGATGTTTCATATTTCCTCACTCAAGTCAAACTAGAAAAATTTATTAGGCCACTTCTCTATTTCAGTAAGTTATATTCAATGCTCCAAAGCTGTAGTCTCTATGTAACTCCATCTTATTCATTGCCTGAGTCCGCCACGCAACTAATGCTAAATTTTCCTGAACATAACTAACTAGATTGATCTATGGTCTTCTGCCACCCAGTCGCACACAAATACTTCAGCACCAAAGACATCAAAATATATACTGTGATTGTTTTCTAGGAAAACTGCATGGCGAAACTCTTGTTGTATTCAGTGTCACTGTGTAGTTTTTCAGCTCATGGTCAGAATTATTGCTCTTTTGCTATAAGCAGGAAATGGTCAGCTCTTTCTAAACTCCTACCTGCTCTGCCAGCCTCCTTTAAAAGGAATGTCTCAGGACTGGCAAGTGGCAACGTTAACAAAATGATTCAAAAATCCAGGTAGTATTCATTATATATACATGTACCCGTACTTATGATATACACTGCAGTTCATTCTGTACATCCTGCTTTCGATTACATTAAGTGAGCGAAAAACATGAGCATGCTGCAAAGTGCATATAAAATGAGTAGTTTATACTTCTGCACAGTTGTAAATTATTTAAGAAATATTTTGTGCATTGGAAGTTTTTGTTCCATGACCAAAGGATTTTTCAGCAACCACTCGAACATTACTTTCTCTTTCACAGTAGATTTCTAAATTTTAACACTGAACTTTCTAATCTTTATTTGATCAAGGCTTTTAATATAAAGTTATTCAGACAGTGCCTGACACAAATTTGATCACTTGATCAAATCTGCTGACTGTGGCACTATGGACAATAGCTAGTACATCTGAGCACTGGGGAAGCGACTCGCAGTTTCCGATTGGATCAATCATCATGTTGGACTAATATCTTTCTTTCCTGAAATTAAGATAGGATGAAAATTAGCATGTTGTAAGTAGAGATTTATGCACTTGATCATGCGGACATTGAATACCTTACGCTGGTTAATCTCTTAAAAAAATTGCATTTTAAAGTGTAAGCTATGACATAAACCGGCAAACTTTTGACGCATTTTACTAATAGCTATCACTGTACATTATGGAAACTAACAGCAATTAGTTCAGACAGTTTCCTTATTCTTTCCTTAATAAATAACAATTGTAATGTGGTATTTTTGTCGAGACGTGTCAATCTAATTAACAATGTGTAAAATGAGTAGTTCATTTTACTCGCGGTACAGGAATTTTGAACTGCGGTACACATTAGCCAGGCCCTGTTTTACAAACTACCAGTATATTGTTGCAACACAATTGGAATCACTTTTATCCTGATAAGGCCGCATCTTACAACATTTGGCACCTTTGACATAGAAGAGGTTTGATTATATTTATATATAGCCAAGTGATGGGTATACCGCACATTTTATGAGTATATGTTGCCTTCAGGAGTAACCTGTCAGATGTGTAAACTGTGTTCTCAAAGAATTAAGACAATAAAATAGTCACAAAAAATAAAGACGGACATAGCCCTTGAAAAAGTTTCAAAAGTTGGCCCTGTTACCTCAATCGGTAGTGAATGAGACTTGTAATCTCAGGGTTGTGGGTTTGATTCCTGGGGCTGACCAACTAAAATTACTACCGAAACAGTCTTTCGGATGTGACTTAAAACTGAGGTCCCATTATGTATGGGCGCAATACACCTGGCATGTAAAAGAACCTAGAGTGTATCTGGAATTGGGACGCTTTCTGTATCTTGCACTATCCTCCGAAAAATTAAAATAACTAACCTCTTCTCGGGGTGTTGGTTGTATGGATTATCTAGTACCAACGATAAAACTCTAATTAAAAAAACGGTTCGGATCGTTACAGTTTAGTTAAGTTTATGCTAATTTATTTTAGCTTGATTGTGAAGAAAGCTTGCAGCTTATCGAGTCTTGAGTCCACTTCCTGGAAAAACCACTACTGGTGTAATCTCAGGGTTGTGGGTTTGATTCCTGGGGCTGACCAACTAAAATTACTACCGAAACAGTCTTTCGGATGTGACTTAAAACTGAGGTCCCATTATGTATGGGCGCAATACACCTGGCATGTAAAAGAACCTAGAGTGTCTCTGGAATTGGGACGCTTTCTGTATCTTGCACTATCCTCCGAAAACTTAAAATAACTAACCTCTTCTCGGGGTGTTGGTTGTATGGATTATCTAGTACCAACGATAAAACTCTAATTAAAAAAACGGTTCGGATCGTTACAGTTTAGTTAAGTTTATGCTAATTTATTTTAGCTTGATTGTGAAGAAAGCTTGCAGCTTATCGAGTCTTGAGTCCACTTCCTGGAAAAACCAGTACTGGTGTCATATGAGGAGGTACGGTCGTGACCCCAATGGGGCTCGCTCGAACCCGCAACCTCTGGGGTGAGTTGCCGACACCTTAACCTCTACACCACCGCTCCCCTTGTTACTGTGAAGTGTCCAAGGTTACTTCTTAGTGGTCCGACAGTGTTTCTCATCGGAATATAAAATATAAGTTTGCCAGTACTGAAGTCCTATTAAAGTATTGTGTGAAAGAATTAAAAATTAAAAAAAATTAATGTCATGTATAAATAAAAATGTCGGCTCCTGCTGTAGTCAAGCCACTAAACAAAAAATTGCAAAAGTAACATTAACTTCTCTTTTATTGATGTCATGCCCACCACTTAGTACCTCGTCACCACGACATATAGTCAGGGAGGGTATTACCAGTGGTGACTCGTTCCCTCCAGTAAGTAGTTACTGGTAAAAGGCCAGTATTTTATTACTGTCATGTCAACCTGTAAAATCGGTCTGCCTTCGAAGTGGAAATAGTGAAATTTGGGAACGACATAAAAAAATAGAAGAACAAAAAGAGTAGTGCATGTCACCTCTGTGCAACCGTAAATATCTCCCGTCACATAATGTAACTTACCACTGAGTCTGAACAACAGTATCAGCTCGGCACAGAGGCTTTGTCTAGCGTATATAACTGGTATATGGGCTGATGTTTTCATTTTAAAAAAATTGGCTATTTTTCGTACTTCTTTGGATAAAATCTAAACATGCCGATTACCGACTTCCTTTTGCATCGGCGAGGTTGATTGGATGATAAGAAGACTATTGGCGAAAAATGCAGGTGATTAATTGAAATATGCTGGAATTGACCAGGTGTTATCCAGAGCAAGACATGTAGCCCAATGATAAATGCGCTTGCACGCTTCACGTTTAGCGACTACATGTTGGGCATGCGCACTAGCAATTGCACGGTTTCCTACGCGCTGCACGCTGGGCATGCGCACTAGCAATTGCACGGTTCTACACGCTACACGCTGCACGCTGGGCATGCGCAGTAACATACCGTGCAACACGATCGTGTCCGACACGCGTGCAACACGCTTTTACACGCCTTTACACGCAAACACGGGGAACCTACACGCAGGCGCCACTGTATGAAGTGGGCACATGACAGTATTCTTCTATATAAAACATATGTGGAAAAAAAGCAAAGGGCCATAATTCAGGCAAAAATTATATAAAAAAAAGAAAGAAAGAAAAAACAAATGCTCTGTGTGGGGTTTGAACCGCTGGTCTAATGAGAAATTTTGTCATCTTACTGTAACAGAATACTCCAAAGTATACAGGACTGGTAATCTATTCTAAAAATAGACAGTAATAACAGAGTATTCTCCCTTTTATAATAACAGAGTATTCTCCCTTTTATATATACTTAAATAAGGAGACACAAAATTGCTAACGGACGGACGGACGGACAACCAGGGGCAGAACATTATATATTCAAAATTATTTAGTTCACAATTATAGTTATGTGAAAGTTTGGTTGAAATCCCTTGAGAAATGTAGGAGTTGCACACAGAAGAGTATTTCTCTATATATATTACATTATGTGGAAAAAAACAAAGGCCCATAATTCTGTCAAAAATGATCAAATCACAAAACCACGACAATATGCGCCAGGGCACTTGGTGACATTAATTCTGTGAAAGTTTGGTTGAAATCCCTTGAGAAGTGTAGAAGGAGTTGCGCACAGAAGAATTACATATGTGAAAAAAAAACAAAGGGCCATAATTCTGTCAAAAATGACCGAATCACAAAACCCCGACAACATGCGCCAGGGCACTTCATGACAATACTTCTGTAAAAGTTTGGTTGAAATCCGTTGAGAAATGTAGGAGGAGTTGCGCACAGAAGAAATTGTTTACGCCCGCCCGCCGACATACCCCAATCTAATAACCAGGATTTTTCCTTCGGAAAACCTGGTTAATAAAATGTCAGTTCATAATGTCATTTGTATTCTACTTTTTCAAACTAGAACTATCACTGAAGGTGATATACCCCCCGAACATCCCACTGACACAGTATTTAAAATTTATGTAATATTTGATGCTTTAATTATTGGACCTGCACATCTTAAGGCTTCTGTGAAGTATAATTAAATTTTGACCAGCGGGTTTGGAGATTAAAAGCACATAAGATTTTACTATCTGAAGCCCCTGTGACCTTTGACCTAGAGACCCGAAACCTGGACCATGCACAACTAGGCATTGTACTCATCACTTGTGTGAAGTATCATTAAATTCTGACCAGGGGTTTTGAAGATTTAGCGTCCACAAGATTTTACCATCTCAAGCCCCTGTGACCTTAACTTTTGACCTAGAGACCCGAAACCTCGACCATACACAACTAGGCATTGTACTTATCACTTGTGTGAAGTATCATCAAATTCTGACCAGGGGTTTTGGAGATTTAGCGTCCACAATATTTTACTATCCCGAGCCCCTGTGACCTTGACCTTTGACCTAGTGACCCGAAACCTAGACCATGCACAACTTCGCATTGTACTTATCACTTGTGTGAAGTATCACTAAATTCTGACCAGGGGTTTTGAAGATTTAGCGTCCACAAGATTTTACCATCTCAAGCCCCTGTGACCTTAACTTTTGACCTAGAGACCCGAAACCTAGACCATACACAACTAGGCATTGTACTTATCACTTGTGTGAAGTATCATCAAATTCTGACCAGGGGTATTGGAGATTTAGCGTCCACAAGATTTTACTATCCCGAGCCCCTGTGACCTTGACCTTTGACCTAGAGACCCGAAACATGGACCATGCACAACTAGGCATTGTACTTATCAATTGTGTGAAGTATCATTAAATTCTGACCAGGGGTATTGGAGATCTAGTGTCCACAAGATTCCGTCTACAGACGGACAGACGGACAGACAGACGGACAGACAGACGGACAGACAGACGGACAGACAAGCTGAATCCAGTATACCCCCCACCCCCTAACACTTTGTGTTCGGGGGATAACCCCCCTAACACTTTGTGTTCGGGGGGTATAAAAATAGGACAGGCAGCCGCATAAACCAAGAGATATAAAAACTCTGGCCTTACCATAGAGAGATCCAAGATGTGTACTGATTACAAGACAAATGTCATTTATCAATCTTATGGTGTTAAAATACTGCAATAAAATAAGAAAATGAGGTGTTCAATAAACAACACATTACTAAAACTAGAAATCATCGAAACAACCTTTCTGACAAATTTCAAGGATATCTGGGCTGAAAATGTTACCTCTAGAGTGTTAACAAGGTTTTTCCACATTCAGGCTGTGTGACCTAGTTTTTGACCCCAGATGACCCATATTCGAACTTGACCTAGAAATCATCTTAAAAAGCTTTCTAACAAATTTCCAGGATATTTGGGCTGAAAATGTTACCTCTAGAGTGTTAACAAGGTTTTTCCATATTTGGGCTGTGTGACCTAGTTTTTAACCCCAGGTGACCCATATTAAAACTTGAGCTAGAAATCAACCAAGCAACCTTCCTGATAAATTGCCAGGATATTTGGACTGAAACAGTAGCCTCTAGAGCCATAACAAGATTTTTCTATTTTTGGATCATGTGACCTAGTTTTTTATCCGAGATGACCCATATTCGAACTCGTCCGAGTAATTACTGGGACAAACATCCTGACCAAGTTTCGTGACAATTGAGGCAAAAATGTGACCACTAGAGTGTTAACGAACTAAGTGTGGACGGACGACGGACAATCATCGATCCTAATAGCTCACCCTGAGCCAGCTCAGGTGAGCTAAAAAAGCATGTAATAAACATCTACCTTCAAAAGGCAATGTTTGCTGTGTATCACGGCACACCTTCAAAGGCTGGGGAAGAAATTTTCACTACAGACATTGTGCATCTGAGTTACCATGGTTACCAACCACAAGATAACTCTACATTTCACAGGGTATACAATCATGTTAAAATGCATGCTAATCTATAGAACAGAAAGCCCAATGACAAATGAGTATTCAGGAATGCCGAAATAAAATATCCATAATCACTACACTCCAAGCCAGTTTGTAAGCCATTCAAGATAGTGACTATATTTCAAATGTAACATTCTAACATACACACCTAACACCATGTGGAGCATCTGCAATAACGTGAACTTGCAACGTTACTTTATCATCCTTGCAGAAACCTTTGTCAGGATCCAACAGCTCCTAAAATGCACAAAAGGTATTATTTCTATAATGGACTGGTTAATAGTTCAACTGGATGAACCACATAAGCCATCAGTGCAGATCATGATCAGTCTGTATGAATGAGCATGCTGGCAAAAATCTGCATTTGTCGCCAAGGTTTTAAGGCAAAATCATATGTCACCAGCAGAATAAAGATTGATATGTAAGTTAAACAATGTCAGGAAAAACAGCAGGACACTTGATATTATCTAAAAGCAAATAAGGCACTGCAAAACAAGAGGCCCATAAGGGCCAGTATCGCTCAAGCGGACTTTTCTGAGTAAATTTGTGAAAATCTTTGGGAAATTTTGAAGACTGTTGTAGGTAATAATGTCTCAAAATATTGAGCGAAAAGGATTTTCAGTTTGGGTCTCTGTGACCTTGACCTTTGACCCACTGACCCCTAAAACAATAGGAATCGTCTACAGGTTGCATGCAACCTTTTGAGTAAGTTTCATGAAATTCAAATGAAAAAAGTGACCTGAAGAGTTTACGGACATATGGACGGATGACAGACAAAGCACCGTTGCATAAACTCTGCTGTACTTTGCCTAGTAGATCTAAAAACCAGTTACATAAAATTCCTGAATCTTTAGGCAGCATCATAATCACTTACCAGCAAAACTTATCAAATTTCAAATCGCTCTTACTTTTAATCTGCAGCAATCTCAAAGTACATGTATCATGTGACATGATGTATACATATTTCAGACATGAAAAAAAAATTGTGATGAAACAACATAATAATATGAGAGAGGTTACCTTGAATTCTTTCTTGCCTTATTCAATATTACCATCTCATCCATAATGAACTACTTGACTGTTGCTACACAATACTAACTGTATTGAATTCTTATTTCAGTTTGGTATCAAATTTAATAGTAAGACTTACATTCCATGGAAGGAAATTACTGTAACCCCAATCATTTTCTTTACTGTAAAACAGATGCTGTATTTCTGAAAAGGATGAAAACATATAAATTCACATTCTACAAATATACAAGCAACAATTCTCTTTCCCTTCACAAACAATTTTAAGTTAAGTATTTCTTTGAAATATTTTAAAATCAAAAGTGATGCTTTATACTACGACCCTCTTAAATTTGGTGACATTCCAATTTGGACAGTGCTATATGCTATACATCTAAGAAATAAACTAAGAGAAATTGGATTCATACAAAATATAAAATAAAGAGAGTAGTAAAACACTGTAGACCATTATCATGTTTCACAGACACAAAGTCTACACTTATCTGAAAGACAGACACATCTGCCCACTTACATAGTCACAAATAAGTCAACTTACAATTACATATCAAATAAAGTTCACAAGACTCTGTCCAACATACATGACATAGAGATAGAATGTATAAGCTACTTACATGTATATTTTAATGAGAACATTTTTTAATTCATTGATGTAGCAAAATTCTTGACTGAAATGAAACTAAACTTACTTCTGACAAAATTATCTCCATCTTTTTTCCGATTGATGATTCTTAGTTCTGCTGCAACATTACAGGACCATGACCTGCAGTCAAGCAAATAAATATGCTTTAATATCACCATACTTTTTTTCTATTCTATACTTTTTGTTTTTTCAACTGATATTTATCATTCTCAAGACCCACTCCAAATGGAATCAACCTTGAAGACAGAGAAAGAGGCACAAAGTATCTTGCCTAAGGACAATTCCCCGTAAGGAACCGATAACCTGCAATCCTGAGGTGAACACACCACCAATGTGCTACAGTGACTCAAAAATATATACTAAACATACATGAAAACATCATCTTCAACAATCTAATCGAACACTAACCAGCATATAGATTCTGACCACTATTAACATACTTTACAACAGGACTGTAGCAATTTTGATCAGATAGCTGCTGAAATCATCTAAATCCCCTCATTGGCTATCAACTTAATGTTTACAGTGGCCCTATCAGCAGGAAGGCATATATTTCCTATACTTCAATTAACAAGAGTATGCTGATGATCAAGAACTTTCTGCAAATATATTCATATTTTTCTGTAGTCTTTATTAAACCTTAGAGTGAATTGTTAGGAGAGCTGACCTACATGTAGTGTAAATACTAATCTAGCCAACGATTTATTATATACCTAACTAACATCGATACCTATGTATTTTCCGCAAAAAAATAGCCACCAAATCCGTCATTATGGAGGTATATAATACATTGTAAAAGGTTCATTATCATAGAAATGTGATCCAGATGTTGGATTGGCTCTCGTAGCAAATCTGGCATTCTGGATTTATAGTATATTCATACTTTATTAATAACCCTATTGTATGAAACAGTTTAAAGTGATTTACTTATTTATCAAAACTAAAACCTATTTCATGAGACATTAAACTGATACTGATACAGATGCAAAAAATCCATGGCAACTGCCTCTACCATCTTTTAAACTTATCAATCAAATGTCAATTCTTAGAATGTAGGAGTTCAAAGAAGCTAAAAGGTTGTACTTCATCTCTATATTCGTCAACTGATGCTCAGTACTATAAATAACATAAGTGTATTGACTTACGTGGAATCTGATTCTGCGTTACACTGCAGAAAGAAGCCTAAACTCTTGTGGTTATATTTATCAGCATTGTGACTGATACGCTGCATCGCCTTTATTTTCCTAAAAATAAACAGTCCTAGTTGTTTAAAAGTTATTTATTTACATTATTCATTTAATATTAACTTCCCAGAAGAAAGGCCAGCCAGGATAAAATGTGGACACATTTCGGTTTTATCTGTAGAAACTTCCCCCAAAATCATAGCTTTCTTAGCACAAGACAACCACTCACTGAACATTTCTAGTTTGATGCTATCATGTATCCCCGGACCATGATATATCCCCATTTTTTCCCAGCATAACCAGTATTTACAAATCCACTTCACCCCCATGGTAAAATCAAATGCAACATCTTCAAGATGCAAAACCACCCAAATTAATTATTTTCTAAATGCCTGTCTTCAAGTACATGTAATTTGTCTTTTAAAAAAAACAAATACTTTGCACATTCTATGGGACAATGCCAGTATTTCTTAATTCACGCAATGAAGGCAAAAAGATCAATTACCATTTTCACAACTTTTTCATTTTTAAGTTGATCAATCCCTTGCCAGTAATAAAAGTGAGGATGCAATATTTATGTGCAATGTTTACTCAGTAAACTGTTGCTCCATATACACAATGAAACATTTTTCATGCTAATTGCACTCATCAATGAATTACAACATGTCAATGTCATCCAAACTTAAAAGTTCTATATTAAGAATAGACTGTAAAACTTATATCAATATTTATGAATATTAATGATTTGCCTGCATTCGCTCTAAATAAACACTTACCAAGGCAGATTTCGCACCATACACTTAGGACTGAGAACAAAATCCTTCAGCTTACTGATATTTTCCACCGTAAAACTGAATGTTGCCTCAGCTTTGCTGTCATCTGAAAACAACAAAACAGGTTTGTATGGTTTACCACTAGTGCTAAATTTCTAAAAACCGATTTGCCTATCTTACAATTTGTAAAGTACCATTCATTGTTCAGAAGGTTTAATGACTGGAAAGCTAACATTGCAAATCATGGTCAAACTGCATGGATGAGCTGGCTGATCATGGTCTTCACTTGCAGCGATTTTTCCTTATATAACTGGTACCGGTCAACGGACGCATTCACAATTGGAAAACAGATTCACAAAAAAATGGCAGTGGGTCCATTCATAGGACCCTGCCAAAAAAATTTAATGGAATTTCACAAAATTCATGTTCAGTTACCCTTCTTATTGATCAAATTATTGAGAAAAATAAATACTTTGCTGTTTGATAAATAAACATCAGTCACGTACGGTATTTACATTCATCTGTATAGTTAGCAATTCTTTATGTTCAGGATTTAGTCACTTCCGGTCTAAATTGCAGGCATCTGACTGAATTATGAACTAGTATCTGATGAACGCAGAATGTTTTCCAACTAACAGAAATTTCACAATTCAGTGGAGCATTTTTCACAATGAAGGAGAAAAAGATGCTATTTTTCACAATTTTCCTGGTACCGGACCCATTCAGATAAAAACTCTGACTTGATGCATAGGCAGACTCCATTGCTGCTAGCTGTGAAGGGATTAACATCCAACACCTTATAATATGTTCAGAACATATATGTTACAGGAGAGTAAATCACCTTTATCCTCCCTTGTATCTAGAAAAATCACTAGCATATAATAATTAGAGGTTATTAAACGGTTGAGGTGGGCCAAATAAAATATTGCAAAATTTGAAGTGAAAAGTGAAGACCAAGGTCAGACACCAAACATTTTTCCAGCAATTACACAGTTCTAGTCATATTAAAATGGTTTGTGTACATGTATCTCATAACACTGGAACACAAGTTTAAGCTAAGATTCCACTATGCACAATGACTAAATTTTACATGTTCAGTTGTATTACATGTACGTGTACATTAGGTTCTATATTTAGATTGGTACATTTACCTTCCTCCATCTCCTCCTCCTCTGGCTTTCTCTCCTCTTCCTCTTCAACTTCTCCATTTACTGCATTTGCCATTGTGTTATTGCTTTTATCTAGTACATCTGAAATCAGAGACATACTGCCTGAAGTTCTAATGTGTTATGTGTGAAATGTTTTTCGCTCCTTGCAATGATAAATCTTGAAACGTCTGCACATGTCAAAGTTTTAAATGAACCAGAATCTCCATAAAATTTTGTTGAAGGGGTCATAGATGTAGAAGGACCTTTAAAAAAATATCTGAATTCTAAAAATAAAGGGATTTTTCTGGAGCATTTAGCAGGGTGCTGTACGCTGCACCTCCCCCCACCCTGCTTCCCTTTTATTGTAATCCACATATTATATAAGTATAGAAACCATTTAAAATCCTTGGAGAGGCATCTCTTAGCATAATACATTGGAAAAGAACACATTTATTATATGAAGGTGTTACCTTCTTCTAGAAGCAAAGTTTTCAATTTTAGAGGGTATTTCCTGAATACCCTGCCCCTAACTCAATGCATCCTGCCCTGTTTTGCGGGCACCCTGCCTGTTTTGACAGTTTAGAATAATACCTAGCCCAGTATACTATGTACATATAGACTAGGGCTGTAACGATACATTCGACTATTCGATAAAATCGAATACAGCTCTGTCCCAATTGACCAGACGCCAGGTGTCAATCAAGTGACTTCATTACCTATCAAAATTCGACTTTACCTACGACAAATAAATGCACGTGGAAAAGGTTTGAATGGATTCTTTTGTTATAAATAATCCGACATCAACAAAGGGGTGTGTTTATAGCACCATTGGCGTCATGTCAATTGTATTCATTATCCGCATCATACAATCGAATATTTGCGAATACACAGAAAAACTGTAGATTAAAACAAACGTCATCTGGCCCCGTGCTTATAAACATTTCTTGAGCACAATCTCATGCTCAGCACGAAATCATGCTCAAGTAATATGATGACAATCAAAGTTTTATTTATATGCAAAGTTGGATTTATTATAAAAATGTATAAGCTCAAGAAGAGACCTTCTGATTTTTGTTATGGCACCAGACTTTGTAGAACAATATAACCTGAATTTATTCCATATTTTATGAGCATGATTTTGTGCTGAGCATGAGATTGTGCTCAAGAAACGTTTATAAGCACGGGGCCTGAAAACAAAACCGAACTGTTGCAAAACACTTCAGTTTAACTGTGCTTTCTATGTGGTTGTGTAATATGTTTCCCCACTCACAATGGCCGACAAACGATTTCCCAATGATCGACTTTTACATATGTTAATTCAAATAGGTAATTAATGTTTCTTGTGTTTTCCATTTCTTTTATGTGTGTGTTTTGGGTTTCGGTAAATTAAAACATATTTAAAAGTCAAGTAAAAAAACTCTGTTGATTACAGATGTGGCAAATATAAATGAACAATTCATTGTGTAATCCGAAAAACGAGGTCTTATTCAAAATAATGTTTTGTGTGCGACTCCCAAAAGTTAGAAATGATACTTGAATCTGAAAACCTGGGGGTCACAATGACCCTAGGTTTTAAAGGTCAAAGGAAAACACTGGCATACTGTGCATTACACCATACTACCAATGTGTTCACTTGACACAGTGATTGACAAGTAAGTTTCCTTACACAAGTTCTCATGTACATGATGTAGGTAGAAGTATCAATATTAATAACAATATGAAACAAAGCCCATATGAATGCATTTCTTTCCATATTTTCTTATCTGTGATGTTGAAATTTTAGAGAAATTAGAATGAATCATGTACTGTAAAGCTAGCAGTGGTCATGTTTTTTTTCCAACAATGAGTATCAATATAACAAATATTCTAAGAAAAAGAATTGTGGTTCGATTTGTGAATTGTTAGCCCAAAAACTCACATATTGAATCTGATCGCCACATGCCTAGCGATCTACAGCCTATTATTATCGTGAGATGGAGCACACATCAGCTGATTCTGTAACAGCTCATCAAACTTAAAGTCATCAATTAAAATTGATAGGAACGTGTGCGTAATAGACATGATGATATTAAGGTCCATTACTAACAACAAATATAATTTTCTTTTAAGTCTGGAATCGTAACGGGTGCCTTCTCAGAAGGAAAAATATGACATACTGCATTGAATGTGACCATATTCAGTTGAAAAGTTGAGTTTAACAAAAGAATTAATAAATTATATTTTGCCTTTTCAAAAACGAAAGTAGGTTTTCCAGTTTTCAAATATCTTTGTAATTTTCCAGATGTCTCCTAGAGAGAGGCTGTAAATAGGTTGTACATAAATAAGCATGCCTATTTTTAATTATAATTGAAGAAGTTAACTTCCAATGATGTGCAAAGTATATCTCTGACTGTTTACATGTACAATATTCAATAAAACGAAAGTAGGACAAAAAGACCACCCAAGTCAATCTTAGGAAATACACAAACATTCACTCGTTTTTTTCAGCAGCAGTATTTCAAACAGGGAAATATTCCATGGCTATTGTAAAGTTTTAGAAGCCAGTTTCAAACTGTATTTCACTGTTACAATTCCAGATTTAAAAGAAAATTTGATTTGGTATTTGTAATGGACCTTCAAAGACATGTAGCGATATTAAAAGGCATTTGAGCGAGACAGCCAAGCGCATAATCAGCCATTAAATGGACAGGATGGCCTAGAACCATTCTTAAACGCTGTATCAGAAACTAGGTTGCAACAATATGGTCAAACTTGTATTGCGATAAATTGCAAAACAGCCAATCAATATTGCAATACGTATTGACATACAATGACGTTAACAGAAAAGCTAAGAACTAAATAAAACCAAAAAAGGCACGAGACTTGAAACCGAGGTCCCATGTATGGGTGCTATACACCTGGCATGTATAAGAACCAGGGGTGTCTCATATGGGAAACCAGTACAACGATAAAAGCTCTAATATATACACTGTCCAAACAGTCCATATTTACCTCACTTTGGAGGTATGGAACAGAAACATTAACAGAGCAATTAAACCTTTAATTCATTTATTTGAATTCTTATATTTGATTCATTTGAATTCTAAATTGGATATTTTACCTAGGCACTTAAAACAAAATATCCAATTGACCACTAAAAATGACGTGTTTTAAGCTATCACCTTTATTTTATCAATTTTTAGTATTCTATGTTCATTTTTTACATTAAATATTCATTAAAGCAAAAAATATCACAAAACATTTAATTGACCACCAATCGATCAGTTTTTTTTTGGACCGGTATTGACCACTGTATACACCAGGGTGGTTTTAAACGGGGAAGGTTTCAACCCCCCAACGTTGTCGGTATAACAGATTTCACACTAACTGAAGAACCTCATTCCCTATTTCATACTTTTTAAATACCATGAAAAGTTTATAACCAATTTAAACTTAACATGGTCAATTTGCAAAAAAGCATCAAAGTGCTGTGAGAGTGGTTAATGTCTGGATTACCAATCTGAAAGTCCCCGGTACGAATCCCAGTCATGGCACTGGAAATTTCAGTAACACTTTTCAGTGTTTTCCAAATAAATACTAGAGATGAACTGGTTAGGAACCCAGAGGTAGTCTCATGTGAATAGGTGCTAAGCATGGGGCAGGTAAAAGAACCAAGGGGTTTATTAGTAAAAGAGCTAGGGTCTAGTACCCAGATAATAGGCAGATTCTCTGTATCTGCATCTGTCTCTTCAGGCAGCGCTTGTTAGGAGTCTTGGCAAGTTCACTCTGTGAGAAATCCAAGGGTCGGACGGGACTATAAAATGTAATCTAAATGAAGAAGAGACTCCGTTAAATAATGTTTATCTCCCCATGATTATAAACCTCAGAATATTACTGAAAAATGTGCTACTTAAAATTTGCAATACAATATAATTTACTGCAAATCTGACTGAAGTATGATTTCAGACTTCAGCATTGTTATATATTACACACATGAAAATCTCTACTAGCATCTTTGACATTCATCATCTGAACATGATAGTATAGAGTCTAAATTTTGTATAATATGAATATACCGCAAGTATCATGTTTAAAAAGAAACTGGCTTTCAAGTAGATTTAAAATATATTAGTCATAAATATTAAAATACGAATTCACTGTATTTGGTCAATGTTTATTTTGACCATCTTTAATCTGGAGTGGAAAATAGATTAAAATTTAAGCTGTAAAAGATAACACAATTTTATAAAACTCATTTGTTTTAATTGTAAATCCAAACTACAGTATGTGACACCAGAAAGCAGAATTATAACTATTAATTGGTAGGTGTCAAATTAGAAATCGAATTCAGACGTTTAAAATTTTTTATAGATCTAGTCCCGGCCGATCGTGGGATTTCTCCCCTGGTGAACTCGCCAAGACTCCAGGAAGACTCCCATGTATACTGGTACCTTTGTGTATTTTGATTGTTTGATTATATAATGCATATGTATGTCTCAAAAATAAATGACAGAAAAAGATATCCCTGTTTTGATATAATTACGGAAGTATACACTACAGAATTGTATACTGCCGTGGTATACTTTAATCAACGTCCATGACATCTACAGAGACGGACACATGTGAAAGTGACACTTCCAAAAAAGTGTTGTATTAAAATATTCAATAACACATTATAAAACATGCCTAATTAATTGTATATTATCTTAGCTGAGCAACTGCTTGCTTGAAATGCCAACACGCCATTTTACGTCTGCGATTACTCATTATTTCAAAATTTTAACATGTGACAGGAAATTGTCACAAAACCAGGTTTTCATTTTCCAGTCTGCTGGCCGAGCGCAAATGTGTTTTTAAAGTCAGTAGATATACATAATGTGAAAAAGAAACAAAGGTCTTCTTCTATATATTACATGTGTAAAAAAAGCAAAGGGCCATAATTCAGGCAAAATTGATCCAAACACAAAACCCAGACAATATGCCCAAGGGCACTTGATAACAATACTTCTGTGAGAGTTTGGTTGAAATCCCTTGAGAAATGTAAGAGGAGTTGTGCACAGAAGGAATTGTTTACATCGGCCCACCACCGACGTACCTCAATCTTATCACCAGGATTTTGTTTTCAGAAAACCTGGTTAGTAAGTACTTTTTTCCATATCAAGGAAATATAGAGGATAATTGTTTGCTTCTGTGTAATATGGAATACGACGTCACAATGTCATAAACGCCTGGATGTCTTTGACGTTGCATTTGTTGAAATCATTCAATGTACTGACTGGGAACCAAATGTGAAAAAACTGTGAAAAATATTATCGGTTTTGCTTCACGGTAACCTTCTTTGATATTATCTGTTTATCTTGATATAATAAGTCACTAGATATACATATGTGAAAAAGAAAGAAAGGAGCATAATTCAGCCAAAACTGATTAAATCACAAAGCTCCAACAATATGCACGAGGGCACTTGATGACAACAGTTCTGTGAGAGTTTGGTTTAAATATCTTGAGAAATGTAGGAGGAAGTGGGCACGTGACAGTATTCTTCTATATATAACATATGTGAAAAAAAGCAAAGGGCCATAATTCAGGAAAAAATTATAAAAAAAAAGAAAGATAAAAAAAAAAAAAAAAAAAAACTTGCTCTGTGTGGGGTTTGAACGGCTGGTCTCAAGAGAAATTTCTCTATATATATTACATTATGTGGAAAAAAACAAAGGCCCATAATTCTGTCAAAAATGATCAAATCACAAAACCCCGACAATATGCGCCAGGGCACTTGGTGACAATAATTCTGTGAAAGTTTGGTTGAAATCCCTTGAGAAGTGTAGAAGGAGTTGCGCACAGAAGAATTACATATGTGAAAAAAAACAAAGGGCCATAATTCTGTCAAAAATGACCAAATCACAAAACCCCGATAATATGCGCCAGGGCACTTCATGACAATACTTCTGTGAAAGTTTGGTTGAAATCCGTTGAGAAATGTAGGAGGAGTTGCGCACAGAAGAAATTGTTTACGCCCACCCGCCGACGTACCTCAATCTAATAACCAGGATTTTTCCTTCGGAAAACCTAGTTAATAATACAAACTAGCACTTTTTTTCAACTTTTTAAGTATCTTATGATTATTATCTTAAATTATTAACTTACGAAATGCTCACACCAAGTAGAGATGCAATATTTTCTAAAAGGAATATTTTCTCTGCAACCAACTTGAAAATACTGTCAATGACATTTAGTTTGTTTACCATTTTCTCAAGTTCTGTTAATAAGAACTGATTTGGTCTTCTGAAACGGATATAAGTTCGATTTTTACTCTTTATATTGTTTTGATGGAGCAACTTGTTTGAAACGTTTAAATGTGGTGAATATTTAAATGGACTTTGTAGTTTTTTTTATGCAGAATTGACTGGGAAACCTTACTGTTTTCATTTTGTTAACAAACATGTGTTACGCTTGCATCTTGACGAGTTTATGAACGATCCAATGATGTAATATTTAAAACATAATTTCTTAGCCATTATTTTAAGTTACTCTGTGGTTACATGTATCAAATACATTACAGGAATAATACATATCAAATCTATAAGAAATAGAAAAAGAAAACATAAGTTTGGCTTCTAATGGCTTCTTGAATGACTATTTATACCCAATCTGAAATATACGAATACTTGCAAACTATCTAGTTTTGTTTTCGTATTGATATAATTTGTTTTCATTATTTTCTTATTTTGTTTTATGTTGTTTTAGTATATATGAGAAACGGACAGACTCTAGTTTCATATTTACACAATGATACCAGTATGTATACCATTACAAAGCCCTCTAAAATGCGAATTTCGCTATTTAATTCAGTACACTCCAAACTCAATGGTCAAGTACCTTTTATATCTTTGATAGTTGTATATTTTGAATTGATTGAAATATGAGAAAATAGAAAACATTTCTTTGAAGTTTATAATGCAGACATTTTTAAATGTGAAATATTTATGAAATTTTACAAGAGATGACTTTTGTATAATTTTTTTATCAGCACAACCCTTACGAGCCGGCCCAAGCACAAGCTTCACCAACAGTTTTGGGCCACACTTTGTTAAAATCATATATGGTTTGAAGAATTACAATCGGGGTCACTCTAGTAACTGGATGTATAAATGTGCCTATTCCAGCGCTTTCAAAACAGCCGTTACAAGAAGATAGGTACAGACAATAAAAAAGTGCTCGTTTTCGCCATTTATATTCTGCGGAATTTCTCGTCTCACTTTGTCAATCTCGGGTTTTTAACGTCGGCATTTCGCATGGGACGCCGAAATAAGGCTATGATCGAATAACGAGCTTAGATTGTAAAATGTCTTTTAAATTATTTTATTTAATTAAAGAAAGCAATCACTGACCTGCATTAACACCGTTTATTATTGCGTTTTCACTTCCACCGGAAATAAGTACATTTCCCCCGCTTTACAAGTACTGAAATTGGTGCCCGTTTCCAGGCCATGTACGACAAAACCATGCAAAAATATTATCTTAATATAATGATGAAAAGAGAGAGAATTTTGATACCTAAGGATTCTACCACTTCTTAACACTGGTGTTGAACCTGGGTTTCCGATCCTAAGTCAAACGCGCTACTACTGCACCAAGCAGCTCGAAACGAAAATTTCATTTCATTTTTAACTATAATAATGAATTGAACATGTCTCAAAGGTAAACTTCATTTAAGCATGAAAACCTGAAAAAATGGGTCAAATACGGTTGATATGCTGACCAAGCAATCAGTTATACCCGACGTGATTAACATAACATCGTTTCTCTGGACCTTCTAATTATTACTTTATAGCTTATTTCATTTACTACTTTATACTAGTTTGCTATAAGTGAGCACCACTTAATTTTTATGAAGACCAAAACTTGATATAAAATGCTTTATTGTTGCACACAAAACTCACAGTTTTCTAACACGTGAATTGTTGTAATAAAATTTATGTTCTATATATTCTAATACTCTTTTGTATCCAGCTACTCCAAGAATAGCTCGAAAGATACATTTCATCCCTTCATGCTTCTTACATGTAATTCTGCAATGGCATGTTGCTGATAATGCATGAACAGTCACAAATGTGAACAAAGACCTCTCACAGGAAGAAAGCTGAAGTGGTCTTTTTGATAGGTAGTTCTTATTAAAGACGGCTATTTCTTATCTCTTTCCCTAAAAAGGCATGTTGCTGGCATCCATAATTGATGCAAACGTGTAAATAGTCCTTTGTTAGTGTCTCAATCAGCAGATTGTCGTTTTCTTCCAAAAGCGTATTTAATGTTTTAAAGTGCAAGAAAAGTACATTGATTCTAAGCTTTCCTCGAAACCAATCAAAAGTATCAAACAATCGTCCGGTAATGCATAGCTGATCGATAAAAAAAAGCTCTTAACCTATGTTTTTTCAATCTAAAGGAAATGGCAGAAAGACTAATACGATAAAACATAAAGAACATGTATTAGTAATACCAATTTATTGATAGCTTATCATATTCATTGTAAATTTTTTATTGCAAAACACTGATTTTCAAATTCAAACAAAAATTCATTGGTATGAGTAGTTTATCAGGATCTAATACATTCAAGTTTGCTTAAAGTGGTTTGATCTAATCCATTTTGTCTGCAAATTGACACGTCTGCTCGACAATTAACAAACATATATCTTGGGTTGATAGTGCTTTTTTATTTATTAAATGAACACGACAAGATATAAACAGAAATACTTCACACTTATACATTCTTTCATTACTACTTTTTCCCCTATTGTCTATGTATCTGTATTTTATCACATTTGTATTATGTACGTTCAATAGTGGACTGTTATTAAAAATAACCAGAAATACGATTGTGTCTTAACATAAAGTGCCGTTATTTATTCTTGTAAGAAATTTACTTTTATTCTTTCTACGCAAGCGTTGTTTGCTAAATTTTATAGTTTGGTACACGTATCAATCTTTTATATGTATAAACTATTTTGAAAATTACAAAATATATAACGTTGAATATGTTTGCATCAGATATTTTTCATTTATTATATCTCGCAACTTGCTTCTTCTGTAATTAACGAAGAATAACATTGACCAGGTTCTGCTATAATTGTTGCACCTTCCATACTCGTACATTGAATTCGGCGAATATGTTTAATGCAACTATGAATTCATTTTCAGGGCGATACAAATAATCTCTTAGTTTACTTGACTGTTTGCATAATTGAAACACTCACTTAAATATATATTAGCTAAACTATAAACCAGAGAAAAGTAGAATATCCAGAGCGCAGGAAATGCATTATAATTCTTACCTTTGTCTGTGGGTCTTGCATTGTCGTCACCTTTTCCACTTTTGTTGTCTGGCGTTGCCGTCGTAGTTTGATCTTTGTGACGAGGTACTGCAACTGAAATATTAAAAGAACACAGCTTTACGTGAGTCTATCATTGTAACTAAGTTGCACACGTCTTTCGCATGGACAATTTCAAATTTCGTATTTTTCAATTTTAGGGCCGTTTAGCGGGCAGACATTACCATATTCAGGTTTCATTGAAGCTGATATAGAATTTATTGGTGCTGCAAATACAACACAACAACATTGTTTATTTCTTGTTGTACCAGAAAGTACCTACAGTTCACAAGTTCCGATATTAGTTGTGTACAAATATATTACAGCCACTTATGGAAGATTGCAAACAAGAACATGGAGAGAGATTTCTTCAAAAAGCAAAGCTGCATACGCCATGGTATTTGGCATTCAGATGTATGGCACTTAGGGAAAAACAATTAAAAAGAAAAAATAACAGATTAGCAATTGCAAGGTCTGCAGAACTAGAGACAATTTTGATAAAGCCAAATGCTAGTATCACCGTTAAAGGGTATATTGATCAAGAAATAGATTCTAATATGACATTTGCAGTAACAGAAACTTCGGAAATTTCGATTTTGCCTACATATGTGGACATTTCACCAGTTCTTATCACATATCAGCCAAGGAATAATAGAATGATAGACATTCATGTTTCAAATGTTACAACAAGGACAGTTCATTTTGCCCCAAAAGCTATACTCTGTGAGTTACAACCTGTCAAGATAGAAGATCAAAATTTACTTAAATATACAGAAGATTCATCATTACTTTCTCAGGTCAATATTGAAAACAAAAACTTAAGCATAGAAGAAAGAAAGAAACTTGAGGATCTATTAAAGAAACATGTGGACATATTTTCAAAAAATGAAGAGGACATTGGTCATTACAATAAAATTAAGCATGAAATACATTTGACTGATGACAGGCCTTTCAAACAGAAACATAGAAGGATACCTCCCACAATGGTTGGTGAGGTTAGAAAGCACATAGAACAATTACTTCATGCTGGAATCATCAGAAAGTCACACTCGCAGTATGCTAGTAATGTAGTTTTAGTTAGAAAGGAAAATGGAGCTCTTCGTATGTGTGTAGACTACAGACTTCTAAATTCAAAAACAGTGAAGGACCAATATGCATTACCAAGGATTGAAGATATTTTGGATACACTCAAAAGATCAAAATACTATTCAGTTGTTGAAATGAAAAGCGGATACCATCAGCTTGAATTATCAGAACCTCATAAAGAAAGAACAGCGTTTCATGTTGGGCCATTAGGGTTTTATGAATTCAATTGCCTCCCATTTGGTTTATGCAATTCTCCGGCAACTTATCAACGAGTAATGGAAGAGTGTCTAGGAGACCTGAACTACAAAATAAGCGTAATACACTTGGATGACTTAATAATTTTTAGTAGTACATTTGAGGAACACTTAGAACGGCTAGAAACAGTATTGAACCGACTGAAAGAGTGTAATTTCAAGTTGGCGCCAAAGTAGTGTGTGTTTTTACATTTGAAGTGAAGTATGTTGGTTACATCGATTCAGAGAAAGGAGTGGCAACAGACCCTGATAAAGTTGAAAAAGTTTTGAAATGGCCAAAACCTTCCAACCCAGAAGAAGTTAGGCAGTTTGTTGGTTTTGAAGGTTTTTACAGGAAATACATTGAGAACTTCACAAAGATTGTAAAGCCACTTAATGAAGTAATACCAGTACAAAATCAAAGATGCAGCAAGAAAACAAAATCAGAAGAAAACTTTGTATGGGGACAATCTCAGGATGAAGCTTTCAACAAGTTAAAAAAACTGTTAACAACAGCACCTATACTTGCTTATGCTGTCCACATGTTACCTTTTGAAGTACACACGGATGCGAGTTCAGAAGGATTAGGTGCGATTCTATATCAGAAGCAAGATGGAGTTAACAGAGTGATTGGTTATGCAAGCAGAGCACTGACAAAATCAGAAAAAACTACCCCACACATAAAATGGAATTTCTTGCTCTGAAGTGAGCCATTGTTGACAAATTTGCTGATTACCTGTATGGAACTTCATTTACAGTCATGACAGATAATAATCCATTAACATATGTACTGTCAACTGCAAAATTGATGCCACAGGACACAGATGGCTTGCTGCACTATCAGCATATGACTTCACCTTTCCACTGGAGTTAGTGTGCATGGACTTTTTGAAACTGGAATCCTTTAATTGTTCGTTTTGTCCTCGTGTGTTTGCTTTGTATGCTAGTGTGTGTTGGTAGTGTATATATGTGTGTGTACATGATTGTGTGTGTGTGTGTGTCGTGTGTGTGTGCGTGTGCGCGTGTGTGTGTGTGTTGGTGGTGTGCACTTCTGGGTGATGTGGGGTTCGTTTTGGGGAGGCTGCGTTTTTGGTACGTGGCATTCCCTGTTTGATATTATTTTTGTTTTTTTGTTTTCAAGATCATGTATAAGCCAGGTGTACATAACAAGGATGCTGACGCAATGTCAAGACTTCCCAAGATACAACATAATAATGGATCAACAGAGATAACAGCAGAAGTCGTGAAAACAATTTGTACTTCAACAAACTATAAAGTACCACTGATAGAGACAATGGCAGTGATTGACATTATGGATGCCACAGAGATACCTGGAACTTTAACATCACAGATTGAGGTGAAAGAGATTAGAAAGGCACAAAGAGAAGATGAATTACTTTCAGTTTGGGTTGCAGCCACAAGAGACAAAAAGAAGCCAAAATTCAAAGATATCTTAGATGTAAAGAAGCATTCGACAATGTCAAAGAAATTTCAACATTTCAAACTAGTCAGGGGAGTACTCTATAGAGAAATTAAGGAGAAAAAAGAAACAAGATTACAGTTAATAGTTTCTTCAGTTTACAGAGATGAAGTTTTTAGAGGTTGTCATGATAACATTGGACATCCAGGCAGAGAAAGAACATTAGCAATCATGAAAGAAAGATTTTGGTGGCCACAAATGTCAGCATATATTGAAGACCGATTAAAGAAATGTGACAGATGCATCAGAAGGAAAAGTCCAGTTAACACAAGAGCACCCTTAGTGAATATTACAAGCACCTTTCCACTGGAGTTAGTGTGCATGGACTTTTTGAAACTGGAATCATTTAAAGGAGGATATACCAATGTACTTGTAATTGTAGAACATTTTACGAGATTTGCACAAGCCTTTGCCACAAAAAATCAGACTGCGAAAACAACTGCAGAACTATTTTTCTACCATTTTGTATTGAACTATGGTTTCCCACATAAACTTTTGACAGACCAAGGATCCAACTTTGAAAGTCAACTCATGTATGAACTTTGCAAATTGTCAGGCATTCAAAAAATTAGAAATACCATATATCACCCGATGTGTAATGGTATGTCAGAAAGATTTAATAGGACACTCATAGAGATGTTGGGAACGCTGGAGAAAGAACAGAAAGCTGATTGGAAGGCTCATATAGATTCTTTGGTATATTCATACAACGCAATACCACATGAAAGTACTGGTGTATCACTCTTTGAGTGGATGTTCGGGAGAAAACCAGTGTTGCCAGTTGATTTAATGTTTGAAAGGGAAACAAGACAACAAGGAGTACCTTCACAAACAGAATTTCTGGATCAGCTGAAACAGAGAATGAAGAAAACTCAGGAAATAGCCCACAGAAGTGCTGACAATGCAAGGACGAAGCAAAAGCAGCAATATGATAAAAAGGCCACTGCAAACAAACTGGAATTAGGAGATAAGGTTTTAGTCAAGATTTTAGCTCATGATGGACCACACAAGCTGGCTGACAAATTTGAAGATGCAGTTTATACAGTGACTAAAAGACCAAATTTAGACATACCAGTTTTTGAAGTAAGGTCTAATGAGGGAAGAACTAGAATGCTGCATAGGAATCATTTATTTCCAATTCAGACTGACTTGGACATTGAAATTGATCCTGAGGAACATATAGAGACAGATGTGGAGAAAGAATCAGTGGAACAAGATTCAGCATCAGAACGAAGGCCAAGTGATGGTGCGGATCCAAGTGATACTGATACTTTTAAAGGCGACGTCGCATATGAGGAATCCGAAAAGGAGTTTGTGTTACACATATATGATCCTGGTATGGTTGGGGACGCTCACCATACTATAGAAAGATTCCAAGAAGGGGAGGAAGAAAGTTATATGGAAGATGAAGAAGATGTTATTGATGACAGTGATGATGGTTCTGATGATACAGATCAGAATGAAGATTCAAGTCACAGATCAACTTCTGAAGATACTTGTCACAGATCAGCATCTGAAGGTACAAGAAGTTCAGAAGATGATGCTCAACAGGAAGATGAACCAGAAGTTGAGCAGCCAGTGGTAAGACGATCAACAAGACCTAGAAAACCGCCAGAATGGTTTAAAGCCTACCAAGTTGGATGTTTTACCGACAAATCAGAACCAGTTTTGTTTGATACATCAAAGTATTTCAAGTGATGTTGAATTTGATTGTAATCGGACAAATACAAATATTATATGAACATATTTAACTGGATTTTATTTATTATGTTTCAGTGTTCTTTTATTCAGGACTAGCATAATATTTATATTATCACAGAATTTTTGATTGTGTAAATGTCTTATCATTTCAGTCATTTACAGGTTTGGTGATAATGGACCTTGGATGAGATGTCAATGAGTTAAGAAGTATTTCATACTTCAAACTATACATTAGCATGGTCAGAGTTTCCATTAAGCTAACCAAAATTGGCTTAACTGTTTGCTTGTACATATAAGATTGGTATTAATTAGATATATGTTTTATTTATAGATTTTCACACCACTACAGTTGAATGTCGAGGCAACATTCTCAGAAGAGGGGAGTATGTAGCGGGACAGTTTTTAGGACTTATTATGTTTATTGAAATAAAAGACACCGTAGACTCTATTCTTGATAAGGGTAGGAGTTTAGTTTCTTGCCCGTAGTTTTATGTCATTTTTGGTAGTTAGTTGTATGTTGAGTTAACCCAGTATAGCGCCTTTTTTGTAGAAGAAAGCGTGCAGATGGTGTGAGCTAATTTTTTAGCATTTTAAATGCATTTATATTCTGAGAAGCTTTACAAAGTATTAGGTTAGTGTTAGGTAGGTAGCTGCAATGTATTGTTCTATCGTATTACCATAACGTATATGACTTGAGCTGCTGTTTTATTGAATTAAACGACGTGAACGTTGTTTCGTTTCAAACACCATTTTGTATTTGTTCAATCGGTTGTCATTCAGGTGTTGATGTTGTTGTCTAATCATGCAACTTAACATTTGTTAACCTTGTTACAGTATGACAGATTAGCAC
Source organism: Saxidomus purpurata (assembly GCA_022818135.1). Lineage (NCBI taxonomy): Eukaryota > Metazoa > Mollusca > Bivalvia > Venerida > Veneridae > Saxidomus > Saxidomus purpurata. The sequence goes on from JAFMSR010000019.1 coordinate 1,864,140, forward strand.
AGCACTGAACTTGGGAGAACAGGGTGCGAGTTTGAGTGCAAAAGAGGCGGTTTTTTCCACAAACAAAATGTAAGTGTATTTTATTGTATTTTTTGAATGCTTTTAGATACTTTTGAATACGTCAAGTTCTATATTGATTGAGGTTTCTAAGCATAAGTTCAGGAAACACTATGCCGAGATATTTGATGGACATTTATGATGTTTTATTGAACACAGGATATTATTTAAATGTGATAATTGTTACTTGTTAACTTGACTTGCTGTTAAATACTGTACATTGTATATGTGTATTTTAATCATGGAGCATTCTCGTTCTAGGGAATTGTATTATTAATTAAAGTACTAAGGTCATTTCATTGTTATTTCAGTGCCAGAGGTCTATGTGTGCAGAGGTTTTTCGTACACACTATACAAGGGTTATACGGTATAGAGGTTACACATGTAGTGACGCTAGTAGATGACGTGCTTTATATTGATGACGTACTGTATATCGAATAGAATATATTAAATTGTGATCAACTCTACGAAACTTTGTTATTTCGCCCATGGAGGCAGGGTCACATTTGTACAAACTTCGTTGAAAGAATTTGTATTTTCTTTTAGCAGATGACAAATGCCACTGGATTCCAGCACAGAAGGTAATCTGGTTAGGACAAATAACAGATGGACGTATCAAACGTCTGAAAATGTCTATAGAACACGTTTTGAAGATAATTGCTTTAGATTCCCTAAATATGATTCATGTTAGATCATTGGCATCAGTAATAGGTCAGATTATCTCTTTACAATTCGTTTTCGGAAGAAGTGTTAGTCTGAAAACGAGATACCTGTACTCCCGTATTTTAACACGAGCTGGTTGGGAAGCTCCCATAGTTGTCAGAGACGAAGCCCGGAAAGAGCTTTTGTTTTGGCTGCAAAATATTGATAATATAAAAACAAAAGGAAGGCCTATCAATGTGAAACAGACAATAGATTTTAACATATTTGTAGACGCAAGTGCAACGGGTTATGGAGGCTACCTAGAGAAAGGTAAGGTAATAGGCAATCAAGGCGAGTATCTCCGGAAAGAAACCGACAGTCTAAATGATAGTTGGTTGTCGTTAGTGGCCTCGGATAGGGCCTTTGGTATGCTCCCGGAAGAGAGCCAGTCTGTCACGCCGGAAGTGAGATTTGGTCAGAACATAGGGTCATTTGACAAAGGGTTCGATCTGTCGAGCTCAAATGTATATATAAGTAACATACAGTCTTTACAAAAGAATCTACAGTATCAGGAGTCTAGAATTCCGGAGGTAAGTGATTTGCAATGCAACAATGACTCATTTATTGAATACTGTTCAAAAGAGATTTATGGGTCTTGGAACGACACAGACACGGATAAAAGTTCAACATGGAGAGAGTTAGAAGCTGTAAAAAGGGTTTTATTTAATTATGCAAACATGCTAAATTCAAAAAATGTAAATATTTTCACAGACAATAAAAATGTTGATATTACACTAAAATCGGGCAGCAGAAATACGGAATTACATAAAATGGCTGTTTGATATTATTTTTGTTTTTAGATATACACGGAATGTGTGAAATGGAAAATATCTTAATGTCTTGACAGTGGATTCCTCGGTCTTTGAACAAAAGAGCAGATCATTTAAGTTGTTGTTTTGATTGTGATGATTGGTTCATCAGTCCATTATTTTTCTCGATCTTAGACAAACGATGGGGTCCGCATGTGGTGGACAGGTTCGCATCTCATTTAAATTCCAAATGTAAGTGTTTCAATGCACGCTGGTGGGTACCAGGTGTAGAAGCAATAGACTGCTTTTCGCAGAATTGTCAATTGGTTAGTTCCGCCACCTAGACTGGTTACAAAATGCATTAATAAAGTTGAACAAGAAAATGCTAGCGGAACTTTAATTGTACCAGAATGGAATTCAGCCTTATATTGGCCTTTACTTTTAGATGAAAGCGGAAAATTCAAGTCTTATATTATAGAAAATAATTTAGTACCAAAAGAAAGGGTAAAGGACATAACTTTATATTTGTAGATACTAAGTGGTGTTTTAATTTGTTATGCTTAAAATTAAGATTCCTGTATCACGAAGATCTTTATGATTATCATTTATCACATTCAGAAAATGAACAGTGGTTCTTTTTCTACAGGCACTGGTGTAAAAGGTGTGAAGTTACAACAAGATGCAAATTTGAAGATGCCGGAGTACATGTTATCAATATGGAAGACGCGATAGAGACAATGACAAATCAGTTATCACATTCTAGAGCAGACAGTACAGTTCGAAAATATTCTTCATATTTCAAAGGTTTTGAGCTGTTTTGTGATAAACATTTTTTTGTGTCGTTGCCGGCTAATGCTATACATGTAGCAATATACATTTCTTACTTGATTTCTATGAAAAAATCGGACAAAGTAATATCAGCAGCGTGTTATAATATTAAATGGCATCATTTTATCTATGACATGGTTGACCCAACCGAGAACAGCATTGTGAGAAATCTGCTTGAATCTGGCAAGAGAATGAACAGTACTCCGTGTGTTAAGAAAGACGTAGTTACTTCACAGGATTTGATAAACTTATGTACTTTATTTTCACACAATAATGACGTTTAAAATTTACGTGATTTAGCAATGATCATGTTGAGTTACGCAGGTTTTTTACGTTACAGTGAAGTTAGCGAGCTGAGGTGCAATTTCATTTCTTTTCAAAATGATCATCTAGTATTAAAGATTAGAAAGAGTAAAAACCGATGTGTATAGGTCAGGAAACGAAATTTTGATTGCAAAAGGTGAAACAATCGCATGTCCGTATGAATTGTTAAAACGATATGTAAACTGTGCCAAAATAGATTTAAGTTGCGATCAGTATTTGTTCAAACCAGTTTGCAGGTCGAAAAGTCGTTGTTTCTTGATTTATCAAAACAAACAGTTAAGTTACACTAGAGCCTGTGTATGCATGTCTGAAAAATTACATTTAGTAGAACCATATCTTAATCTGGGTACGCATTCATTGCGCGCTAGCGGAGATAGCACAGCGGCCAATTCGGAAGGGGTTTCAGACTGTTATCTCAAAAGACATGGTAGATGGAAATCTGATAGTTCTAAAGACAGATACATTGAAGATTCCACTACCAAGAAATTGTGTATCACTAAGAAATTGAAATTGTGATCAGCTTATAGTAAAACGGTACAACATTTGAATTTAAATAGTTGACTCATTATAATAGAATAAATAGCAACCTCTATCATTTGTAGGTCTATGCATCGTTTCCCCCTTGCTATAAGGTGTTGTTGTTGTCTTTGTGGAAAGGTGGTGTTAAGACAATATGAGTAACTAAACGTGTTGAAGGTTATTTACATGCGCTTTCTCTTTGTTAATATCTACACTAAAGATCTGAATGTGTATGCTTTGCACAACGAGTTATGCGAAAATCGATAAAGGAAGATAACTCAAAACCAGGGTAAGTTTGCCCGGAAAAGGAAATGTAATAGAGAGATAATTCAAACATAGGCAAAGCCAGAGTTAAAGTCCTTATACGCTGCACCTTTTTCAATGTGCTCTGTCTGTGTGTATAGTTTAAACAAAATCCATTGAATACTTTCAGAATTCCGAACAAAAGTGTTATATAAACAATTAATAAGGGATATAACTAAGAATAGAGTAGGGTACAGTTATGGTTCTTAAACACTGAACTGCGTCTGAATCTCCTCTGTAGATTTCTGCCATTTGAATCCATTCGGTTCAGAACTTATGGAGTTATGGCCCGGACAAAATCATTCAATAAAGGGACACTATTAAAAAACAGACAAGCTAGAGTTAATGTCCGTGTACACTGCACCTTCTCTCGATGTCATTTGTATGTGTGTAGAGATAAATGAATTCCCTTGCATACTTTCATAATTATGCTCTGGACAAAAGTGTGACGGACGGACGGAACACACTACCATATCCCCTCCGCCATGGCGAGGGAACAATATGTCTATTTCAATGTCTTCATAGAGTTAGTTCTTGTCCGATAATTCAATGTTACGTCATTACATGTATTAAAAGCAGTAATGTGTATGTTGCTTGATAAGATTGAAATTTAATTGTAAACGAAATGTTATTTTTAATAAATTACAGTACCCCCAATGGATGACTACAATGACAGAAAAAACAAACGTTTGATCAGTCTTTCCTTCTGTACCTTGTGTCATATACCAATATGTATGTTTAATTTATCTAAAAGCTTATCGTGTGCATGTCTTTTATTGCCAGACTTCGAATGTATGAAGCTGTGGATGCTTATTTTATGTAACTTTTTTAAGCGACAGAAAAGGAACGGACATATCTTTGATGTAATTATTCAAAAAAAATTTATTTCGAAGTAAAGATGTAATAACCTTCTTACAATTCTTAATTAATCGTAAGGCTTTTTAGGCGACTCTATGTCAGTTAGGTTAGTCGAAATATCTGAGTGTTTGATCCGTGTGTCACGGTTACGGACTTAATTATGAAAAAGGGGAGACAATGTGTAGGCAGCCGGATAGCTCAGTCGGTAGAGCATTCGCCCTGTAAGCTAAGGGTGCCGGGTTCGAGTCCCGGTCAGGCTGCACATTTCTCTCACCATATGACACGTCTCTAAGATATACGGTCGCCACGCATTAACTAACCATTTAACATGTGCTTCTCCCTCTTCTTGTGTCTTTTTAACAAAACTAATACTATATCTTCACCATAACACTCTATAGCATGAATTGTTTACCATACACTTTCATACGAACAGTCTATTTATTGTTACATACGTAAAATAGTATAAATAGTTCAATCTTTGTTTTCAAAATATTTATATCAAGCCAATTCTCAACATCAGATCGCTCTGCGACAGCTATATTTTAACCTTGTTACATGTATGTTCAAACTGCAGATTAGGTTTTCAATACCGTTGACATATACATGTATTTGCATAAATATGATACAAAAGTAGTAAACATTTCAGTTTAAGTTAAAACAAGCAAGGATCCCATCCTTTTAATTAGCAATTAACCGCATAAGATATTTCATATAAAATTAATTTTCACCTCAGGTATGGCGGCAGACTCTTCAAACAACATTTGTTCCGGAAGTTCGTAATAGTACATTTACATATATATATATGTGCTTTATTTCGATAAAGTGTATTCAGAAAAAGCTGTTGATTTTCCCACATGTTTCTTGTGGGCACAACGTAAAATGTTTCAATTTCACAAACACAACGTCGGAGACTGTTTTTGTAACAATGCATATAATGTTGATTTCATTTGAAAATAGAATTTTCAAAAATAAAAACATACTATCTTCCTTTAAACCAAAAATCTTATTTTAGCTTTGTAACAGTTTATTATGTTAAGATATGGAGTAAAAAGTATTACAGCTATTTCAGACTTATAAAATGCCTGTTTATCATAATCTTTGCTATTTGCTCATACTGGGTATGATCTGAAGTAAAATGAAGTCCTAGATTATTAAAATTTTTGACTGCAATATCCCATTCTTAAAACAAATTCTCACTTTTTTACTCGATATATCCAGAATTCGTTGTATCGATATAGCGAAAATATGTGAGATACATCTAGAAATACAGAGAGAGAGAGAGAGAGAGAGAGAGAGAGAGAGAGAGAGTGAGAGTGGCACTGCCACTTCGTGGCACTTGAAATATTCAACCTGTGACTCTCCGATCCTACCGTTTTATACGATAATATAAACTAAAATATAATGATGCGTTTTTCTTTCTAAAAGGTAACGTTTACGATTGCGTTTAAACATGAAAGCTGCAAACACTAGTTTTCGTTTTTCAACATGATAAATGTCTATTTCATTCTCAGTCATAAATTCGGTCAAATACTATTGACACATGTATAAATGTATATGAGATGTAATTTATTTTAAAACTGTTCAGGACTTAAACAGGCTTTTTATTTTAATTACTTTATTTAGGAAATAGATTTTTGATTCGTGTGTTATACCTGATTAGTACGATTCAGATGTGTAGTAATCTAATAACTGCGCTGATTTAAAGTCAATGCTTTCTGCCTAACATGCAATGTAACGACATGAGTCTGTGTAATACGTTTGTAATAAACCTTAAGCCATAGAAGATCATTATGTTTTGCGTTTCTGAAGACATGAAATGGATATCAATAATTACAATGTATCAAATGGGAGTCTGCTAGAATTTAAGGTTTCTGTCAGACTTGAAATGGTACGACAAAGTTACACATGAATGAAGTTAGACAGAGCTTGAACAGAGCAGTATGATACGTGACTAATGATCAGAAAAGAAGACAGTATTTAAAACATAACGTACCACTCTGTTGATTTTGCATTTACATTGATTAAGTTGTTTGCCCTTTGTATTGTCCAAAATGATGATCTATACTATTCTTATTTTCGTCAACATTAAAGAAAATAGATTACTTTTCTACATTTTGTGTTAAACGTTTTACATGTATGTATGAAGTCAACCTGTGTAGTACATTACTCAGGAAAACTAGTGTTTTAACAAAACATGAATTTGGTAAAAAGTAAGCACAATGCTGTACTAAAACACTTCCTTCATGTATTTGTTTCAAATTGTTTTACTTAATACATATACGACAAAGAAGAAGAATATATAGAACGTAAATACTGTAGCATATAACCTTTATTTGTATGCTTGTTTCTCCGTCTCGAAGCATATTTACTTTTTCTACTTTTGTTTTCTGCCGTTGGCTCCGTAGTCTTCACTTGACAATAAGGTTCTGTAGCTGAAATGTTAAAGAAATATCACTTATTAAAGACATGATATTGCTGCCTAGCTTTTCCACATGAAAAAGGAAATATTTACGTATTTTGCTAATGTAAACATGCTTTAAATGCGCTCAATATTTAACACAGGTGCTATAGGGTCATCAAACATGAAATAAAGGGAAGCCCAATACGTTGTAGGGATTTACTTAAGATATTATTATACCTACTGTAAGGTATATGCAGATAAAATTAAATAGCTAGTTTTATTATCCTTCATCATTATTTGAGTTTGCTTAATTGAGGTAGTAACATTACTTTTATTGAAATTTATACATAAATTACCAATGTCAGTGTTATTACCACTTCTTGCTGATTTGTTCTCCTTTTCACCAAATGTGTTCATAGTTGGTTGCGTAGTTTGACGACGAAGTGCTGAAATTGTTACGTCCAACTCTCCAAAATTATTTGTAGAACTGGCAGGGCTCCATTGTTGTTTATTACATACAAGTGTATACTTTTTCATTTTCTCCGATTGAACCTTAACAATTTCTTTTTCAATGCAAGAAACATTTGCTTTGCACTCCACATAATTGATAAACAAAGCAATGTCTTTATAAATTTCAGTGTCCAGCGTTTGTTTGATCTTCTCAATTTTGGACGACAATACCTCACAATCTTGCTCTAGCTTGGTCAGTACTTTGTCACTATCTGCCATGACGTGTTTTACTTCAGAGATAAGATCAGCTTCCGCTTGGTCAAGGTACTTATTGATTTCTGTTCGGAACTTTTTTATATCTTCAAGGGCCCCGCCAAACATCATTTTATTATTTCGTTTGTTTTCCTCAACTCCGCGCTCATTTTCCTTGTGCTCAGATGTCAGTTTCTCAATTCGTCTTACCAAAGACTTAAATTCCTCGTTTTGTTGAAAATTTGCTGATAAATTCTTTATGTATTCCGGGTCGCAAGCACTGTGACCAGGTATCATGCAATCACCACAGCCAACAGCTTCATGTTTCCGACAATAGAACTTAATTGTCTCCCCATTATGACGTTTACATTTCTCGACATTTCGAAACGGCGTCGATGACAGATTTACTTCTACCAACACATGATCTTTACACAATTTAACTCTCAGGTGTTGTCTAAAGCAGGCATTACACATTAACTCTCCACAATCTTTGCATAGACCTGTTGCTTGTGTGGTTATATTGTCTCCCTTGCAGGGCTCACACACCTGTTCATGTATATCCCCTTCCTCGTCTGTTTCTATCCGTTTACCAGGTACTTCCATATCTGAAAATATTACACGTACATGTACTTCGTAAAACCGAAACACTTATGCACAAGTGACAGATTTAAAATGTACGAGATATATAGTATCTTTGTATATAGAGCGGACGGTATCGATCAATGCTATCTAAGGTAAACAAACCTGCACCGTGTTTGTGGTATCTTAACCGTGAAGGTCATAGTGTATACAAATGTGAAATGTTGAATTGAGAACGACCTGAATTAAAATCAATATACTTGTGAATCGCTTTTTGTGCATTTAAAGAGACATTCTTAAAAACTGGTGTCAAATTAAATAACTTCAAAAGCATAAACGATAGAATATTTGCAACTACATGTATAAGTACTTAACCAAACGTTTAAGCTTTGCATTCCATATGATCTGTATGTTGATTATTTGTGCTAAATGAGGCGTGTTTGTACATTGTATTTAATGATCAGTTTACGTTCATTAAACACATTATTTATGTTTTGACAGTATAATCTGCTATATGTTGGAAGTGCCTCTTCAAACTTCATTGCCACATTGGTACACGATGTCACTTACCTCAATGTTTTGAGCTCTCCACGGGTTGAAAACCCTTTTTTGTCACTTGATATGTCCGTAAATGCTTCCTTGTCTGTTTTTATCCTTTTACCAGGTATAAATATAAAATGTCTTTGTAGATAGAGCGGTCGGTATCAGTCAAGTGTATCTAAGTTAAACACACATACACTGTGGTGTAAAATATCACTTATCCGATAAACAGAGCTCCGCAGGTTTAAAACATTTTTCGTTAAAGATCTGTTAAAGATCTGTTTTGTCACTTGGTCTGTCCGTGTTCCTCTACAAACCTGGTTTATCTACAATAATTATAACTTAAGGCATTGTCAGACGTTACACTACTAACATGTGGTTTTCTTTTTATTGAGTTTGTAAACATGTTCATCAGATTTAAAAGTTATGGACTTTTCTAAGAGTATGATTTTTATTTTTTTGACAATCATAGATGTACTTTTCGTGTAGATATTTGTTTATTGACGTAAACGTTTAAGAATATTTATAACAGTTTTCATCCAGTGTGTTGGGATGAACAAAACAGTGCAGTGAAATTACACACTACTAAATTGAAAAGCGTTACAAAAGCTTTTGAAATTTCAATATAATCATAAAGTTTACCACAGTAGTAAAACCAAGATGCCCAACATCTGCAACAAATGTTTTCAAATTGCTCCTATTTTATGTAGACTTTTACTTGTGTTGGTGATTGTAGCCATTTGTTTACATTTAATGTCTTAGAATATCATGTTTTAGAAATTTATTTTTTTCACTGGAAACTTTGAAATAAAACACTTAAACTGTACCCGTTTCTACATAGAATGTTAACATGGACGCTTCTGAGTTCCAATTCTGGCAAGTCAAATACTTTAAATAGGGTTGTCTTGTAAAATTGTGATAAAAAAACAACTCAATTCCCGACACAACGACATTTTAATTGTCGTCTGCGTCGGAACATAAATGTTTAAAATGATATATAACTCAACAGATATCCCACTACCAAAAGTATTTTGAATCACATCAGTGTCGATAATTTATTTAAGACAGGTTAATTGTTTTAACAACAGGGTCCAGATTGAATGGCCTAATTATACATACATGTAGTGAAATACATGTCACAAACTAGTTATTACGAAACTTTAGTAAGTTGCAATACAATTATGTTGTAAATGGGTGCATTTTTAAACAAGAGGACCAAGATGGCCCTATATCGCTCACCTTGGTACAAGTCCACTTGCATGGTAGAAGATCAATAGATAATGTTATATACCAAATAAGTTTTCCTATATACGCCTTTGTAAAACAAATGATCCCCCCGGGCAAGGTCAATTTTGACCCGAGGGACCTAATTTGAAAAAAACCTTGAAGAGGTCTACTAGGAAATGCTACATGCCAAATATCTATGCTCTAGGCCTTTTTGTTTTAGAGAAGAAGATTTTTAAAGTTTTTACTATATAAGCCTATGTAAAACTAAGTGACCCCCGGTGCGGGGTCAATTTTGACCCGGTGTCATAATTTGAACAAACTTGGTGGAGGTCCACTAGCCAATGCTACAAGCCAAATATCTAAGCTCTAGGCCTTGTGGTTTCAAAGAAGAAGATTTTTAAAGTGTTAACTATATAAGTCTATGTAAAACTAAGTGACCCCCGTGCGGGGTCAATTTTGATCCGAGGGTCATAATTTGAACAATCTTGGTAGAGGTCCACTAGCCAATGTTACATGCCAACTATCTAAGCTTTAGGCCTTGTGGTTTCAGAGAACAAGATTTTTAAAGTTTTTCCTACATATGCCTATGTAAATCTAAGTGACCCCCATGCGGGGTCAATTTTAATCCGGGGGTCATAATTTGAACAATCTTGGTAGAGGTCCACTAGCCAATGCTAAATGCCAACTATTTAAGCTCTAGGCCTTGTGGTTTCAGGGAAGAAGATTTTTAAAGTTTTTCCTAATTGTTGCCATAGCAACCAGAGTTCTGCATGGAATGGAATTCTTTGAACAATTTTGGTAGAGCTTCATGCAAGGAACATTCCTGCATAGTTTTATCAACATTGGCCTAGAGGTTTCAGAGGAGATGCCATTTGAATCAAAATGTTGACGGACGACGGACGACGGACAATCATCGATCAGAAAAGCCCACACTGCCGTAACAAGGCAACAACGAGCTAAAATGCAATAGGTGAATATAATATGTTGTGTCAGTAAAGAACATATTTTTTTTTGTAATCATAATGAAGGAAAACGGAAGTGACGCATAGGTATCAGCACTTAGAAATTATGTAATTGTATCGTGATTTGATGGCAGATAGATTCACTGGTGAACTTACAGTCGCCGTAGGAAAATTATCCAAATATAAATCCGAAAAGGAATGTTTTGCGAATGATTTTAATTGACGACTAGGAAAATTCGTGGCGGTCACTTCAATGAAATTCTTGCAAATACTGTATTGTACATGTATGTGTAACGCAAATGTACGTTGTTGAACTGATATCGATGGCCATTTCAAAGAATCCAGTAAAATGCGTTTGTGAAGTGAGCATTTTTCTCTCATTCTCGGTGTAACGCCAGTTGTACTGGCCTCGTTCAGAAATCATGTGCTTTGTCATATGTTTTCGTGATAGTGTGTTAAATTAGATGCGTTGCATTTAGGCATGTTATGGTAAAAAACAATTTGAATGCATTTCATTTATGTGTATATAGTACATTTAGTGCTTTGATTTGTACTGTTGGTACATGTTTGTACTTTAATCAAATGTTCTTTATATCTTTACAATATTTTGTTAACCTGATACAAACGTTCAAATAAATGTGCAATTCGTAATTTTACATTGCTTTAGCACACCTGATCACAAAGTGTTCGAGGGGAAACTACGGCAGTCACCCTTTGTTGTCATGCGTACACAGTACCTACATTTCCTATTTTTTCACACAGTTGTAAAGGACATTCTATGGAAGGGATGTGCAGTGGCAAAGGACAAAGACTCTGCCTTGCCCATGTTTGTTATCACCTCCCTCTGTTGTCTTTGATAATAAATTGTTATTGTTCGGAACATAACATGGAAAGCGTTCTGTTGACTTACTTTTTATTTCACACAGCGGTAGGGAAGGAAGAAGAGCCATGTATAACTTTTCCTTAAACATTTTTGTAATTACAGTATTCACTACAGTATATAACGAACTCCTTAGGATAATTTTAGTTCATTACTTGTATCCGGAGTGTGTTTTGTCATATGGCATTTTATATAAAACATAGAAGGGACAATAACGGGCCTAAAAACATATTCTTTATATCCGGAATTTCGCCATATCTGGAGTCGTTAAATACGGAATCTACTGTATTAACATAATTCCCAAACAATGGTATAAGACAATAGACGAAAATACAGTCATTGTTTCAGTAATGTAAGCTAGGACAAATGATGTCAGAATCTAGACCAGTAAGAAAAGATTTTAGATACCGTGTCTTTAATATTTGTTTTCATGTAATGTATCTAATGCGTTTAAATAACGCCGCTTGTGACAGCGGATTATTGACTTGTTTCCATGAACTTCAATTCATGAGTTTACATATTAGAGAAATGAAGTACCTGTATACATGTATATTGTATATGGTAGAAGAAAAGTTAAGGCTTTTTGAAAACACTACACAGGCTCAAATTTTACTTTTGGGTAAAGGTATTACCATGTATATAGCGAAATGGCTACATAGTTCTCCGCGGCTTGTTTTTATAACAGGCGTGTATTATTTTGTTTTAGAAGTAAAGATGTATTTATTGAATGTATACTGCACACATCTTTTTCAAAAGATAATTTTTATACATGTAGTACAATCAGTGCAACTGTTTAGCAAATACTTATGTAAAACGAAAGTTGTGTTAGCTAATGTGTTTAAACAGACTAAACTTTCTATGTAACATTTTATAAAATATAGCAATATGAATCAAAATACTGATTTATTGCACATAATATCTCTAAACTGCCAAGGTCTTAGGGATAAAAATAAACGAAGCCGTCTTGAAGGCGCCTTACAGACGTAAATTTGATTTTAAATGAACAAGTAAATTTTTATGACTCCTAAACAGGATGAAGCAAATGTATGTGAAGGACCTGTCACTTTACAAAAATGTTCTGACACAATAGATAATATGAAACTTAATAAATGTCCGGGTCTTGATGGACTTACAGTTGAATTTTACCAAGCTTTTTGGGACAAGATAAATGAAATGTTATTAAACTCTTATTCATAAAGTATGAGTGCTAATATGTTATCAAGAAAGTCAAAAACAATGCATTTTTTCACTTTTATACAAGAAAGATGACCCCGAAAATCTAGAAAACTGGTGCCCAATATCACTATTAAATATTGATTACAAAATACTTGCTAGAGTTTTGGCACAGCGTCTTCAAAAAGTATTACCCAAAATTGTCAACTTGGATCAACAAGGTTTTATAAAAAATCGTTTTATCGGTTACAGTAGTCGGAACGTAACAGTTGTCACACGGAGTGCACGATACACGCACGATGTACGCACGATACACGCACGTTAGACGCACGTTGCACGTTCGGTAAATACACGATGAGCGATTCAGAACGATACACGATATACACGATATACACGATGTACGAAGCGCACGCTACACGCTACACGATAAACGGATTATACACGTTATACGATCACTTTGAGATTTCACATTTTATTTAGACTTAGACCTTTTAATCAGACCGAAATAATAAGATCAATTAGAAGTTTCATACCTTAACAATAAAAAATGACATCGATAAGTGTCAAAGATCCACAGTTTTCATATCACAGTATGTGTCAAATTTGCACACCCGTCGGAGTGACTTTGGCAGGAAATTGATCCCGATGTGCGAGAAAATGGGCGTAATTAAAGTTAATTGCCATCTACACTTTTCGTTAAATAAATTCTACATTAAAGACACTTTTAGGACCGTGTTCAAGTATAATAATTTTAGACTGGAACCTTGAATTGATATGTTGATGGGTGTCAAGTGGGTGGGGTAAATTGACATTGAAGAAACTGAAAGCTTGAAATGGCGTTTTCGAATAAATCAAGCATTTGGAACGAGGTTTTTAATGTTATTTTGTAGTATTTATAGTTGTGATGATTATACAGCCCCTAATTTTGACCAATGTTTTAATAGAAAAAAGTTTTGAACAATATTTAGGTTTTTTTCCGGTAGCCCGAAAGTGAAAATTGTCCCTCTAGAAATCTAAGATTATTCTAGAGGAGAGAAGATAATTAAAGCGCAATGCAGTATTTATGTACTGTGGACTATGGTGATTAATTCTATGTAAAGTTTTATATCATGTTACTTTATATTGTGTTTTAGTGGGCCTATTCTATAGGTGGGGTATATAAAACACATAGAAAAAATGAACCTCTAGGAAACAGTGATATTTTCTAGAGTGAAGAGGGTTATTAAAGTTAATCTTTATTTCAATGTAGTTTAATTCTTGGCACGCAGTTTCATATACTTTATGTCACTGCTACCATTCTTTTAGATTCAGAACCCCTGTCGAGGTGGTTTGAGTAATACTTTATTGGGGTAGTAATAAATTTAAAGTAAAATTAAACAGACTGTTATGTATTATAAATTTCCTCACCCATTTTGGGATAAAATTTGTAAAACTTTATAGGAAATGAGCCAAAAAACAGATTAAAAATCATTTGCAAAATTATTTTGGACCCTCTGTAGAATAATGGAATGGTCCAATTGCATGACACAACTCTGCATCCAGTGGTGGATAGCAGATTCAATTAGAACCCTGGAGAAGACACATCTCACAGCCTAGATTATACAGTCTCAAAATGCCATATATGGTGTTAACATATACATGTATGTACATGAAACATATAATCTTATATGGAGTTATATGTTTATTTGACATACTGATGATAAAGAAGATACAATGAACATCAATGGATGGTTAATTACTGGGCAGAAAAATGATGTACATTCCAATATCTAATTAATCTGATGGCATTTTTTACATAAGTAGTTTCATCAGTATAAAGGCTATGAGATTATAGCATTTAGATTTTGTTTGCATATCCTATGTACATAACTCTGATGATATTATGAGGTGGTAATACATGTACATATACCGTCTCCCTTGGTCTAGTGGTTTAGGCATCCGCCTTTGGAGTGGGAGGTCGAAGGTTCGAAGCCAACCAGGGGTCTGATATGGCTGGTTGGTGAGCCGGCAGCTAGTTAAATAATGGTTACCGTATGCCTACCTGCCTGGTGCCTGGCATTAAAGGGTAGGATTCGGGAGGTACATGTGCTCAAAAAGTCTCTCATAAGTCAGAAATGGCTGGCCCTTTAAATAGGGGTGACTTAGTAATAGATGTGATTTTCATATTATTTTCTTTATTAAGCTATTAAGATTACAAACTACACACAATTAATATAGAGGTGTTCAAAAATAAAACTACAAAAAATAGGTGTTAGCCGGTATCACTGGCTTTACGGGAAGTCCACACAAGTACAATTTTGCCATCTTAGCCTTAAAAGAAATCTTATTTTAACATGATTATGGTACTCTTTTAGTGATATTATACTATTGTATACTTAAATAATGAGCTCTTTGCAGAACTTACTACTTAATTTAATTAGGTTCTTCAGTAAAAGAGCTACTTAAAATACTAAAATACAATTATTAATCAAGTGTGAGGGTTCTCACAAGACTGATATATATTACAAATCTAATAAAACCTATTTCAAGGTATACAACTTCATTAAAATCAATTTTTTCTATGTGCCTCCTTCTGAAGTAAGAGAGTAAGAGTCTACTATAGTTAAACTGGTAAGAAAGATGCAGGTGATCACATGTAGCATCTGTATGGCCAGTGGCCAGTCCAAACCTGCAAGGATCTACTTACTGATCATGATAAAAGGGTTGATGTTTCATTCAATTGGAGGTAGTACAAGTAGGTTTGTAAGCAGAAACCGGCTTACATTTATCCTGAACCCGCCCCCCTACCCCCTCCGTCCCCAACATATTACAGATAATAGCCAGTGAAATTTTGTTTAATTATAATTATTATATGGTGCCATACAGACAGTGCAACTACCATACAGTATTGAATTATATATAAGATATAAATTACAGTTACAGTATTTTATAACTGAAACAGGCATGTAACAGGTACAGTGGTTGTGCAACCCCTACCAACATGTCACCCGTCACTCCCTGCTAATTTCTGTTATGTGCAGACTATGATTTGCTAAATAATAACAAGATTGAATTTTTATGTTTTGGGTTGCCAATTGAAATCAACACCCACTAACCAGTGAAACAGCATGTTTACTACTACAATGAAAATACTAAGTACTTATTGAATATAAAAAATTGCATTTATACAAAAATTGTTTAGGATTTTGACTAGTGACCTACAGGATGGGGTCTGATAGCAACTGGAGTAAATTAGATAACTAATTTTATCAGTCATTTGACAGTCTACTATGTTATTCTCCAACAACCTTTATACACATTAACTTAGGGCTTTTCTTAGACTGAGAATAGTCATTAATAGTGAAACCATGCAAGTCCAAGCTTATCCATTTCTGGCTTGAATTTTAGTCTCTGTGTGGTGAAAGCTATGCAGTCAAATAGCCAGTGAGGGGTGTTACATTTTACAATGCACTAGATGCAAACCTGGTCAACCCAAAGTATGTACCAACCCGAGCTGGTTGGTAGTAAGTTTGCGCCCAGCCTAAGACGTGTGATTGATTTGTCCATTTTATAATTTGTCAAGTATCCCATAGGACGGCCAGGTCGCACTGTTTTGCGGCAAAATGTGTTTGTTTTAAGTTTCAATTCTCTACACCATCCATCCAGGATAGTGGTTCGAATCCTGGCATATATTTCTGTGGGTGAGTATGGTATGTCCTGGATCATGGCCCCTAAACCAGACCCCTTTTGTCTGCATCATCTGCTCTCATTGCCAGATATTATCATAAACCTACATGAGCTGGGCACTATTACATGGTAACTGGTAAGCCTGTTTTTAGGCATTGATAAAATTTATGAATAATAATAATGTATTCAATAACTCTGGTCTAGAATGACTGTTTTTTTTATTTCATTGAGAACAGAGATGATAGTGAATCTGAAAATATATACAATATAGCAAGTTTTTTAGGTTGATGATGTAAAAGACAGCTCAATGCAGTGTCTATTGTTATCAATGCAGGAACAGGTTATAGAGTATTCCTGATAAATGGAACAATAATTTGTCAATCTTCCTATGATGGCAACATACATGTTTAGATGGATTACAACAGCTGAAGCTAATATACCAGAGCCTGGATTTTTAGACCCATCTGTGTGTATATGATGTAGATGTCCAAAATAAAAATATCTGATCTTTTGAGTTTCTAACTTTGCAAGATGCGGTATGTCAGATTTGATCATTTTGTTTTCATAGGGCACTTGTAGGAGGATCTTACAAAATAGCCGTGCTTTATGATCTCACTGACCAAAACCTATTCAAACTGACCAGAATCTATTCCTGGCGCCCCAGTCTAAGGGGCGAACCCCAGCCTCAAGTTCAAACAGGTAGGCAGGAGTAGAGGACAACGCACTAAGGGCCAGCTGGAGGCCTTAATTTTGGACAATATTCAGACCCTGTTTTTAATGACAATGAGGCATTTGATGAAACTCAAACTAATTAATCAGTCAAAGACACTATCTAATTACCTTTCTATTTATGTCAGCTAACGGATATATTATTCCAATCAGGCAGTATAGGGGACGTTTTGGTCATACGGGGGGACGTTTTGGTCTGGGGACATTTTGTTTTGGGTTTTGGATTTCTTCGGACTTTAAATATTTTCGTAAAATTGTAGTTGATTCGGCGTATTATTTGCATATAGCCAATAAAACACTTGTTAACATCATACCCACGATATGTTGCTTCGATACAGGCGTACCTTGTCTGCTGCACTTTAAGGAATGCATTGACAACAGCAGTTTAGATAAAAAAGATGTCCTTTCCGTTGCAAAAATAGACCTAAATTTCGGATATGAGGTGAAAATGTCTTCGACCTGTCCCGGAAGTCTTTCTCGCTCGCAACTACACTAAATGATATAAACTGAAATCAGCACTTTTTGGGGGAGATGTGCACGCTAAGTAAAACGATTAACTACGAAATACACCATCGAATCGTACGTATACCGTATGGATTATCGTGCATCGCGAATCGTATATCGTGTATCGTGTATAGTATATGGTGCACGTTGCACGATGAATGATACGATATGATACACGATATACGATTGACAAAATACACGATGAGTGCACGCACGTTATACGCACGTTGCACGCACGTTATACGCACGATATACGCAAATTTTGACAACTGTTACGTTCCGACTACTGTATAATATTCGTCAAATTCAGGATGTTATTGATTATGTGGAGCTTCTAGATAAAGAAGGCATCGTTTTATTTCTCGACTTCAAGAAGACTTTCGATACCGTAGAATGGAATTTTTATGTACGAAGCCTTGCGTAAATTTGGTTTCAAGAACAGTTTTATTACATGGGTTAAAATACTTTATAACGACATTTATTCTTCGGTAATTAACAATGGTTGGTAATCTCGCTTTTTCTCGGTTACACGTGGTATTAGACAAGGATGCCCGCTATCTGCTCTATTATTCATTTTAATCGCTGAAATTCTAGCGGTTAAAATCCGATCATCAGATTGTTTATCCGGCATTGAAATAAAAACACGCGCAGAAACAAAAAAACTTTTAATAAGCCAGTTGGCTGACGATACAACATTATTTTTACACAATATAGATGAACTACCAAATGTACTGCAAATTCTGGATAGCTTTGGAAACTATTCTGGGCTAAGGCTAAATAGGCTAAAAACAGAAGGAATTCTTATCGGAAAATGCAAAAATGATAACAGAACTGAGATCTGTGGAATACAATTGAATAAATATGTAAAGGCACTAGGAGTTTATTTTAGTACCAATAATGCAGAATGTGAGAGACTTAATTGGGATAATAAATTAGAGGAATGTCAACTTATGATAAATAAATGGAATTGTAGAACTTTAACATTTTATGGGAAGACAACTGTTATAAAATCACTGCTTCTACCAAAACTTGTGTATCTAATTCAATCACTGCCAACACCAAAATATGTACATGTAATTTCAAAAGTTAACACAATGATATTTCAGTTTCTTTGGTCAAGTAAAAGAGAAAAAATCAAAAGGTCTGTTTTAATAGGGCCGAAATCTACCAGAGGTTTAGAAATACCCGACATAGCATCCTTTAGCAAATCTTTGAAAATGAAATGGATTCAAGCCTTAAAACAAAACGATAGCGCCAACTAGAAAGTTATTCCTAATGTAATTCTTAACCAGTTTGGTAAAGATTTGCTGATCTTCCATATGAACATCGACTCTATGGACGGTTCCAGTGTTTGCAGTTATATTAAAATTAACTCCCTGGATTATCCAATGACCACACTGGGACATCACGTGTCCAATTGTTGGCCTAATTTGCACAAAAGAACACGTGGGTTTGTTTGTGATACTGTTTGTGAGCAGTTGACCTAGCCATGAAAAGAAAATAATCCCTTAACAATAGGCTTAGGTAGGCTATACAATTTGTCGTAAAAAACTGGAACGGTCCATTAAACCGCTTCCAAAAACTAAAATACCATTGTCTTCATTTTATTATAAAATGTTCGAATATCATATTGAATTTAATAATATTTTAAATTTCTAAAAAGCCAAAGACATAATATGATATCAGAAAAGAAATCATATGGGGAAACAAACATATTAAATATGCAGGAAAACCACTATTCCTTGACAATTGGATCAATTCTAATATTATCTTTGTTGATGACATTACAAAAGATGGGAAAATAAATGAAAATATTATCTTGAATAAATTGCAAAATAAAGTTAACTGGGCATTTGAAACTTTTAAAATAAAACAAGCAATTCCTAAAGCATGGAAACTCATACTTAACTCCAATGATTCAAAAATGACAAAAGTCAAAACAAACCTAATTTACATAAACTCACAAATAGATATTATAACTAATAAAACTATACGTACGACTTTCCTAAATAACAAAATAGAGAAAACATACCAACATAGCTACTGGGAGAAGTCATTTAAAACAAAAATATACTGGCAGTGTGTTTACTACATCATTAATAATGCAATTGTTGACAATAGGATCAAACAATTAAGAATGAAAATAATTCATAGAATTGTCCCAACAAATGAAAATCTTTATACCTGGGAAATCTTAAATAGTTCTAACTGTAATTGCTGTAACGACATAGAAACCGTAGAACATTTTTTTCTTGATTGCCAACATGTAAGATCCCTATGGGACAATATCCGAAATATCTTCAAAAAACTACATATCAATCATTCATTTAAATGTTTGAAAGATCTGGTTATTGGATATAAAACGACATATCCTGAGTATGAGGATATAAACGTAATACTTAGTCAATTAACATATAGTATTTACAAAGCATATCTTTTAAGTAACAGGCGTTCAACTTATATTAATACGACCAAGATATTTTATAAGGACCTTCTTGTATTACAAAAATACTACGAAAATAAAAAGTCAAATAAAAATCTTTTATTCAAATTTGCCCGACTTTTGAAACAAATAGTTTGAAGTATCCTATTAAAAGTATCTAAATACACCAAACAGTTCTATTTTTTTTTTCGCTTTCGACAATTGGTTTGTTATATAGTGTTTATTATTATTATATTTATTATTTATACTTCTGCGCATTATGACAAGTTCAAAACTATTTTTTGAAGATGCTCATTCATCATGTGTAGCTACTTTGACTCATATAAATACAAGATACAAAATAGTTTTTCAGAACGGCTTGCTTGATTTTTATCGACAGCAAAATTTCAAAAGAATGTCTTATCTGAGACATACATATACTCATTTGAAAATGTTTTTTATTTCCCACATTTTGACTGTTCTGTTTTGAAAGTTTTTTTCAAGGACTATTAAGAATGAATGAAAAAAGATCAGAATGTATCATGAAGAATGTAACAATTGTAATATGATATTATATATCCCATTTTTCTGTGTCTTTTGTAATATTTGTTATTATATTATCATGTTGTTTTAAAGAAAATAAATGGACTACCTTTTGGCAGTTCCAAAGAGAAAAAAAAAAATCTACCTGGCGGGACCACAGGTGTTCCTCGAGTTATCCGGGGTTCTCGAGTTATCCATAGTATTTTCTAGTTAAACATATAGGCAAAATTGCTTGGACCGACAGGAGTCCTCGAGTTATCCGGGGTTCTAGAGTTATCGATGCTCGAGTTAACGAAGTTTTACTGTAATATTCGAATAGGTAAAATGTAAAATATATACCTGTTCCTATATTATTATGTCTTTAGTTTTACTTTTCTAAGATTCGAGCTACCACTGCAATGTGGTAATTTAATAATCTTAGAAATCACGATTCTGACAAAAAATTTAACCTTGTTTACATGCATTTCAAAACTACGGTTAGGGGATAACTATTGACAAACTTGTAAAATGGCTGCCTGCAGTGTTAATTGACACGTTGATTTCCAAATGAACATAAGTTCATAGTATTTACTAGGAAAATGTACTGGAACATATACATGTACTAACATGTACAGAGTATTTAATCTTATGGAACCTTTTCTCGTGTTTTGTCATCTTGAAAAACAACATTTCAATCTATGTATTGATACTTCTTCGGAAAAATGTTAACATATCTAAAAGGTCTAAAATATTTACAGTATGTGCTCCATATAACGTCCTTTTTGTGTTATAATGACATTGATTGTCCTTTAAAGAAACAATCACATTCATGCCGATCCATTCCTGTTTAAATCTATTGTGAAGTCGATGTTCATGTGTTTGCATTAAGAACGTGTTTGAAATGACAGACAAATGCACTTTCAAGTTGTTCTTTTTCAACTATTTGCATGATTTGGCAGAGGATAAATTCACTGAATTTGCTTGTTATATTCGAAAAAAGGGGCTTCTATTCAATACATATTTATCGCACTGACGACAGACTAGATATGTTATGAACACTTGTAAATACAAAATGAAATAATTGAAAATATGTGAGTTAAAGTAATTATCGTACTGACAACAAAAAGCATACAGAAAACTGTATTTGTGTGACAACTACATACTATGCATCTAACATTCATCACTGAGAAAATATAGTTTGAATTTAGGGACAACACATTTGGAACGCTTAAATATCACTTACTTTAGTGACATCTATATAGGGTAGTTAACGCATGCCCATATATTTATATTCCACTTCTGAGTATACCCCTGTGACCGACGGGATAACTGCAAATCCAGCAGAGTTTACAACTGTGTCGAATGGAATACTTGCAAACCCAACATAATTCACTGCTATACCAAATGAACAACTGACATATGGGATAGCTGCAATCCAGCAGCAAAGTTTACTGATGTGACCAAAGGAATACATGTACTTGCAAACCCAACATAATTCACCGCTGTACCAATAGACCAACTGACATACGGGATAGCTGCCATCCAGCAGCAAAGTTTACTAATGTGACCAATGGAATACTTGCAAACCCAACATAATTCACCGCTGTACCAAAAGAACAACTGACATAAAGGGTAGATGCAATCTAGCAGCAAAGTTTACTGATGTGACAAATGGAATACTTCCAAACCCAACATAATTCACCTCTGTACAAATAGAACAACTGACATATGGAATAGCTGCAATCCAGAAGCAAAGTATATTGATTTGACCGATGATATACTTGCAAACCCAACATAATTCACCTCTGTACAAATGGAACAACTGACATATGGAACAGCTGCAATCCAGCAGCAAAGTTTATAGATGTGACCAATGATATACGTGCAAACCCAACATAATTCACCGCTGTAAAAGTATAACAACTGACATATGGAAAAGCTGCAATCCAGCAGCAAAGTTTATTGATGTGACCAATGATATACGTGCAAACCCAACATAATTCACCGCTGTACAAATAGAACAACTGACATATGGAATAGCTGCAATCCAGCAGCAAAGTTTATTGATTTGACCAATGATATACTTGCAAACCCAACATAATTCACCGCTGTACCAATAGAACAACTGACATATGGGATAGCTGCAATCCAGCAGCAAAGTTGACTGATGTGACCAATGAGATAACTGTCACTCCCAAAGTATTTACAACTGTACCAACGGAGCAAGCTTATTTCTGTATATCAATTGACTTTCAGCCCTTTAAATGTTTCAAAGGTATAATGTTTTATAGAGATTTTAGTCAGGTTATTTCTCAGCAACCACAAGATGAAAAGGTATCCATCCCTGTGTCCAAGCCACGACTGGGATATTACACAGTGATTGTTCTTGTTGCACTTGTATTAATTTACGGCGGTTTGCTTATTTCTTAACTTGTATAAAACGGAAACAGATGACAAGTAGTACTAAGTACTATGGTAACCATCTTTTTGTTTCTCAAATTATCATAAAAACGCATGAAAATGTTTTACAAATGTTACTCAATGTTAAAAAAAAAACTCAGCTTTTTTATATACATGGAGATACATATTTTACTTTTGTGTTTAAATTTGTTCGTATGTGAGTCTGTAAACATTTGTCAATGAAAACAACTGAGAGTGTAAGTTGTTGTCCCAAGTAGCATATGCTTGATACGAATATTGAGTTTAGAGACAGATTCGCTTTGAATTACTCTAGAGGACTCCCTGTGAACCGAAATAAAGTTAATAAAACATATGAAATAATCCCTTATCACCATCAAACACAGCACTCATTAACAACTACACAACTTGTTTATAAAAAGTTTAATAGAAGTTGTTATTTAATTGAAATATATTATGTTGATATTAAAATCGGGGAGAAATGTGAATTTTTACATCATGATTCCACTCTCGTGTAATAATGAAATAACAATTCATGTCGGATATTTCGCCAACTACAGAAATCTATAGAAAAGAAGTAACGCAAAGCACCAACAAAGTCAAATCTTCACATATTTTGATCGTGTAGTTACATGTAATAAAGAAATCAAGGCAGAGTACACAGTAATTAACATAGTACGAACACTTTACCAAGGGCACAAACTAATGAAGATGTTTTTCCGTTACAAAATCGCGGACCGATTCAAAATGGCGGAATAAATCATGAAACCATGGGGCGATATCCGCTTCACAAGGAGAACCATGCAAAACTGTTGAATCATGCATATATAATAAAAAGAATTGAAACCACAGCGTGAAGAGCCGTTGAGTGTCGCCGAATCAATATGTTCAAGATAAAATCTGCATTTATTACATGTTTTGTATTCTATTTGTTGTAAAACTAAGCGTTTTCATACACAGATATTCACGGTTATTATGTAATATTTGAATTTCAGAACAAAGTTTTAAAAGTGCACAATTTGTTCCGTGGCCATTTTCTAGTTACTAGTGAGCAATATATGAAACATCTTGACCATAGTTATTTTGTAAGTCTTACGCATGTTCAAAAGGTAAGACATCTGTTGTCAGATTTTAATACATGTTTAAATTCATTCTATTTCAGCACATTTTAGATCATACTTAATCGTATATACATGTGACTCTTGTCCGAACAGTGATTTTCTTTTTGTAAGCATAATAAAGGGAAACACAATTGACACAAAAGTATAAGTGCTTACAAATCGTGTAATTGTAGCGTTATAGATTTACTAGTGCACTTACAATTCGCTTTATGAAATTGTTCAATAATAATTCTATAATTCTAACACGACTCACAAGTTTATTTCTAAATTTATATACATTGTATATACAAAAAGAAAAAGAAATATTATATAATGTCATAAACAACGCACGAAACGATATGCCGTCAAAATGCTGTAAAGTATTAGGTATCAGTACTCAAATTTATTGTTTACTAGGCGATAAACACCGCTGGAACAGATGTTTGGCGAAATATATTAACTGACGTCTTAAACTAAACTTAAGTTGTTTGCAAATGTTAACTAGTTTATTAAATGTGTAACGCACATATACGTTGTTAAACGGATATATACGTTGTTAAACGGATATATATTTTATTTAAAAGGTTCCAGTTATATGTGTTTGTGAAGCGAATAGTTGTGTCCCATTGCCTATGTGACGCCAGTTGTACTGGTTTCTTTGAGAAATCTTGTGTTTTGTTTAATGTTATCGTGTTAGTTTTGTTAAATA
This sequence comes from Saxidomus purpurata, assembly GCA_022818135.1. Lineage (NCBI taxonomy): Eukaryota > Metazoa > Mollusca > Bivalvia > Venerida > Veneridae > Saxidomus > Saxidomus purpurata. The sequence continues at coordinate 1,889,014 of JAFMSR010000019.1, forward strand.
TATGTGTTAAATAAGATACAGTGCATTTAGGCGTGTTATTGTAAAGAGTCATTTCGAATGCATTTCATTTTAATGTATAGAGTACTTTCAGTGCTTTGATTTGTACTTATGGTACATTTATCATATTTTCTCCATATTTTTACAATACTTTGTTAAAAACATGTTGTACTTACCTGATACAAACGTTCAAATAAATGTGCAATTCGTACTCTTTTATTTTCATTTAACTTTATAGTAGCCTGATCACCAGACTCCGAAATATCTCTTTTACTAATAAATATATATCGGTTTTGTTCTAGAGCCAGTCTACTACCCAGCGCCGACTTCATATGATAAAACTGCCCCAGTGTACATAGACTGGTGTTACCTGCCCCTACCCATACGGTACGGGTTCGGCAAAGCTCAATAATGGCGGCGCCCATACTATAAAATTTGTACGTTGAGTTAATAGGGGGTTTTATGTAGGAGTTGAGCATTCAAAAAACCTTGAAGTATGTGATTTGTCAATACAAACCCAATGTAAATTGCTATTAATATTTGATTGACCAGTAAAATATAACGAGAAATAAACAACAGGAAAAATAGCCGTATTTCCGGACATGGTAGATATTCGTTGGCATTTCGGATATTTAGTCTGTAAACTATTATCTTCGAGGCTGTTTTATATAGGAATTGAATATTCATGTCTTTTTTAATCAATCTAGTTTAGATCATTCCCCGTGGCCCAATGGGTAAGTCACTGACGCACTAATTTACGGCCGAGGTTCGAATCCCACCGTTTTACTATTTAAATATGAACATTTTAAGCTCGACTATGGCGAAAAAAAAATACCATAAACAGTGTCATATCCGAAATGTCCCTTTAAATAACTTGTCCGAAATATAGTACACTTACTGGTCCAACTTTTTCAACGTTTACAACGTTCACAGATTGAGCATTAAAACAACCTTAAAACTTTGTCAATAACTATTTCAAATTAGCATATTAGTTTTGAATGATCATTTTCACTATATAAACAGTATACTTTTGAGCATCCACTGGGCGCCGCCATTATTGAGCTTTGCCTGACGTACTGTATCATGCCAGTACGACAGGGAACCAGACTACTGTGTACAAAGCAAAATCATATACAATAGACTGGAAATAGTGCATGAAAGATAGTATATTGAAAAAACATAAATTTTATCAGACTAGTACCTAGTCTAACTTTATGGGTATGACTGCACTAAATTTGTTCATATAGACTTACTGTATAACATTTTAGCATGGTTCGTATACCAAACACATTCGTTGAGTAACTACACCCCAGTAATTCTGTAGAACCATCTTAATCACACCCATAAATGCCCTTTGTATTTGGGTCGCATTCCGTCCGGCGTACGGCGTACTTTTTCTTGCATATCAGACCGGCATTTCTGTTAAATTTGCCCATGCCGGAAAAACCGGTCTGGCACCCCTCCTATGCCAGACGACTCTCGTGAATTACTTATGACGTAACATTATAAACATTGTGACGTCAATTTCCCAAACACAACGTCAGAAAATCATTTGTTTTTCATGATAATCATTTTGATAACTTGCTTTTCGAAAACTACTTTAAAGTGCAAGACGGTACGCAAGAAAACATTTCCATCATGAGACACTTGGCTCTGATGGAAATATCCGTCACCTCGGATGACTGTTTTACAGGAACTCGGCAGAGCCTCGTTCTTGCCAAAACAGTTACCCTCGGTGACGGATATTTCGATCTGAACCTCGTGCTCATGACAGAAACTACTAATACGTCCGTTAAGTATTTCCTTCAAATGACATATTCTCAAAAACCACTAGGCCAATAAAGATACAACTTAGCCGGGATGTTTCTTGCATGAAGCCATTTCATGGTTTGGGTGTGGCGATATTTTACACATTTAAAAAAGCTGCGGTTTCTTGGACCACATTGAATAACTTAATTGACTTGTTTCATCCTTTTTTTTTCTACGACCCATATAAGATCTTTGAATTATTGTCACGAGTTGGAACGTATTGGCTTTTGCTTCTTATATGTACGTAGTGCATGTGTCTAGTACTAATGCTTTCAAGTAGCGATGATGAGAAAAAACGTCCGTCTGTAATACCTAAATTAGAACTGAAACGAGTGTTTAACTCACGAAGTTATCTAGACACATTAATTGTTTGAAATTGTAGTCGCAATATAACAGCGCTACATAAACAGACAATATTACTGATTCGTACGCCATTCCGCCTTTCCATTTCTGTGTGATGTGAGGACTACGTTCATTTAAAAGCAAGATATTATGCTGTCCCACACATTCGAAGCAATGTTGTACTCAGCATATATAAACAATTCATGACACATGTGGCGTACTTTCTTCATTTATATAGACGACAGTGATTGGGATTGGCGTACTTTCTTCATTTATATAGACGACAGTGATTGGGATTTTTATTGAAGGGGAATAAATCTAACAGCACTGAATGCAATTGCTTAACACAGTTACCCTTCCTGCAGAGCTAAAGCACAGTTACATGATAGGTCTTGGGATGCGTTGAATATGAATTCACAATTCAGAATTCTGGTTTTGTGCAAAAAAGGCAAACAAGAACAATGTGTGTTATTTTACTAAACTATTTATTTAATTTATTTGAAGTAAATAAAGTTAACGTATTTGTAACTAACTGAATAAATAAGATAAGAAGCAATTCAGAAACAAAAACTATAGATATTAATTAACTAATGTAACTTATTTTTATTTATTTACAAAATGTCATTACATATGCCTCGGAACATGCTGAATAACATTACAATGAAATTCTCTTACATTAAACTTGTCATATTAAAAATAAACGATTTGATAATTGTTGATTCATTCATCAAACCTCGCCTGCATTTTAACAAAACTCAATATGCTGAAATGCATTACCTTTTCTGCATTCAACACGTTTGTTTCACAGATTCACCTAGCAGGGATTACTTTTATTTACACTGTCCTGTGACTTTGGAACATGGTGGGGGTAAGAGTGAGGTTGGGTGCGCACCATAAACCGGTTTAAGCTCCCCAGTGGTGTTTTTGCCACTGACCGTTCCAAGGCGGTGCCCCACTGTGTTCCTTTGTTCGTTTTGTCCTCGTGCTTTACATGCTAGTGTGTGTTGGTAGTGTACGTGTGTGTGTGTACATGATTGTGTGTATGTGTGTGTTGTGTGTGTGTGTGTTGGTGGTGTGCACTTCTGGGTGCTGTGGGGCTCGTTTTGGGGAGGCTGCGTTTTTGGTACGTGGCTTTCCCTGTTTGATATTATTATTATTATTTTTTTTTTTACAGTCAATTGTCATATCAGAGAAACACGCGTTTATACATACATTGTATATAATTGTTGTTTCACTCACTAAACTTCATCTGCATTTAAACGAAACTCAATCTATCATCTTACCATATTCCATTGTATATATGAATAGTTAGTACAGCGAAAACTGAGTGTAGCAAACAGTTATTTTCTCAATATTACAAAACTGTGTACAAGAATGTCTAGACGACTGTCACGTCATTGTATCCTGTTCCTACTGTGAAAGGTCCGTCGTTTCTCCGCCCACTATCCCACTTCACGTTGACCGTATCATCTGGATGTACAGCTATCACTGTACCAGTCAACACCTGAAAATGACAATATTCTCAACATGACATACATGTGATGTAAATATATCATACCGTGCTTCTTCCTCACAGTAACAGAAACAAGTATATCAATATCTTTATACAGCAGATTTATAATGCAATTGTTAATATGCCTGAAAAGGTAAACTAATTATATAAATTAACTATTCGAGCGAAGAAAGTGTTTTGGCTGGAATAATATCTACATAATACATTTAAACACCATTATTTCGATAAAGAGTCTTATATAATAATGTTTGAAGAAAAAGTTGCAAGAGTAGATTTCTATGATATGACTTTGTATTGCCTTAATTCATGTATATACATGTACTCATATAAATGCATTTATAAAGCTTTTAATATTCTATGAGGCACTTTTAAACCATTCCGTATGGAAGGTTGGCGTTTTTAATTTAATTTAAAGTCTGTTTTTTGTATTCCGGCGAAAAGTGGATTTTCGTGTTGGAAATATTACAATTAAAATGTAAGGTTACCGTTGTAAAATTAAACGCGCGTTTTTATTATGCAGATGAAAAGCTTGGTGCTGAAAAGTTCAAAATTAAAATGTCAATCTATTTTACTTTACATGTATAAAATTGAGAAAAATAGCACAATTACAGATATAAATTCAGCACATGGATAAACAAACGCTGAATTCAATCTGCCAATAAAGTGGAATGATTTACCAATCGAAGATCAGATATGATAATTCGCGACAGAAATAGCCATGATTGAATATAAAATTAATCAATTGTCTTCAGTGGCGAGTGAACAAGGCTTAGATATATCTTCCTTTCAATTCGAAACGTAAGTTGTGAAGAGGCTAATCAGAAAGAAATTTGTATGAAAAATAATTTACTTACTACTTTAGAAAACACCCATAGATTATTTTGCTACAGTAACAAGTAGCTGTTACCAATTGTTGCCAAAAAAATTATTATAAAGAAAGCGATTAATATGCATCCTTTTTCTGGCCACGTAGGTAAAGCGTAAAGGTATTCTTTAATCGAACACCTATACTTATTTCATTTGTAAGTAAGACTATAGTATTTCAAAGGTAATGCACATATAACAACAAAGTTCAAACTAGTTTAAATCAACGTTATTAAGATAATCAGATAGTCTAATCACGCTCTGCATTTACATTATGTTGATATCTCAAAATAAGAAGAAATTATCGCGAGCTGTTTCATATGATCACTACAACAATTAATTATTAATGAGATGAAGAGGAAAACAAAGAAATTGTGATTCAATATGGATAAAATCTACACCATGTAAATAACAGTCGTATATCATTATAACTGCAATCCTCTGCATGATATCTTCGCGAGTTATCTGAGTTGCATTCTTGCATCATTATTTTCTTTATTAACATCACTATTTATCAAACTGTGACATACTACTGAATGTTGATCTTAAATGATAATATGGTCTTATGCATGACAGTGATGTTATGGCTTCACTTGGAATTTTAGCAATTTTACAGTAAAATAATTATTAAAATCAGATAAAAAATTTAGGGCAGACACTGATACGGGCAACTACCAATGTACATTTACTTTTATACAAGACAGTTGCTTAGTTTCAAAGACGGTATTAGAAATATTCCTTAAAACTTGTGTCGCTACGCATATTTTATGCAACTAGTGAATTCAAGATAACGCTGTTTGATAAATATTCAATACAGGACAATCTTTTAAGAAGTGCTTTTGGATATTTTTGTTACACCATTTTGCCTGTCACGTCCAATCTATTACATTTAAATCTTGATTATTTGTATCTAAGAAGAACAGGTACATTTGTAAAGACGAGCATCGGTGGAACCAATGAAAGTGAAGGCAATTCAGATGATTATATTCGCAACAATGTATTTATAGAGAGTCATAATAAAGGGAGATAATAAAAATAAAGGGGGTTCATTACGACGCTTACGATTACATTCTGATAATATGCGCGTCATCCTTAAGTAGTAAAGCTTCAAGGAATTTGAACAAATATGCAATGTTATGACTTTAACATGTTCCATCCAAAATGTACGTTTAATATGATTATGAAGAGGTTATATAAAAGTCTTGGAAGAAATTAGCGCCACTTGTTTTTAGTCTAACCTATGCCGTATTTCCATTTATCATACACGTAGCAGCTGTCATTGCTTGTTTCTCATTGTAATATTTATGTAATGTAAGAATTACTTCATAGTAATATTTGTGTAACAATGCGATCTATTTATATTTAAATATGTGTCTATTGAATATCTCATAAGTAAGCCATGAAACGTATTTATCTTCTTATAATAGAAACATAAATATGTTAACCTGTTCTTAATAAATTATTTATAGAAAGGGATCCGTTTAATTTCTATAAATCTTAAGGTTATTATTATCTTAATATTCATGCTTCTCTTACTGATTTCAGTGTCATATTTTCGTAACAGTATAACAGTAAAAAAATTATACTGACGCTGTATCCTTTCAATGCTAGCTTGTTTTATGTTTTGTCGATTTCGAGGAGATTTTAGCTATCTTAAATGTTTATAAATTTTCATTTTAAATATTTCTTCTTAAATCCATACAACAGGCCTTTATATAAGCCATATACCATGTATTTTGTATTCTCTCATCATTTTTGTTCAAGCAATATGGCTGTGTTGCATTTGTAAATCAATGTATATCGAGTCTATTGAAAGAAGGCTATAAAATGTATGTATCTTCCCATATAGAGAAGTAAATACTATTATCTTTATGAAGTAGAAATAACCAGAATGTCATTCCTGACTTCTTTTGATCATGATTCACGCATTATTATGACCACAACTTTTGATACTTTTTACACGTTGTATTTAAATAAAGTACTTACTCCAAAGCTGCGGCGTACTCTTGCCCCAACCAAAGCTTTCTTTTCTGGATTTTCCACTGAAAAAAGAGTAATTTAATTAGAATAATGTTTCTTTTATCCCGCTTTATACAATAGTGATTGTATGATTTTTGAAGGGTTTTGACCGAGAACACAAACATTTAGAACTTTATTCGGCTATAGAAACTTTAAGCCATACATTTGTCTCACATCAAGATACATCTATATACGCTCGGCATTAAAACAGAAGATTTACATACATGTAACGTTTAAATGAATTTAAGGACAGATTAAGACATTTTAAATGTCTTTCTTTCATGCGTTTAGCTATTAATATCTTTACAGTATCTTTAAAGGAAAATTCACTTTTTTCCTCTTGAGTATTATATGACTAAACAAATACAGATAATTATGTTTTGACTGTATGAAGCTCTAAGAACTGTTTTGACGTCAACATTTCAATTAATTGGTCCCAAACGTCATGAAAAAAAAAACATCCGTAATTTGTTAAAATTATTCTAATTCAAGTCAATTGCCAACATTCGTCATTCATTTACTGATTACTAGACGTGTACAACAATAAGTAAATAAGTCTCACATAACACAAACAATGAAATGTAGTACATATACCTTTTTTATTCCTATCAAAACTGTCCACATTCTTGCTAGCAGGTTTGTGAGTTTTCTCATCTTTTCCCGCGATCATTTGCGTAGTTTGACGATGAGAAACTTTTGGTAAAATTGTGAGATTTCCAAGTTTCTTTGAAGATGTAATAAATTCGCGCAACTGTTGATTACATGCAAACTCAAACTTGTTCATATTTTTCGAATATGCCAGGGTTATATCTTTTTCCAATTCAGTAACCCTCGGTTTGCACTCGACAGTGTTAATAAACAAAACATTGTCTTCATAGATCTCTGTGTTAAGCATTTCTTTAATTTTTTCGATTTTGGATGAAAGTCCCTTACAATCTTGTGTCATCCTGGTCAGTAACTTGCCATTGTCTGACATGATTCGCTTTGCTTCAGAGATTGCATCTGCTTCTACCTCGTCCAAATACTTATTGATATCTGCTCTAAACTTCCGTATATCTCCAAGCGTCTTTTCGAGCATCAACTTATTATCCTTTTCATTCCTTCGTTGTTGATTATCTATTTCTTTGTTTTCAGATGCTAATATCTTAACTTTACTGATTAAAGACTTGAACATCTCGTTTTGCTCAAAGTTTTTCGATATGTTAATGATATATTCAGAATTACAGGCATTGTGTTTAAGTACCATACAATCTCCACACCCAACAGCCTCGTGTCTGCGGCAATAGAACTTGATTGTTTCCCCTTTATGTTCATTACATCTTACTGTCTTGCCTCCATGACACAGCAAAGAAGAGTGTTCTAAATTCACCAAAACGTGATGTCTGCATAATTTTCCCCTTAGATGATGCCTGAAACAAGTGTCACACATATATTCTCCGCAATCTTTACAGAAACCGCTCGCTTGATTTGTTACATTGTCACCTTGACAAGGCTCACAGAGTTGTTCTGGTTTTAATTTACTGCCAGGCACTTCCATATTGAATGTTTATAAAGTTAAATAGAGTGAATAATGTTCCATTTCAAACACTTCCTTTTGTCAATTTGAACAAACTAAACCCGTTCATTTACCTGTAAACTGATATCTTTATTTGTATAGCGATCATTATTGATCGGTTTTATCTGAAGTACACCTACATTTTGTATTACATGCTAAGGTACGGTATTTGCAAGCTTAAGTCAAACTTTAAACCCAAATGTTTACAATGAGATATGATAACCTACATACTATACTTATACTATAGTAGATCTTCTTTATATAGGTACATTTAAAATGTTTAGATTAGGGTGTAAGCATAAATATGAAAAAAGAGATATGAACTGTTATCCTATGGTATGCATTTCTTTGTATTGAATAAATGAACTTGATAAAGACAAGGAAACGGTACGGTTCATAAGAAATATAATAATTGTATTCTCTACCTACTGAAGCCTTTCAAAAGAGTACATGTTGTACTTACTACATGTTTATAAACTGATACCCCCTCAAATAAAAAGTTAACTTTTGAAAATATTCGACCAATTTGTTTTAAATCAATTATAACTTCACTAGTCGACGTATATACTGCATACATGTGTAGTTGATACCCAGTGTTGTTATTGAGCTTAATCTTTGTATCTCTATTGCTACTTTGAAGAAGATAATGCGTGTTTGACATTCATCAAACACGTGTCTCATTATTTACCCAACTCACATATTTTTTTTACTGTTTATGCTGGCATGTTAAAAACCGTTGACAAATCGGATAACTGAAAATGCAGTATCAAAGGTAACTGCTGTGGCCAGAGGGATAACTGCAAACACCACAAAGTCAACCCCTATGACCAATGAGATAACTTTTACCCTACAGAGTTCACCACTGTGACAACTTTAATCAATAAGATAACTGCATACCTCACATAAATGTAACACAACCGCTGAAATTATTTATTACTATAAAAATATAATGTTTTTCTTATTTACATCAAAATAAATATTTAAAACTTTCGTCTCTAAAATCTATTCAAATAGGATAACCCGTCACGTTTAAGTACTTTTTGACTTTCTTAGCCTGCGAAAAAATAAATTATTTTTGTTTGTGTGACTGTGACAGTCTTATTGCAAGTTATGTTTTGTTGCTAGTAACATATATTCGATATGAATAGTATACAAACAGGCTTCTTTTGGAAGACCCTAGAGGACGTCTAGTGAATCGACAAAACAGGAATACATATTATAATGTAAAACATTAAAAAGTAAGCCTTATCACCCCACCAACATTCACACTTACAGGCTGAAGAATGAATTTTCGAACTACTATAAAAGACAGCAAACAAGGTACTACCTTCAGTTAATATAATACACAAATGTAACTGTACTTCACTACTTTAGACACAGAATTTTGTTAATTAGTTAATAAATTTTAGCAGTTAGTAAAATTGCTATTTTTGCATTGTAAAAACGTTTTTGTTATAATAATAATATTTTTTAATTATAATATACTTGAATTATTAATGATCCTCTTTAACAATACAAAGGTGTGGCAATACGTATTGTTGGCTTTAGCCAAATCACACTTGTAATAACTCGTCAGATCCCTGATTGCGTGTTAAAAGATTTTAGTATATTAGCAACATTTTGCCATGTTGAAGGACAACACATATACGCAAAGTAGACGCAACACAAAGCACAGAAGAAACACACACATGTTTATAAGAAATATTTTAATCCGAGTGTACAGCCTTCAAACGATCTATTACCTAACCTATTTGTAACTGTAAGTACAAAGCTGCTCGTTCACAGTTTCCGGTGAAAAAATAAATTACTCCAAATCGTTGTACAAAACATGAAGTATAAAAGTAATGAATGGAACACAGGTATCAATATTTGTAAAAATATGAGAAAATATTGTTAAAAATGTTGGCGAGCTTGGTTTGATGGCACCATTGCACCATATGGTTATATTGGAATATCAAACGCGTTTGTAAATTTATAAGCGTATAATTTAAAAAATATGGATATACTTCATAGATTTGTACTAGAACCTTTTTATTTGAAGATTCGTTCTTAAATATATTAAATCGGACACAGTTAGCTCTTCACGGTCATGGAGGCCGAACACTAAATCTGGCATCTATCCCACGAGAACATAGGGCGAGAATCCCGTCTTATATTTTTGAAGATATACCACCCTATTAGCCACCAAATCTCCAAGGTCAAGGTCACCATCATCATGCACATGCGCATCAGCTTTCAAATTCATGCGGGCACCAGTCCCAAGGCTCTGGATCGGGACATCCTTTGCTAGGAAACTCAAGTCCTTACTCACCTGGCTTACGACAACATATTCCGATAACAACACGTCTGCTACCGATAAGTTCCGGGAACGGCACTCTAAGCGGACCTGTAACTATGGCAACAACGCGTATGCCGTTGCAGAGCAACGGTAATGGACTTGCGACAAGCGGAAATTTGCTCCAAGGTCCTAATCATTCCTCTGCCGGTAACTACCATTCCACTTCCGGTACAAGTGCAGGACCACATGAAAATCAAAATGGCTGAATCACGACTTCCGCAGGAGGACTTAATTATCATAGTACAAACACTTTTCCAAGGACACAAACTAATGACGATGCCATTCCGTTACAAAATGGCGGACGAATTCAAAATGGCGGAATAAACCATGGAACCATGGGGCGATATTCGCTTCACAATGCGAACCATGCAAAACTGTTAAATCATGCATAAAGAAGACAACAATTTGAAACTACGGCGTAAAGAGCCGTTGAGTGTCGCCGAATCAATCTGTTAAAGATATATTCTGCATTTATTACGTGTTTTGTATTCTATTTGTTGTAAAACTAAGCGTTTTCATACAGATATTTACGGTCATTATGTAATATTTGAATTTCAGAACAATGTTTTAAAAGTGCACAATTTGTTCCGTGGCCATTTTCTAGTTACTAGTGAGCAATATATGAAACATCTTGACCATAGTTATTTCGTAAGTCTTAAGCATGTTCAAAAGGTAAGAAATCTGTTGTCAGATTTTAATACATATTTAAATTCATTATGTTTCAGCACATTTTAGATCAGTGCTTTCTATGTTAATTATTCATACTTAATCTTATATACATGTGTCTCTTTTCCGGACAGTGATTTTATTTTTGTAAGCATAATAAAGGGAAACACAACTGACACACAAGTAAAAGTGCTTACAAATCGTGTAATTGTAGCGTTATAGATTTACTAGTGCATTTACAATTCGCTTTATGAAATTGTTCAATAATAATTCTATAATTCTAACACGACTCACGAGTTTATTTCTAAATGTATATATATAAAAAAGAAAAATGATATTATGCCATAAACAACGCACGAAACGATATGCCGTCAAAATGCTGTAAAGTACTTGGTATCAGTACTCAAATTTATTGTTTACTAGGCGATAAACACCGCTGGAACAAATGTTTGGCGAAATGTATTAACTGACGTCTAAAACTAAACTTTAATTGTTTGCAAATGTTAACTAGTTTATTATATGTGTAACGCACATATACGTTGTTAAACGGATATATACGTTGTTAAACGGATATATATTTTATTTAAAAGGTTCCAGTTATATGTGTTTGTGAAGCGATATTTGTGTCCCATTGCCTATGTGACGCCAGTTGTACTGGTTTCTTTGAGAAATCTTGTGTTTTGTTTAATGTTATCGTGTTAGTTTTGTTAAATATATGTGTTAAATAAGATACAGTGCATTTAGGCGTGTTATTGTAAAGAGTCATTTCGAATGCATTTCATTTTAATGTATAGAGTACTTTCAGTGCTTTGATTTGTACTTTTGGTACATGTATCATATTTTCTCCATATTTTTACAATGCTTTGTTAAAAACATGTTGTACTTACCTGATACAAACGTTCAAATAAATGTGCAATTCGTACTCTGAAATATCTCTTTTACTAATAAATATCTATCGGTTTTGTTCTAGAGCCAGCTACTACCCAGCGCCGACTTCATATGATAAAACTGCTCCAGTGTACATAGACTGGTGTTACCTGCCCCTACCCGGTACGGGTCCGGCAAAGCTCAATAATGGCGGCGCCCATACTATAAAATTTGTACGTTGAGTTAATAGGGGGTTTTATGTAGGAGTTGAGCATTCAAAAAACCTTGAAGTATGTGATTTGTCAATATAAACCCAATGTAAATTGCTATTAATATTTGATTGACCAGTAAAATATAACGAGAAATAAACAACAGGAAAAATAGCCGTATTTCCGGACATGGTAGATATTCGTTGGCATTTCGGATATTTAGTCTGTAAACTATTATCTTCGAGACTGATTTATATAGGAATTGAATATTCATGTCTTTTTTTAATCAATCTAGTTTAGATCATTCCCCGTGGCCCAATGGGTAAGTCACTGACGCACTAATTTACGGCCGAGGTTCGAATCCCACCGGCGACATTTTTTTTCTCTTTTGTTTTGTTTTTTATTCTTTTACTATTTAAATATGAACATTTTAAGCTCGACTATGGCGAAAAAAAATACCATAAAAAGTGTCATATCCGAAATGTCCCTTTAAATAACTTGTCCGAAATATAGTACACTTACTGGTCCAACTTTTTCAACGTTTACAACGTTCACAGATTGAGCATTAAAACAACCTTAAAACTTTGTCAATAACTATTTCAAATAAGCATATTAGTTTTGAATGATCATTTTCACTATATAAACAGTATACTTTTGAGCATCCACTGGGCGCCGCCATTATTGAGCTTTGCCTGACGCACTGTATCATGCCAGTACGACAGGGAACCAGACTACTGTGTACAAAGCAAAATCATATACAATAGACTGGAAATAGTGCATGAAAGATAGTATATTGAAAAAACATAAATTTTATCAGACTAGTACCTAGTCTAACTTTATGGGTATGACTGCACTAAATTTGTTCATATAGACTTACTGTATAACATTTTAGCATGGTTCGTATACCAAACACATTCGTTGAGTAACTACACCCCAGTAATTCTGTAGAACCATCTTAATCACACCCATAAATGCCCTTTGTATTTGGGTCGCATTCCGTCCGGCGTACGGCGTACGTTTTCTTGCATATCAGACCGGCATTTCTGGTGAATTTGCCTATGCCGGAAAAACCGGTCTGGCACCCCTCCTATGCCAGACGACTCTCGTGAATTACTTATGACGTAACATTATAAACATTGTGACGTCAATTTCCCAAACACAACGTCGGAAAATCATTTGTTTTTCATGATAATTAATCATTTTGATAAATTGCTTTTCGAAAACTACTTTAAAGTGCAAGACGGTACGCAAGAAAACGGTTCCATCATGACACACTTGGCTCTGATGGAAATATCCGTCACCTCGGATGACTGTTTTACAGGAACTCGGCAGAACCTCGTTCCTGCCAAAACAGTTACCCTCGGTGACGGATATTTCGATCTGAACCTCGTGCTCGTGACAGAAACTACTAATACGTCCGTTAAGTATTTCCTTCAAATGACATGTTCTCAAAAACCACTAGGCCAATAAAGATACAACTTAGCCGGGATGTTTCTTGCATGAAAACAAAAATAATATCAAACAGGGAATGCCACGTACCAAAAACGCAGCATCTCCAAAACGAGCCCCACAGCCCCCAGAAGTGCACACCACCAACACACACACACACACACACACACACACACAATCATGTACACACACACACATACACTACCAACACACACTAGCATACAAAGCAAACACACGAGGACATGAAGCCATTTCATGGTTTGGGTGTGGCAATACTTTACACATTTAAAAAAGCTGCGGTTTCTTGGACCACATTGAATAACTTAATTGACATGTTTCATCCGTTTTTTTCTACGACCCATATAAGATCTTTGAATTATTGTCACGAGTTGGAACGTATTGGCTTTTGTTTCTTACATGTACGTAGTGCATGTGTCTAGTACTAATCCTTTCAAGTAGCGATGATGAGAAAAAACGTCCGTCTGTAATACCTAAATTAGAACTGAAACGAGTGTTTAACTCACGAAGTTATCTAGACACATTAATTGTTTGAAAATGTAGTCGCAATATAACAGCGCTACATAAACAGACAACATTACTGATTCGTACGCCATTCCGCCTTTCCATTTCTGTGTGATGTGATGACTGCGTTCATTTAAAAGCAAGATATTATGCTGTCCCACACATTCGAAGCAATGTTGTACTCAGCATATGTAAACAATTCATGACACATGTGGCGTACTTTCTTCATTTATATAGACGACAGTGATTGGGATTTCTATTGAAGGGGAATAAATCTAACAGCACTGAATGCAATTGCTTAACACAGTTACCCTTCCTGCAGAGCTAAAGCACAGTTACATGATAGGTCTTGGGATGCGTTGAATATTAATTCACAAATCTGGTTTTGTGCAGAAAAAAGGCAAACAAGAACAATGCGTGTTATTTTACTAAACTATTTATTTAATTTATTTGAAGTAAATAAAGTTAACGTATTTGTAACTAACTGAATAAATAAGATAAGAAGCAATTCAGAAACAAAAACTATAGATATTAATTAACTAATGTAACTTATTTTTATTTATTTACAAAATGTCATTACATATGCCTCGGAACATGCTGAATAACATTACAATGAAATTCTCTTACATTAAACTTGTCATATTAAAAATAAACGAATTGATAATTGTTGATTCATTCATCAAACCTCGCCTCCATTTTAACAAAACTCAATATGCTGAAATGCATTACCTTTTCTGCATTCAACACGTTTGTTTTACAGTCAATTGTCATATCAGAGAAACACGCGTTTATACATACATTGTATATAATTATTGTTTCACTCACTAAACTTCATCTGCATTTAAACGAAACTCAATCTATCATCTTACCATATTCCATTGTATATATGAATAGTTAGTACAGCGAAAACTGAGTGTAGCAAACAGTTATTTTCTCAATATTACAAAACTGTGTACAAGTATGTCTAGACGACTGTCACGTCATTGTATCCTTTTCCTACTGTGAAAGGCCCGTCGTTTCTCCACCCAATATCCCACTTCACGTTGACCGTACCATCTGAATGTACAACTGTCACTGTACCAGTCTCCCTCTGAAAATGACAACATTCTCAACATGACATACATGTGATGTAAATATATCATACCATGCTTCATCCTTACAGTAACAGAAATAAGTATAACAATATCTTTAAACAGCAGATTTGTAATGTAATTGTTAATATGCCTGAAAAGGTAACTTATTATATCAATTAACTATTCGAGCGAAGAAAGTGTTTTGGCTGAAATAATATCTACATAATACATTTAAACACTTTATTTCGATAAAAAGTCTTTTAAAATAATAATAAAAGTTGTAAGAGTAGATTTCTATGATATGACTTTGTATTGCCTTAATTTATGTATATGCATGTACTTATATAAATGAGTTGATACAGCATTTATTATTCTATGAGGCACTTTAAACTATTACGTATGGAAGGCTAATTTTTATTTAAAGTCTGTTTTTACTATTCGTGCTGGAAATATCACACTTTAAATGCAAGGTTACCGTTGTAAAATTCAACGCGCATTTTAATTATGGAAGATGAAAACATTTGGTGCTAAATAATTCACAGTTACAATATAAAGCTATTTCACTTTTCATATATAGACTGGAGAAATATATTACAATTGCAGATATTGATTAAGCACATGGATTTACAACTGCTGAATACAATCTGCCAATTGATGGGAAATTATTAACTGATGGAAGATCGGATATGATAATTCGCGACCGAAATAGTTTAAGAATTAAATTGATCGGCGACTGAACAAGGCCAAGATATATCTTCCTTTCACTTCGAGACGTAAATTGTACAGTGGCTGATAAGAAAGAAAATTGTATTAAAATGATGTACTCAATACTTTCGAAAACACCCATAGTGTTTAGCTATAGTAACAAGTAGCTGTTACCAATTGTTACCAAAATAACTTATTATAAAGTAATCGATTAATATGTATGCTTTTTCTCGCAGCAGACGCAGCGTTAAGGTATTCTTTAATCGAACTCC
This sequence comes from Saxidomus purpurata, assembly GCA_022818135.1. Taxonomy (NCBI): domain Eukaryota; kingdom Metazoa; phylum Mollusca; class Bivalvia; order Venerida; family Veneridae; genus Saxidomus; species Saxidomus purpurata. The sequence continues at coordinate 1,905,214 of JAFMSR010000019.1, forward strand.
TATACTTATTTCCTTTGTTAATAGGACTATAGTATTTCAAAAGCAATGAGCATATCTCAACAAAATTTAAATGAACATTACATAGATAATCAGATACTGTAATCACGCTCTGTATTTACATTATGCGGATATCTCAAAATAAGAAGAAATTAACGCAAGCTGCTTCATATGATCACTACAGCAATTGTTCATTGATCAGATGAAGAGGAAAACAAAGAAATTGTGAAATAAATATAGGTAATATCGGCACCATGTGAATAACAATTGTATATCATTATAACTGCATCCCTCTGTATGAAATTTTCGCGAGTTGTCTGAGTTGCACTCTTGCATGCATGTTTCCTTTATCAACATCACCATTTATCAAACAGTGTCATACTACTGAATGTTTAGCTTAACGGATATCATGGTCTAATGCATGACAGTGATGTTATGGCTTCATCTAGATTTATGTAATTTTACATAAAAATCAGATAAAACAGTTAAAGGCAAAGACATATTGTTTAGGGAAAATACTGATACGGGCAACTACCAATGTACATTTACGTTTATACAGACAGTTTCTTAGTTTCAAAGACAGTATTATGAATATTCCTTATAGTTTGTGTCGCTACACATATTTCACATTACTATTAAGATAATGCTGTTCGATAAATTTTCAATACAGGAAGTAACTTTTTGGCATCAACGAAGTGTTTTTTTTTTAATATTTTTGTTTCACCATTTTTCCTGTCACATTCAGTCCAGTACATTTTAATCTTGATTATTTGTATTTATATAGAAAAGATCAATATTTAATCAAAAGTTTCGGTAGAACCAATGCATGCTCACCGATGCAGGTGTTTTTAAAAAGTGAAGGCAGTTCAGATTATTATTTTCAACATTTTATTTATAGAGAGTCAAAATAAAGGGAGATAATGAAAATAAAGGGAGGTAATTCATTGATGTTGGACATGCTGATAGTATACACATCTAACTTAAGTAGTAAAGCTTCCCATGAAGTACTTATAAATTACTGTCTTCGTCTGCTGAGAAACAGACCGGACACATATTTGTTTTAATTAAACACTATTTACGGCAAAAGAGGTGCATAACTCAAGAAATATAATTGTGCGGAGAAGCTCTGATCTCATTCGTATATCATTTTGAAAGTGATCGAATTCTGAGATAAAGAGCGGACAAACATTTCTTAACTATTTCCTGTAATAGAAATAACAAATGGTCATAGTTATGTGATAAGAAGTCGAACAGAAACACGCAGACAATTTTCGCATATTTCCTTGGTACTGAACATTAGCATGAAATGTCGTTAAATTCTCTACAGTTGTTGCTGCGAAAAAGCATGGAAACAAAATTCAATACAGTAGTTATCAACGGACCAAATCTTTGTGATTAATTAATCGAACTGGAACAAGTGGAATATATGCGCAAGGTACTGATAGTGAACATACAGTTCCGTTTAAATCCCGCAAGTCATTGTCCGGAAACAGCCCGGCAACGAATGTCACTAGGACCGACGGATAAACAAAGCGGATACTTCATGTATATCTATTCTTACCTCTTCGGAGAGCATAAGATGTCAACATGATGTATGAACATTTAATTTCGTAAATGTTTTGTATAGAACGTTACATCAAGGATTTTAAACAAAAATGCAAGCTTATGACTTGAATGTGTTCGAGCCAAAAATACGTGAAAGATGATTATGGAGAGGTTATATAAAAGTGTTTTTTTATCGTATTAGTGCTTTTTTATTTATCTGAATTTAGTGTTGCCCATATTCTAAATTATGATGCAAACTTAACTTACCCCCTCCCCTTCCGTTTTTAATGACACTAAATCTGAACCTCGTGAAGTTATTAACGCCTCTTATTTTTAGTCTAATCTATTCCGTTTTTTCTCTTATCATACACGTAACAGCTGTTATTGCTTGTATTTCATTGTAATGTTTGTGTACATGTAAGAATTATTTTATCGTAATATTTATGTCACAATGAGATTTATGTATTTTATATTTAGATATGTGTCTATTGAATTTCTTAAAAGTAAGCCATAAAACGTATTTATCTTCTAACGATTAGAATACTATTATCTACAGTAAGAATAAACAATCAAAAGCACCTTTATGACTTTACTTGAAATTAATAGAAACATTAATATTTTAATAGTGATTAATAATCAAAGATGCTAACACATTCATTTTCGAACTGTGGTGGAAATTTTGCTTACCAAACAGCTGTTAAAGGCAACTCTCGATCCGACGTGATGGAATAAAGTACTTACCCAAAATTCGTTATGGCTTACTCTCGATCCGACGACAATCTTCGTTATTTGAATCCCCTCTGAAAATAGGATACCGTATCATGAAAATAGTTTTACTGGATTCACCTCTGAAAATATGATACCGTATTATGAAAATAGTTTTACTGGATTCACCTCTGAAAATATGACATCATGGAAATAGTTTTCTCTTGAAGCAGGCGTATGCATGTGTTACAGTATCATCTTGTAAATATTCATGTATAGTAGTGCTGTCAAAAAAGTCACATCCGTTCAGTCCTCCTGTTTATAATTACATGTACATGTATATAGCTTCATTGAACAGATTACCTAAATAGACATAAATTCTGTGTCTGTACCAACGGTAGACTATGAACCACGTGCAGTTTTATTTTGATGATGATTCATAGTATCAACTAAATAACTTACATCAAACAAAATAATATAAAAAAACTTATCATGTTTTAGGTCATTTTGTCGTTTCGCTTTAAACAGTGAAATGTAATGCGTTTAAAACAAAAGTGCTTCATTCTGCGTCTAGAACCACACCGTTACTGGAATCTGTGTGCGTTTTGAAAATTTTGTCAACGTGACCATCGCAAGCCTTGATTTGCTTTTGATATATGTTTTCACAATAATTCACTGTTTTGGAAAGGGACTTTTGGCTCGATATGTTAAAGCTATATTTATTTCAAGTATAGTACTTGTTCTATATGAAATGCATGCAAGCAAGCGTTACTCGTCTGGTCAGGTCTGCTAGACGTAAAACAAGAGCAATGTTAGACATGCCCCCCACGCTGAGTGCTCTTTAAATTACCAAATCATTTGAGTTGAGAGGAATGGATATGGTATAGGTTCTATTGTTATAAAATATTAGCAATTATAACGTGTTGAGTGTTATTCACCGGCACTTTCTCTGCGTAAATGTCGCTCTCCTACACTAAAAATTTGAACACTAAAAATTTGAAATTGTATGCTTTGTTCTAGCGTTTAATTTCGAAAAATCAACAACAGGGTTAGTTTGAGTTATGGCTCGTAGACACTGCACTACATCTTAATGTCCTCTATGGCTGTGTGCAATTTTAATTAATTCAGTCCAGCACTTTAGGAATTATGGCAGTGACAAGAACAAAATAATAAAGAGAGATATTTAAAATATAGACAAGCTAGAGTTACGGTCACTGTACACTGCACTTTTTCTCAATGTCCTATGCATGTGTGTAAAGCTTAAACAAATCCCCTTGAATACTGTCGGAGGTATGTTCCGAACAAAGTGTTATTTGAAAAATGAATAAGTGGAGATAACTAAAACATAGAGTACGGTACGGCTATAGTTCTGAAACACTAAACTGCGTCTTAATGACTTCTGTTTATGTATGTAATTTGAATCAATTCGGTTTTGTTATTATGGTCCGGGCAAGAAAATTCAATATAGCAAGATAATTCAATTGTACACTGCACTTTCTTTCAATACCCTTTGTATGTGTGTGAAAGTTTAGATCAATTCCCTTGAATACTTTCATAGTTATGCTCCGGACAACAGTGTGAAGGACGGACGTGCGGAGTGATTCCATTACCATATCCCCAACGCAAAGGCGGGGGGATAATATGTCAATTTAATCATGTCTTCGTTGAGTTAGTTATTGTCCGATTATTCGATGTAACGACATTAATAAAGCACACACTATGTAGGTTGATTGATTTGCTTGATAATTTACAGTACATCTAATGCACGGCGGCATTGACAGGCCGCACTACAGTATTTCCTTCTGTATCCTGTGTCGTTTATCGATTAGTATTCTTATTTTCATAAAAATCTTAAATTCTATAGCATGTATTGTTGTCTTACAAAAGAAAAATTGTATGAATATTTTAATCCTTAATTTTTCAAATTATTGATACATTGTATCAAGCCAGTTCTCGACATCAGATTGCTTGGCGACAGCTATATGTTCACCTTGCTATGTTCTATTGCAGATTGATTTTTTCATACAGCTGACATACACATGCATCTGCATAGATATTATAAAAAGTAACTTACATTTCATTTTAAGTAAAAACTTGTAAGGATCCCCTCCTTTTATCTTGCAATCCACCGTTCAGGACAGTTCATGTATGTTAAAAAAAAGCTGTTGATTAACCCTAAGGATGTTTGTGGGCATATTGCAACATGTTTCAATTTCAAAAACATATTGCAGGAAACAGGTTTTGAAATAATGCATATAAAGTTGATTTCATTAGAAATTAAACTTTTAAAAATAAAAACAAATCATCTTCCCTTTAAACCAAAAATCTTTTTTAGTTCTGTAATAGTTTATTATTTTTAGATGTAGAAATAAAAGTATTACAGCCAATTTAGTCTTGCAAAATGCATGGCTAACATAATCTCTGCTATTTCGTCACACTAGGTATAATCTACAGTAAAAGTCCAAGATTATTACAATTTCTGACTGCAAGATCCGATGCTTACATGTATAACACAATCATATAGATCTAATGGTTTATTTAGCTATATCCAAATATTGTTGTATCGATATAGCGAAATTACGTTATGCATGATAAACTTTCTATAATTTATATTTTCTTCAGCTTATATAGTAATATTGAGAACATGTTATGGATGAAAAGAATGAACCTATAGCACTTTTATTCAATTATGTTTTATTAACAAAACACACTGCTCATGTATTGTATTGCATTGAGAGAGAGAGAGAGAGAGACAGAGACAGAGGCAGAGGCAGAGAGGCAGAGAGACAGACAGAGACAGACACAGAGAGAGAGAGAGATACAGAGACAGAGACAGACGGACGGACGGACAGACGGACGGACGGACGGACGGACGGACGGACGGACAGAGAAAGGGGTCAATTTGGAACTGTCATGTATTGCCTAATAGCAACCTCATTTCGTTGCACTTGTAGGGATCGGACCCTTGACCCTCAGAATCATTAGGCACAGTCGTACCGTTTTAATCGAAAACATAATCTAAGCGATATTGATGCATTTTATTTGTCTTAAAAGTAACGTTTACGATTGCATTCAAACATGAAAGCCTCAAAACTAAATTCGTTTTCAACACGACTAATGTAGAGAAAACGAGTTTTATTGTAAAATTGAACTTCATTCTTTAGTCATAAATTGGGTCAAATTCCGTTGATAAATGATAAAAAAAGGTACTTAAAAGTGCTTCCGTGACTTTAGAATTGTTCAGGACATAAACAGGCTTTTTATTTTATTTAGGAAATAGACTTTAGGTTTGAGTGATATAACTGACCATATATCACGATGTGGAGATCAGATGTGAAGTAATCTAATCACAAAGATTCTTACACGTTAACAAAAAAAAGATTGTTTGAAGAGGAACTATTTACTGCGCTGATATGAAGTCGATGCTTTGAACTGAAAGCATTCCGTGACATTTTAGCTGTTCTATTGTACTCCTCTATTTATACACTATTCGTATTATTTTATTGTGTTGAAGTTGCAGTCTATAACGCATTCACACTCGTAAATGTTGTGTAAAATTTACACGGGAGGGAATTTCAAGAGCCAAATTCTAGAGTGATATAGTTGGTTAGTTATATGAAGCTCATATATTAGAGAAATTGTCAATAGTGTTTCAATTTAAATTCTAAAATACAGCTTAAGAATTCTCGCAATATCAAACTTATTTTTGGTTTGATGTTTCAATGGTACATGGTCGTGTGTAATATTATACGTATAATTACTAGTATGAAAATTGATTGTTCAGTCCACCTTGCATAATTGCACTGTGTTTAACAGATGTTTAATATAACTTAGGATGTTTCAGAAGACATGTGACAAAGCACAAATTGATATCTGATCACAATTTCATGTTATTGTCTGGCATGAAATGTTATGTTACGACATGAATCTTTGTAATAATAAACCATAAGCAATAGACGACAAATATGTTTCATATAACTTCTATATTTTTTTAAGACATGTAACTCATTATGAAATGGGAGAATGTCCAGAGTATAAGGTCTCTGTCTAACTTGAAATGATACGACAAAATTACACATGGAATGACGCTAGGCAGAGCTTGGACAAACAAAGATGTTTCATTTTTAAGACATATAATGGATATTTAATTATTATCAAATGGGAGCCTGTCCGGAATTTAAGGTTTTTGTTTAACTTGAAATGGTACGACAAATAAACACAATGGCGCCAGACAAAGCTTGGACAGAGCTGTTAAAAGGTGACTTATGGTTAGAAAAAAAGAATAGCGTACCATTGAAAAATGATGCGTTTATAAGTATGTAGTTGTTCGTTCCTTTTTTTTTTTTGTTTTTGTATTTTCCAAACTGTTCATCTACATCATGTATATCATAGTAAGAAGAAAACTCATCACTCGTCCATATTTTAAGTTATACTTTGTATTATAAACCTAACCTATGTAGTGTATTACTTAAGAGCACTATTTTCAACGAAACGTGCATTCTGTAAAGAGTAAGCTTAATAATGAACTAATGATGTATTCAAATTGTTTTGCTCGATACAAAAAGGAAGCATATATAGAAAGAAAATAGTGTACACCTAAAACAGTCAGCAAAAAGAGATGTTAGGACGCCCATCGCTTTGTAGGTATTCATTTCAAGTATTATCGCAACAGTTTTTGCCTATCACATCAAGTACTGTAAGGTATTGTATATGCAGATAAAATTATAAAATATATATATTATCCTTTATCATTAAGTTAGTAAGATTACTTTTACTGAATTTAAAACACACTGACTTCATTGAAAAAGTACATTTGTAAAATTGTTGAAACTAAGCATAAATTACCAACCATTGTGACGAAGTGCTGATGTTGTGACTTCCAACGTTCCAAACTTCTTTGTAGAACTAGTAATGCTCTGTAGTTGTTTGCAGGGTACAAATCTATACTGTCTCATATTCTCAGATTGAACTTTATTAATTTCCTTTTCGATGTCAGAAATGTTTGTTTTGCACTCCATGGTATTGATAAACAAAGCAGTGTCTTGATACATTTCAGTGTCCAGCTTTTGTTTAAGTTTCTCGATTATAGACGACAGTACCTCACAGTCTTGTTCTAGCTTGGTCAGTACTTTGTCATTATCTGCCATGACGTGTTTCACCTGAGATATAAGTTCAGCTTCTGCTTGGTCTAGGTACTTATTCATTTCTGTTCGGAACTTTTTTATATCTTCAAGGGCCCCGTCAAGCATCATTTTATTATTTCGTTTGTTTTCCTCAACCGCGCGCTCATTTTCCTTGTGCTCAGATGTCAGTTTCTCAATTTGTCTTACCAAAGACTTAAAGTCCTCGTTTTGTTGAAAATTAGCTGATAAATTCTTAATGGATTCCTGGCCGCAAGCACTGTGACCAGGTATCATACAATCACCACAGCCAACAACTTCATGTTTCCGACAATAGAACTTAATTGTCTCCCCATTATGACGTTTACATTTCTCGACATTTCGAAACGGCGTCGATGATAGATTTACTACTATCAACACATGATCTTTACACAGTTTTACTCTCAGGTGTTGTCTAAAGCAGGCATTACACATTAACTCTCCACAATCTTTGCATAGACCTGTTGCTTGTGTGGTTATATTATCTCCCTTACATGGCCCACATACTTGTTCATGTATATCTCCTTCCTCGTCTGTTTCTATCCTTTTACCAGGTACTTCCATATCTGAAAATATTACACATAGAATATATGCACAATTGACAGAATTACAATGTACGTTATATACAGTAACACTCTATGTACAACGGACAGTATCGATCGATTTATCTTAGGTAAACAAACCTACACCGTGTTTATGTTAGCTGACTCGTGAAGGTCATGGTGTTTATACATGTAAAATGTTGAATTGAGAACGACCCGAGTAAAATTAAATATACATGTACGTGTTAATCGTTTTGTGTACGTTTAAAGAGACATTCTAAAAAACTGGTGTCAAATTAAATAACTTCAAAAGCATAATCAATAGAATATTTGCAACTATTAGTACTTGACCTTAACATTTAAGCTGTATATATGCATTCCATATGGTTTGTATGTTGATTATTTGTGCTAAAAAGAAACATTTGTCGGTATAAATGTGAATGCTAAAATTATATCAAATTATCATTCTACGTTCATTGACACATTATATTTGTTCGGACAGTATTATCTGCAGGTAGAACCTCTTTAAACTGCATTGTCACATTACAGGTACCTAAATGGTATACACTAGCACTTACCTCAAGGTACAGAGGTCCACATGTAGAAAACACTTTTCAATAAAGATCGGTTTTGTCACTTAATATGTCCGTAAATGCTTTCTCATCTGTTTCTATCTAGGTACTTCAATATCGGAAATTGTTACACGTAAAACCAGTAAAGTACAACATATAAAATGTCTTTGTATATAGTGCGGACGGTATAGATCGATTGTATCTAATGTAAACACACAATACACCGTGTGTTAAACATGTAAAATGGTACATGTATAAATATAGGTAAAATTCGCTATTTGTGCGCGTTTCATGTTTATAATTATTATGGTTGATTGTTGATGATTTCACGCATAAATGAATTCGTAACGGGTACCAATGTGACAGGTTAGATATATGTTACATGTACAATACTTTAGTAATAGTTTTCTGCTTTGAAATGTTATAAAGAAGAAAATTAATGACGATCTCATATGACACAGTTACGAATATCGAATTGGATCTATAAGATGAAACGAAAGTAACGTCACATCATAGTTACACTGATGGTATACGATATCTCTTATCCAATGTACAGAGCTCCACAGGTTTCTCCATGAACAATAGTTTGTTTACAATTATTATAATTTAAGACATTGACACAGGTAAAACTACAGATAAGTGGTTTTTTAACCAGGTTTTCCGAAGGAAAAATCCTGGTTATTAGATTGGGGTATGTCGGCGGGCGGGCGGGCGTAAACAATTTCTTCTGTGCGCAACTCCTCCTACATTTCTCAACGGATTTCAACGAAACTTTCACAGAAGTATTGTCATGAAGTGCCCTGGCGCATATTGTCGGGGTTTTGTGATTCGGTCATTTTTGACAGAATTATGGCCCTTTGTTTTTTTTTCACATGTAATTCTTCTGTGCGCAACTCCTCCTACATTTCTCAACGGATTTCAACGAAACTTTCACAGAAGTATTGTCATGAAGTGCCCTGGCGCATATATTCCGGGTTTTATGATTTGGTCATTTCTGACAGAATTATGGCCCTTTGTTTTTTTTCACATATGTAATTCTTCTGTGCGCAACTCCTTCTACACTTCTCAAGGGATTTCAACCAAACTTTCACAGAATTATTGTCACCAAGTGCCTTGGCGCATATTGTCGGGGTTTTGTGATTTGATCATTTTTGACAGAATTATGGGCCTTTGTTTTTTTCCACATAATGTAATATATATAGAGAAATACTCTTCTGTGTGCAACTCCTACATTTCTCAAGGGATTTCAACCAAACTTTCACAGAACTATAATTGTTAACTAAAGAATATTGAATGTATAATGTTCTGCCCCTGGTCGTCCGTCCGTCCGTTAGCAATTTTGTGTCTCCTTATTTAAGTATATATAAAAGGGAGAATACTCTGTTATTATAAAAGGGAGAATACTCTGTTATTACTGTCTATTTTTAGAATAGATTACCAGTCCTGTATACTTTGGAGTATTCTGTCACTTGTTTCTTATTGCGTTTGAAAACATATTTTTCAATAATTTAAAAGTTATGGACTTCTCTAAGAGTATGATTTTATTTTTTGACTAGCTACGTTTCTGTAGGTATTTCAGTCATGATACATTGCGAATAATTATAACCATCTTTCTATAAATAGTTTAACCTTCCTCAATCATCTTCGACGATGAAGTTGTCCTTTAGTTTAGTAAAAAATCAGTATTCATCCTGATGTACACATTGCATTATGGTAGTCCTTATGTAAATAACACTATCTTCATATACTATATTTGCATCTTTAATAAAATATTTTTAATCATTTTACTTCTATATTCAAATTAATGATCTTTTAAAAAGTGTTTAGTGTTTGGAATTATTGTTTATTTAATCGCAGCGCAGTATTCACTGCATTGTAACTAAGGTAAATCAATACTTACATTGTATATACCGAGTCAGTAAATAAGGGAACAATGATGATTTACACAAACATAATTTTAAACACTAAGTAGGTTAATGTTCATTTTGATAAAATTAAAACAATGAATTGGGCGCGTGGCATACGCCGTACCTGACCACTTTATGTATGTAAATGCATCAAAATGAACACTTACCGATTAGTAAAAGTATGTAGATGGAAAGACTATAATGTTGATTGCTTGTTTTAACTTGAAATTGTGTCTTTCCTTTGATGTTAAAAAGGTTGTTCTCATAATTTCAAAAGATGTCACTCTCTTATGCAAATATTTTAAATTCAAGAAAGCTTCTTATAAGACTATGTAACTAGATGTACAAGGATATGTTCCTGATATATATTACAGGTACGATCGCTTCTTTCTAATAAACCCGCATAAAAAGTTAAACGCGTTAATTGTTCACTTCCTAGCTCGTGCTAGATGTATCACATGTATTTATCAAAGTAATACATGAATCGAAACGTTACTCACTCTTTTTTAGAACTTTTCCAAGGACATTGTCTTATTTTAACACAGCTTGAAACTGAGTCTCCTGTAAAGCTGTTATAAAAAATGCTGAGCCTCCTGTTAAGCCGTTATAAAATGCTAAGCCTCCTGTTAAGCTGTTATAGGTGCTGAGCCTCCTGCTAAGCTGTTAAAAGAGCTCGAATCTACTGTTAAGCTGTTTTAAGAGACTAAATATCCTGTTAAGCTGTTTTAAGAGCTTGAGCATCCAGTAAAGCTGTTTTAAGAGGTTGCATCTCCTGTAAATCTATTAAAATTTCTGAATCTCCTGTTAAGCTGTTGTGAGATGACGAACCTCCTGTATGTTGAGCCTCCCATTAAATTGTTAGATGATGCTGAGTTTCCTGTTAAGCCGTTATAAAGTGCTGAGCTTCCCGTAAAGCTGTTATAATACGCTGAGTCTCCTATTTAGCAGTTAACAGATGCTGATTTTCCTGTCAAGCTGATATAAGCTGATGAATCTCTTGTTAAGCTGTAATAAGTTGCTGAACCTCCTGTTAAACTGTTATAAGATGTTGATCATCCTGTTAAGGTGTCACAATATGCTGAGTTTCATGTTAATCCCTTATGATGCTGAACATCCTGTTTAATTTTTTTTAAAGGATGAATTTCTTTTGCAGCTGTTAAAATGACTGAGTCTCCTGTCAAGGTCTTATAAGATGCTGAAACTCCTGTTAAGGTGTTATAAGATGCTGAATATTCTGTTGATCTGTAATAAGAGGCTGAATCTCATGATTAGCTGTTATAAGAGGCTGAACTTCCTTTTAAGCTGCTACGAGATGCTGAACGTCCTGCTCAGCTGTTATTACAGACTGGGTCTATTGTTTAGCTGTTTCAAGAGGCCGAATCTCCTGTTTAACTGTTATAAGAGGCTGAATCTCCTGTTTAAGTTTTATAAGATTTTTGATCTCATGTTAAGCTGTCATTAGGCTGAATCTCATGTTAACATGCTATAAGAATCTGAATCTCCTGTTAAGCTGTTTAAAGAATTTGGACCTCCTTTTTACATGTAGCTGTTACATTTGTATAAGAGGCTGAATCTCCGATTTAAGCTGTTATAACATGTTGACTCTTCTGTTGAGGTGTTTAGAAAATGATGAATTCACTGTTAAGTTGTAACACGATGTTTTGTATCATGTTTTAACATGTTGTACATGTGAGATGCTGAATCTCCTGTTAAGTTGTAATAGGATGCTTAGTGTCTCGGAAAAGACAAATATTTGTCTGTCAAGTGCTAAGTGCACAGATGGGTGTATGCATAAAGCTTTCTTTACTAGCACAAATACAGAGGTCGTAGGCGACTGGTCTGATACAGAAAAGATAAATAGTTCCACATGGCGTGAAACAGGGGCAGTGAGAAGGGTTGTCAAATCAAATGTTTCTGTTTTGAAAAATTCTCATATTAAAATTTATTCAGACAACCAAAATCTTAAGTCCATATTAGTAAATGGCAGTCACAAATCAGATATTCAAAACGTTGCTTTAGATTTCAACAGTTTTTGTGTTAAGGAAAATATGTCTCTGTCCGGAAATGGATTCCACTAGAAGGCAATGAGGCCGCAGATGATATAAGTCGTTGTAGAGATAGCGACGACTGGCAAATTTCTGATTCTGTTTACGATTAGTTGAATTCAATCTGGGGCCCTTACACGGTTGATAGGTTTGCTTCTCATTTGAATAACAAATGTGTGCGTTTTAATTCCCGTTGGTGGGTACCGGGAACTAAAGCCGTAGATCCTTAAGTACAATGTTGGGGTCACGAATTAAACTGGGTCGTACCACCCGTTAGATAATTCACTAATTGTTTTAATAAGATGAATGTTAATTGTACATTAATTATTCCTTTATGGAAAAATTCCTCTTTTTGGCCTTGTCTATGTAACGAAGAAGGCAGATTCAAAAATTGTATTGCTGAATCCGTGAATTTGGGCAGGTTAAATGTTGTCAAAGCTGGATTAGATAATAACGTTTTTTTAAGAAAAAATCCTTTACCTTTCGATATGATAGCTTTAAAATTTGTATACAAACACCAGTAAATTTCTTGTAGAACGAGATATGTTTGAAGCACTGGAATTATATTGCACTTCTTTTAACAGGTGTTGGCTTAAAAACTACGCTTAAGAGGAAGTTCAAAAAGGCGGACGCACGGCAGCTTTGCAGAATTCCATGTTGGACAATATGGCGGGATACATTTTGCAATCTAGAGCTGACAATACAGTAAAAAAGTATAAAAGTGCTTTTTCTCACTTTGAAACATACTGTAACGAAATCAATTTAGTTGCGATGCCGGCGAAATGAATATATGTTGCATTGTACCTCACGCATCTATTAGACAGTGGTAAATCTGATCATGTTATCACTTCCGCTATGTACGGGATCAAGTGGGCGCACAAAACGAACGATGTAGAGGATCCAACGGAAAATAACATTGTTAAATGTCTTGTTGAAACTGCGAAGAGGATAAGGTCGAAACCTGTACAGAAAAATAACGTAATCAATATTGAATTACTTAAGTCTTTGTATTCTCTTTATTCAGAATGCAGTGATGTAGTGGATTTAGGAGATTTGTCTATGATTTTGTTAGGTTTTGCAGGTTTTTTACGTGTTGACGAAATACGTGGTTTATACTGTAATGATCTTATCTTTTTATCCGATCATTTAGAGATAAAAATAATACACAGCAAAACAGATATGCATACAAAGGGTAATATAGTTCTGATCGCTAAGGGAAGTTCTTCCGCTTGTCCGTACAGAAAGTTACAAAAATACATGTGCAACGCAGGTCTGACTACGCAGTCTGACGGCTTTCTATTTAAACCAGCGTTTCGATCAAAGAGTGTTTCATCTCTCGTTCACAAAAACAAAAAGTTGAGCTATACCAGGTCAAAGGAGTGCATTGTTTCAAAACTCAAATTAGTAGCCCCGCATTTGAAACTTGGTACGCACACTCTACGTGCTAGCGGTGCTACAGTGGACGCTAACACAGCGGGGGTTTCCGAAAGATGTTTAAAGCGTCATGGACGTTGGAAGACGGATACTGCCAATGATGGCTATAGAAAACAGATTGTCTATAACCAGGGCGATGAATTTGTGATAAAAAATGTTTTAAAGGGTCGAGAATCATCAATTTGTCTTGTACTATGATTATATTCACATGTTAACGCCGGAGTTGACGTCGTATCGATATGTCAGAAAGTGTTAAGCATGTTTTAGGACATTAGGTACATGTAGACGGATATTCGGTCTTATCTGTTTTGGTCAAAGTAAAAACGTATCGTAATTTTTATTACACGTAGTAGTGTGCTTACACTACCACCAGTCGTTTTGGCGTTTCATTATATGACCTTATTACAGATTCGATCGAGATATGCAGTTATTTTATTATGGAAACAGACATATATTCTCAGAGGCAATTTTGTGTATTTTCAGTGATGAATTTGTTAACGCAGTACAATGTCATATACAAATGTATAAATGTCGCCTGTAGTGTGTACGCCTCTGTCGGTGTCTCTTGAATAAACAGCCTCGCCAAATGCACAATTTGGTCTTTGTTTTCATTTTTGAAATGAAAGGAGAAAGGACCTGCCCGTTATAGATACTCTTTTTTAAGGTAAAATAATTATAAAACACGCCATTCGTAAGGTATTTATTCACAGTAATCGCTTTGAGGCTTAAATATTAAATATACGAACTATTACAAATTATCATCATAAAATGCATTACTTAAATGTACACTTTCAGTTCGCATGCTTTCACTCAGTACATGTGTACTTACTTTCATTGTAATCAAACAATTTTTATCTAACTGTACATTGAATAATTTAAAAGACAAAAAAGTGCGATTTGATCTCGAATTAGCAATTTTATAATTTACAAAGGGAATTTACTATAATTATATATACGAAATTTTTCAGTTACTGAAGTGTATTCTTCGCAAAAAATAACGGACATTAAATCATAGCGAATGTTGCCGAATTTATTGAAAATACGTCAGTGGTCGTATTTTATTTACATTTCAAGGCGTCTGAATAAATCTTAACGCAAATTGTAAGTGATACATGTTATAGTACAATGAAGACATTTTCAACGATGAATACAATATGTTCGTTCGATTGTCTCCAAACATGTTTGCGACAGCTTGACGACATGAAGCAAATACTTTTTATAAAAGCAGCATTATTGTAAATAACTTATTTTTGTCAACACAATTATATGAAGATGCAATATGGAATAGCATGATCCGGATACAAGAAACAATTTTAAATGGTACAGAGTTCGTTAATACGGAAATTAATATATGTTCTTATTAAATTCAAATAATTATGTGGATATTAAATCGGGGGGAATGTGCATCAAGTTTCCATTCGCACGTTTTGTTATAATGAAATAAAAATAAATAATGAATATTACGCTTACTAATGAAAATTTATAGCACAGAATCAACGCAATGGCACCACCAACCTAAATCACACATTTTGTGCATGCAGTTGAACAAGGAATCAAGGCAGAGTACACGCTGTATAGCCGACATTGGCAATACATAAGATAAAACTTTTAAGTATCAGATTAAACTTCGATTGCACTACTATCACAAGTTTACTGTCAGCAAAATACCGCTTACAGCGCAAAAGACAGTGCGGTGTTATTCGAACGTTTGGCAACCGACTTTTAATCAAGTTTTATAACTCACCCGAATAAGGAAAATAAGACCGCACCCGTTTAGTAGTGCTATATCGGCTACATAGCGCGTAGTTATATAATATAAATAAAAAGACATCTCTACTTTACGAATAGGATTTGTATTTTTTATAGAAGATTGAATATAAAAATGTTAAGTGATAATATTTTTTATAGAAGTTTGAATATAAAAATGTTAAGTGATCAATACCATACAGTCCAATTTGAATGTCTGATATTTTGTGTAAAAAACGATAAATCATTGGTCCACTGGTTCACAATTCCTATGATTCTATGATGAAGTTATTGAAGAGTAGTGTGCAAAATAAAAAACGTTGTGAAAATACTAAAGTATGTTATCCTATATGAATACCTATGCAAAACAAATTTCAGAACGTCTTAATAAGCATATAACGCTTTACATGGCGTTTGCAAGTTCGTGGTCCCCGTGTTATGTTTATAAAACATATTCGAAGCAGTTGTTATGCATATATTAAAAAATATGCATACATGTAAAATCTGAAATGTGTCTGCCTGGTTAGGTTGTAGTCAGCGAGATAGCCATTCCGGCGGCATAAATTGAAAGCAGGTTGTATTGTATGGCAGTGTCATTCGGCCCGAAAGAGAATTTAACAATTGAACAATTTTATAAAAAGCATGTCCTCAATTCATTGGTGAACTGTTACCTTCAGATGCATATATATACAATTTACTGGAATGAGCTCTTCTCTTCTGTTACAACTGGAACACATTTCAAAACTTTCTGTTCTAAAACTACCCAAATGAATATGTCATGGCAATGTTCGCACAGTTTAAATGTGAGATATTTACCTGTTTCTATATTATGATTATGATTATGATTATGATTATGATTATTACTTTGATGATGATTATGATTATGATTATGATTATGAATATTATCATTATTATCATAATTATCATTAATATTATTATTATTATTATTATTATTATTATTATTATTATTATTATTATCATAATTATTATTATTACTATTATTTTATTATTATTATTATTATTATTTATTTTTTATTATTGTTATTATTGTTATTATTATTATGTTTATTATGATTTATTATTATAAGTCTTTTTTATTTATTATTATTACTATTAGTATGTCTTTAGTTCAGTAACGTTCTCTCCTTTAGTTCAGGTAAAACTGCAATGTGACACATGGTATCTATTTATCTCAAAAAACATTGTTCTCTATGACAACAAAGACGAAAACATGTTTATAAACATCACATAAACGTTTTGAAATCCGAAATCACGGTTAAAAGAAAAGGTTGTTTAGGTAAGCTTTCTAAACCTTTCAGACAAACTTGACAATTAAAATTTAAGAAATAGATTCTTACAAAGCTAATCCCCATAATGATAAATGATTCAAAAATAGTCCATGACGTAAAGGCTTTTGTTCAAGAGGCAATCAAAAAGATTGAAATGAACATTGTTATGTGTGACTATCACGATTTTTGTATTTGCATTAACATTGCTGATGCAAACGTTGGTGAAAAAACTCCTTTTGTTATAACAACCAAGTAAAAATAAAAGTTTTGTCGTAACAACATCCCTACGTCCTTTGTACAATTCGAGTCGTAAAAAAGTTTTGTAAATCCCTAAAAAGTATTTACTGGGAAAATATATATGATATTTTAACAGGCACTAACACCAATTTTTGTTATTTTAGAAAAACTCAAAAATGTATCATATATTATGGATCACCTTGTACTAACACGAACTTCCCTTTTTGAAGTTAACCCGAGATTATTACAAAGCATTGTTTTTAAATAACAATAACAAGTATTAACAATGGGACTTTTTAAAGTTTTTATATATGATTAATTTGTATCCCCCATAAGTGTTTGTACTGATTGTTATATTTCATTCTTTGAACTAATGAAATCAAACAAAGCTTGCTTGTTTGATGGTCTGTTAATTATTTGTATCGTTTGTTCAAAATTGATATTTTTCAAATGCGGACGAAAAGTGCCATTTTATCATAAAATGCACTTAACTTATACCTGAATCAGAAAAGACGGAGATTTAATCATGTTTTTAAAATCTGAAATTCCGAAATCAGTCATAGCATTGGAGATATTTTATGTGTGTGCTGCCGTTTCATTTATATCCTAGTACGTATGACGGTCCTAATAAGGAAGATATTTTTGGCCGTCGCTCCTTTATTGCTGTGATAATATACATGTATATAACAAATGATATGATGTTGTTTATAAATAAGCGCCATCTACATTCAAGTCTGCAAATTGCGTTTTGAAAATAATCAGCCAAAATCGAATGTAAAAATGTAGAAACAGAAATAATATCTGTATAAATACATCAGTCGCATGAAAAAGTTGTGTTTAAGAACATAAATATTATTTTTGATTGCGTCAAGTCAGCCTTAGAATACCCTCACCTTGTTTTCCTTCAAAAAGACCAAGACATTCAGCATTAACAGTCATACAATGTTTTGATTTCGGGAGACAAAACAATGAATGAAAACGTTTACGTCATCACACTGACGTCATTACTCCACGTTAAAACGTTGTACAGTTTAAATTAACTCGATTGTCTGCTTTGTTCTGAATCTGACGTCTTCTGCATAATGTCACAGACAGGTATTTTTTATATTTTATTTATTAGATGATTAAATTAAAATAAGTATGTATAATACAGTTATGTATGATATCTTGAATAGCTGCCCGAATAGGGGAGTGAATTCCAACAGCCACTATTTATGCTATTTTACACATTACCGCCGTGCTGAAAAAAAGGTCCGTAGTAGTTACGATAGTTTTCAAAAATTCGGCTTATAAGAATCGAAATAATCTATGTCTTGGAGTGCTTTATCGAAATTGAAGCATTTCCCGTCGGTAATGTGCCTGTGTAATAATTCACTCGGGCTTCGCCCTTGTGAATTATTCCGCCAGGCAGATCACCTCCGGGAAATGCTTCAATTTCGATAAAGCACTCCAAGCCATAGATTATTTCTTAATTAAAAACTTACTTTAAAGCTGAAGAAACTTCTTGTTTTGTAATTTGATATTAAATTATGTAAACCTCTAGGAAAAACAATTTCCACTATTTCCAGTGGAAATGCTGAAGTTGCTTCGGATTGCGGTAACAGATTGAGTGAATATGCAACAGTTGGAGATCGTGATCTAAACACGTATGAATCTTTAGAGGAACCCTACGTAAACCTTAATTGAGGAAAATCGTCAGATGTTGAAAGGGATACAAAGCTACTTGAGAGGAAAGACAGAAGCATGGTGAAGCCATCTGTTAAAAAGTAAATGTACATTGGTGTAATGACGACAATGGTCTTGTTATTTATAATTTCGGTTGGTATCAGCGTTTCTTTACCAGTAATTTCTAAATCAGGTTGATACTGTTACTGTAATGATCTATAAACTGATGTTGGTTAATGCTATAAAAAGCAGAAAACAAATCACATCAGGACATGGCTCGATTGTAAGGTAACAATATTCAAAATCGAGCTGCAACACACACTAAGGGAACTAACTTTATATACACAGCAAGCACATTTGAAACTATTTATTAACATAGATTTGTAAAGAGAGAACATGTTTCAATATCTGGGCGCAAAATAAAATGCCAAATGGGAATTTTATTTTGGTTAGCAAGTTTTACCCCTTTTTTCAGTACAAACATATAAAAAATACTACTAAATTTCCGGAAATTATCGATATTGTTTATGCAATGTGAAGGGTAAGATCGCTTGTCCGCAAATTTACGAAATCGTGTATTGAGCTGAAAAAAAAATCGCGAACTCTTTGTCTCGCGATTTCAAAATGATTTACGGTACCGAATGATGGACGCTGAAACGCACTTATGAATGATGTCTGGACTAAGGTTGGGGACAAGGTATACAAAAACAATGAATGGTGTCTGGATTAAGGCTGGAGACAAGGAAGACAAAAAGCAAATGAAGGATGTCTGGATTAAGGCTTGGGATAAGGAAGACAAAAAGCAAATGAAAGATGTGTGGGTTAAGGCTGGGGACCAGGAAAATCACGCTCTGGTGAGTGATGTTTGGATTAAGGCTTGGGACCCGAAAGACCACACTTTAACGAAGGATGTCTGGATTAAGGCTGGAGACCAGGAAGACCACATTCTAATTAAGGATATTTGGATTAAAGCTGGATACAAGAAAAACCACACTCTAATAAAGGGTGTCAGGATTAAGACTAAGTACCAGGACGACCACATTCTAATGAAGGCTGTCTGGTTTACATAACTGTTGGAGGTATAAAGTGACAACCGAATACCCATAATGACTGTAAGAACATAAGAGCTTTACTAATGTACTTTACATAAGTGAATGGGCTACCGATTATAACTGAGATGTATAGCTTAAACTTTTAGGTTAAGTCCTCATACTTGCAAATATTCTACTAATTATGTTGTTGAAGTTTTTTAATTTGACACCAGTATTACAGAGTGTCTCTTTAAACATTAAGCATGTTTGTGCTGACAAGTAAAACACCTATTTGAATCACGTTGGGGTTTTTCAGATATTAAATTTGTTTTTTGACACAGTATAAGTACGCATATCTAGAATCAAGATTAAATCCTCAATTGAGGTATGGGCCAATTTTCATTATTAGAATTATTGACTTATTTTATGACCCACAGTTTAAACTTAAAATACGTTTGAAGAGGTCAAGCCGTGTACAAATCGTTTGGTACGTATATGTGGAAACTGTCTGAATGTGTGTATCTTGGATTTGCTTTTTTGTAAATTTAAACTGGGGATGTATACCGTTGCGTATGATATATAGCGTCAATAGATACTCAAATTGAAGCTAAAACTTAATATAGAATTAAAATGTTAATTAAACACCACTTATTTGACTCCATTCTATTAAATCAACAAGCCCTTAGTAGTGTATCTGCATATATCATTTGTAAATAAAATGTTTACTTATATTATTAACTTATACATGTTCATCGCCAGAGTCTACTTTTAAAAACTAAGATGCGGAAGATATTTTTTTTTGTAGCGGATATGTTAAGTGGCAAAAGAGTTTGAAAACTTCCCTTTGGCATTGCAAAACTTCTAACTTTGTATATTTTATGCAAACAAACTATCAATGCCAATCGTCATAGTCTACTTCTGATTCAGTGGTGTAAAGTGAGAGTGAAGAAGACAATAGCTGAAGCATAAAAATAGGAAACGTATTCTAAAACTTTCTTTTTTTTGGCAGACGACACGTCTCTTTTTAAACTTAGATATGGCAACCTCCAGTGAAGGGAATGTTAATTACAATAGTTCGCGTGGAAATATTGAATTTGATTTGGAAGCGACCAACATGCAAACTGGAAGCGATGAATATGCAACTCGTACGATGACTCGATCTCCAAAAAGGCGGATGTGGATGTTTGCAGCAGTGATCTTGTTTCTTGTGATTGTTACATGTATTACCGTATTCCTGGTCGTGTATTTAACATCAAAAGGTTTGTAGAGTCACTCTTTATTGTCAAACATGATATTTAATATTAATGTGATAAAAGTCGTACATTATAAGTGCATTGTTGAAATATGATTTTAAAAATGGCATTATACATTAAAGCATGTATCCGAATGAATGATACGCACTTGACAAACATACATATCTCATAACACTAATACAAAAGATGACACAAAAAAAACTATAACGAGTCCTCTTATAGAAAAAGATTCACCCGGCCATTTGTATTCTCCTTAAAGGGGCACTCCCTACATCTAGCAGATTATATTCTCGAAACATAGATTATGTGTTCAATGAACGTAAAATGATAAATAAATACAATTTCAAAGAAGAACCTTTGGCGAAAAATGCCTATATGTATTGTCACTTATGTGTTTTTTATCTTAAGAATACTTATTAATACAAAAGTATGTGTTACTTAAATTGTGTGATACTGAAAAACAGACTCATATGCCTAAATGCATCTATATGTGAAACAAAAAACAACAGCCGACTGTCTACTTCATGCTTGCCGGACCACTTTTATTGTTCTATCATACCCTGTCATTCGCATGTTTATACATCATTTTTTAATAAATTTCTTACAACCCCTCTTGTTCATTCAATTTCTTTCACACTATTTTTTGTATTTTTGTATTTTTCCCATATATACATATAGTATTTTTGCTATAACAAATATGTGGTCAATATCATATTTTATATCATAAAAAACACCCGTTGACCACTCGCCTTTCTCTCTTACATCATATTTATACTCTCTGTTTTTGTTTCATATATTCTTCATTTATTGATCATGATCTGCAGTATATCTATATATAACATATCATTATTTTATGACCGTAATTTTACACTTAGTTTAGCCATCTATTTTGTATCATCCCCTAAATATGATATGTTCTCGATCGCTGTTTGTTGATAATGTGCATTTTAGTAAAGAGCGAAATATATTTTTCGCGGGCGCGTGTTTATTAAAAGATGTACCTCATCGCGAGAAAGTTTTGTTTGTCACTGTGAAAATAGGGAGAACGTATGTTAGGGACATCGTCGATGATCCGTACTTTATACTTACGCATATAACTCTAAATCACTTTCAGCCGTCATCTGTAAAAGAGAGACAATAAGTTGCTAGTTCACTATTTCGATAAACTGTCAAAACAAACTGAGATGTTAAAGAAGTCATTTGCTATCCTTTGCACAGCCGGCATATTTTGTTACACACTCGACAGACACGCATGTGTGTTTTTAAACACTGTACATCGCGTTATGCTTCGTTCGGTTTACTGCGCGTGTCGTATACGTCAGCAAACAGACTGAGCTGTAACATGAAAGTAGAATTTCCATTGGCCTACCTGCAGACGTCATGCGCAGGGGTCACCCTGTCTACTGACCTGTGCATAGACTTTTCTTTTGCTAAGAGAGGTCGATTTTAAGCGTTCTCATACAATGTCAATACATCTGGGTTTGAGCACATGTCTGCTTTATGTCTATGAAAATACATATTTAATAATTTTTGGGTTTTCCCCTCTTAAGTATTATTTCTATATTTAGAATAGGCATTTTGTGACGTTTAACCGTCTATACATCTTGCATTGAATGGAACACTTATGGTGCCGGAATTAAAATGACGTAGGAGGACGGACGTCGTCCCGTCCAATTTTAAGCACTTTAAAAGCAAAATAACCAAAACTTGCTCTTTGAGCATGAACTAAGCATAAACATATAAAAACTATTGACTCGTGGTACATTGAATATAATGTGGTATTCACATGGATATATTAATATTGACCTCGGTTATAGCCTCGGTCAATATCACTATCACATCCTATTCAATGCCTCTCGAGTCCATAATTGTATAATGTACATAAAAGAGTTCGTAAACAAGGGATATAATATTTACTTACAGATATTGATTACTGTACCTCTAGCCATTGTGGTAATGGAACATGTGTGGACGGAATAGATAATTACACATGTGCATGCAGTAAAGGCTTCACAGGCAAGAGTTGTGAACGTGGTACGTACTCAGACAATAACAATGTCGTTTTGAATAAATTGAAGATAAATATGACATCTTTCTTATACGTACAAATACAAAAATGTGTTGAGTCCAAATAACATTAAAGTAGGTATAGTACAAACCGCTTAACCCCCCGCCCCCCCAGGTACCAGTATTTTGGATAACTGGTCGCTCCAGTGCACTACATTAACATCCAATAAACCGCCTATTTCTTATTATATGTTCAATCTGATCTTATAAGCGTGTTCACTGTTTTGTGTTTGTGGTGTCCTATAAATATTACACCTTTGGAAAAGTGTTACCATTACGAGTACATATATATATATTTGATATTGTTGCCATGGCTGCTGTCTGTTCTCACAGTTGGACAGTATGTTAGTCTGTCTGTATGTAGTAGCTGTGATGGCGTACTTTAGTGTTATTACTGTAGAATTGACTTGTTCGAGAATTTAAAATTTGCAAAAGGGATAATTATACTACTATAAATTTATTATTCACATGCATATTTTGCAAAGTTTTTGAAATGGACGAACTGCAGAATTGGCAAAAATGTAGCGCAATCTAAATCATTGCGAATGTTATCAAAGTTAAAGCATACACTTCTTCTGTAAAGGAAAGTTAATGATTTCAGTGCTAACGGATTGCTTTGATCTTTATGATTTTGATGGAAAAAGAACTGATGGTGTTTATACAATAGTCACATGGAAAACTCAACAAAGCATCCAGGTATATTGTGACATGACGACTGATGGAGGGGGCTGGACGGTAAGTTATACGGAGGGAATTATAACGGACGTGTAGTTAGTTTCTAGAAAAATAATAATGGATCAATGACTTAACTTTTTCGCAATATTAATCTTTAGTGATACACTAGGTTTTTCAGATAGTCTATGTACAGTTTGAATAAAATGTTTGTTTTCGAATGCAATAATAAAACATGGGGGTCAATGTGCATATAAGAAAAACATTCAATAAAAACTGACAAAAAATGTGTTTTTATATTTCGACGAGCTTTGAGATATGACGAAAAAGAAAAAAGAACTGCAAATGGAACTAGTCATTAATGCGTTTTTATATCCTAACAATGTTTCTTGTAATAAAGTTTGAATTTAGTAAATATCTTAAACGGTTTTTGAGAAATGACTATTTTTGTACCCGTACCACTATTTTGGCATAAGGCAAAATTTGTCAATTTAGTCACAAAATGTGGGGTCAAACTTTTTTTTCTAAACAATGTTGAATGTTTTACACTAAAATATTCCTATTATGCCTAAGTTTACTACTGCATAATTGTTTTTTTTTTCAGTTAACTCATCGTTATTGAAATATAATAAATTTAAATTTCCGGAAGTGCAAAAATCCAAAACCTCTCCCTTAAGTTGCACTAAAACGTTGATGTGTTCATACAAAATTATCAATACAGTAAGTTCTAAAGCAATATCTTTCATGGAACTTCTATGTTTATAAACGTCTGGTTTTTGGCCCTGGCTCGTAATATACATGTACATAAAGTACAAAGAAAAACGGCGTTATAGCTGCATGTTTAATTTCGACACTGTATTTGTAGAAAATTACACATGCAGTGAGTATTTTTTTTATATATATTTTCAGGATATAAAGCTAATTGGAACGTGAACACGTTTCAGCTCATACATCAAAGTTAAAGCACAATGTTCATGAAAGGTCAAAAATGACCATGATACAGAGAGTAATGAAAATAGATGTGATGAAGCATAAAGTAATAGTGAATCTGAACACTATATATCATATTGTATTTTATCAGATTTCTCCAAGTATGCTGCCTTGACAACTGCTAAATATTCATAAATTGTTTATATTCTTAACAATTCTGAGCCCTTTACTTGAAGTATATATTTTGTTACAATGTACATGTTATTTCAGCATTCAGTGTTTAAACGTGTGATTTAAAGAAAATGAAGTATGTTTATTATAAAGGGTAGTACACATATAATTGGAATACACGTCATTCAATACAAATTGTTGCATTTCATTGGGTAAACAAGGTTGCCATATTTCCACAAAACTACAGAATAATCATTAAATCCAATAAGGTTTAGTACATGTATGTATGGGATATAAAACGCATTCAGAGATTAAAGGATGAAGTGGTATATATAAAAGCTTTACTTTTTATATCAAGATCACTTCTTCTAAATGGTAGGTGTTAAATATAGATAATCACGGTCTTAACTAAATGTATTTTGCAAAGCTAGGCTTTGTAAATAATGTATAAATGTACTTTTCAAAGCGATCAATTTATTTAGACAGTTTTGTACATGTTTTCCACAAGACTGAATATAATACCGCTACCAAAATGCTCGCTTTCCGATTGGTTAATCGATCCGTGTACATATTTGATCGATACGGCTCCATTTTAAGATTATTGAAAATACATATTCTTGTGAAATAGCGCAATAATTTTAAATTGCGGTATTATATAATCGTTATACAGGTTTTTGAGAGTTTTATACAATGAATTTATTACAAGAACTTACGGGACTTCGAAAATCGTCCGATTTTCTGAGGATTCTGGTTTTTAGGGAGTTTACTGTATTTAGTTCAGATTCGTACGATATCAATATTATAAAGACCTTTTATTTTTAAATAGGTATTTCAGTATCGTTTCAATGGATCAGTGGACTTCTACAGAAACTTTACCGAATATGAACACGGATTCGGTAATTTGAACACAGAATTTTGGCTAGGTATGAAACACTATTTACATATGTGACGCGCCGTGAGACTTTTGGGCCAAATGCGGTAAAAATCATTGTGAGAAAAACGCTTGCAAAGTTTTGCGAGATTTTCACGTGTTAATTTGCGTACTTGCCTTCATTAAATTCAGTTCTGTGAACGTTATAGTTCAGTAATGTGGATATCTCGGCCGCTCCATTTTCAAGAAAACTTTACGAACAACCCCTTACTTATATTTTCGTATTTTTCTGGTTTCCCATTTCTAAAATTAGATCAATGTATGCAAATTGGATGTGGCGGGTGACGTAATTGATCTGTGTTACCTGAATGACTCAAATGGGGATTACGGACGTGTATCTATTTCGGTCGATTATATGTTGTTTTTGCTTCGAATGGATTTGATTTATAGAGGTACGTATAACTTATGCTTATTTTGATGACGAATCTGTTTTAGACATCTTTGCGGGTAAATTGGGCAATGTTTTATTTATCTGGAAGTTGAAAATGGCGGAATGACATTGGTGACCTTCGACTTTGTGTATTTGTTTACATATTATGTCGGGATGTATTAGATTAAATAATCACGTGTAGTCAATTTTCAGCTGCAAATACAACCAGCCAGGGTCCGTATATTTACCAGCACTATCCCGTATGAGAAAATAAGCCGTTTGGTTCAAGGTTTTGTTGAAAAACTAGAAGTTGTAAACGAGTTGTACTTTACTGTACTGTAGATCATGATTCTGTTGACAATTTTAAAACAGAGGTGTAATAAAGTGACGATGATACTGAAAAATATGTTAAAGAAAACAAACATCTTGAGTTTAATTTTGATCATGACAAAGAGCAGACTGTACAGTAGCCTAATTAATTTGGCGTTTCAGTGTGACCCCTTTCACAGATCTGATATTTTATAACTGTCACACCTGTAGAAGGTGAACAACTATATAAAATATCAGCCTATAAATTCGGTTTGCCTTCGAAGTCGAAATAGTTAGACTAACTGTACAAGTGGCATTTGATCATGGAAGTGTCTCCTCGTCCGGACGGGGTCTGGTAGACCCAGAGTCTCGGTGTCCAGTTGAGACAAATGGGGATTTATCTCCCTGTCCGGCTCTACTTTTTTAAACAAAAATTTTTAGATACAAGAATATTTATTTAACATCGGATACGTGTATAACAGATCTCAGCAATACTGTACCTACTAGTCAAAATATTTAAGTGACGTCTGGAGCAAATTCTGAGATATTTTCGTTTTGGGAGAGAGATATTGCCCATACAAAAAATAACATAATATCTCGACGCGCGTACAATTAGTTGGACTACTGTACCTACTAGAGCTATTTTCCAACAATGTTCAACACGAAACAATTTTCAGTATCCATTGATCATTGACTCATAATCAAACGCATTGGTTTGATCCTGGTCACCAATTTAAAGATGGGTGAATATTAGTAATACTGTATGGAATGATAATGTAAAGGACACAATTTAACACCTCTGGTGTTTTGCATTTATTTATTGCCATTTTAATATCAGACGCTGATGCGCAATAAAATATAATTTTTCGGTTTGTACGTGATGCATATATACAAATGTTAAGTAAAAACAAGGCAGAGACATTTTAATGATTTAAGTATACAAATCTTAATTACACATTAGCTCTTAAGTCTTTCACCATAGAAGTTATATTGTACTCCCTAGCGCTAATTCAAAATCCAAGCATGCAGCAAAAGAAACAGTAGAGTGAAAGTTCATCAGACAATTACTTAGTTTGCACTAATTCATTTTAGCTCGATTGTTAAGAAAGCTTGCAGCTAATGGAGTAACTATCGAGACTGCTTCCTGGAAAAACCAGTACTGGTGTCATATGAGGAGGTACGGTTGTGATCTTAGTGGGGCTCGAACCCAAAACCTACGGGATGAGCGGCCAACACCTTAACCTCTAAACCACCGCTCCCCTGTGAGCCAACACCTTAACCTCTGGGTCTTAACCTCTGGGTTGGTAATTTGTAGAATAAGAAAAATGTCATTCTTGATGTTACAGTACATGTATAACATTCTTTCACAATTGTTTTGGTCTCTTCATAGGTCAAGCTCCATGCAGCAATGATGTGCACCTGCATTACAGATTTGACTATGCACGACAGGTCCTTTTACCCCTTACGCTCAGAAGGTTTGACTACTCTTTTCAAAACACCAAGAAAATGCCAGTGTTTTGGAGTTTGCTGTGAGCCATCAGGTACATGTACAATGTAACTTGTTGACTTTACTGTATTTATCAAAAGTATGTTTGTAATAATCAGGCATTATATAAATATAAGTAATCTATTAATTAGTTTTAATTATAACTACCCTATTTTAACACCACTGGTTATTGTAATTTTACATTTTGATGATTCAAAATTGATTATGATTTGATGGATAATTAACTTTAGATTATGACTTGAAAGTATTTTTAAGATAGAAAAATGTATAAATTTCATGAATTATTTGTTTTTCAGCTATGGAATGTGGCGGGTTATATGTGGACTTCATAATGATATTGCATTTACCAGGGTAGCTTAATGGAGGCAGACCATACAAAGTTCAGTCCTGGCTGGCACTTTGGTTTATGGAAGGTAAATGAAAAAATGTTAATTGATTTAAATAGGCTGTAAACATGCGTTAAGCTACAATAAGTACAAAGTATTACATCAAAACAAAATGGTGTATTACATGCATATAAATGCATTTGGCTTTGTATAACTTATTCAAAATTTATATTGTTACTTAGAGCTATGGTGTCTATAGAAGTTTCTCCTTTGACCTATATCATACAGCTTGCAGTATGAAAAAGAAAGCAGTATTGCTTTATTTGCCCTGTCTGAAGTTTTAGCTCACCTGAGCATGAAGTGCTCAAGTCAGCTATGTCTCAACAGTTTGATTGAGATGATGAGCAGTGGTGTAGAGGTTAAGGTGTCTGTCGCTTATCCCGGATGTTGCGGATTCAAATCCCACTGGGAATCGCAACAGTTACTGTACCTCCTCATATGACACCAGTATTGGTTTTTCCAGGTTAGCTTCAAGTTTGTTTGCACAATAGTGCTAAAAGAATCATAGAAAAAACTTGTGTTCATGTATTTTGAAAGCAATTTTTCAATATTGTTTATGACATTTGATCCATTCCACAAATCATACTCTCTTTATTTTATTTTTTACAGTTACTAGTGTGTACATAAATCTTACTAGAATTTACAGAATTTATTCTCTGATTGCTTCTTTTCAGAGTGTCCTCGATCGGACCATGTATTGTGTTTTCCCATCAGTATGCGCAGGATGAGGAAGAAGAAATTAAAATTCTAAAGAAAAATGTTGATGTGTCTGACTTCCCTGACAGGGATGGAAGCAACAAGACAGTAGTACTCGTTTGATGAAATTGGCCCATTGTGCCATAATAGTGACTCTGCTGGTCCAATGCCAGATGTAGCTAAACCGTTTAAGCGGATTAAATTGGACTAAGCTTAAAAATATCAGAATTGTTTCAAAATACAGCAAGGCACAGAGCTAAGATAGTTGGTGTGTGGCATAGCCTAGTGGACCTCCATGATAATTAATATTGTTCAAAGAATGCCTGCATTCTGCAATCAAGCCACACTATAGGAAACCCACCGCGCATCAGTTGATTATTGTAAAACTTTGATAACACTCAACATTTTTCATATAATTTCACAAAAAATAAGTACTCAGAATGTTGCATGCAGCTTGTAGATGATCTGTATTGAAACTGAACCACACTGTGGGAAAATCAACTGCTATAGCCAATTATTCATCACACCTTGATAACGGGTCATACTTTCCAGTAGAGTTTTTACAAAATTTATAACAGTCCAGTCAGTCTAGTAAGATGATGCATGCCCTTCTGGGCCTTTTGTTTGACATGTGTTACCATAGCAACATCTTTTTATTTATTCTTTACATCTGAATTTGTGGTGAATTTATTGATTATTAATCTTCAAAGGGCATTAATTGTAACCAAGGATTACGCATTTCTTCAAATTAGATTTTTAATGCATGCTCTGTGTTATCAGACTGAAAATTGTATTTTTTATAAAAGTTTATATCAACACTGAATTTGTTATTATTCCATCAAAACTTGGAATTTTGACTTCAAATTTTTGATTGTTGCTCTAAAATTGCAGTTGGACCAGAAATTAATACAAAGTCAGTTTTGCCAGTATGAAAATATGCTGTATGTATAAAATAGAGAAAATGTGCTTTTTTTGCAATTTGTTACCATGGCAACCGTTTTGATTGACTTTTGATGTCTGATTTAAGGTGTTGTTATCAATTAACCTAAAGTGGTGTTCAAGGCTGTACAACATAGAATGTTATTGATTAAATGTTTTTGTAAATAAGATTTAGAATGCATGCATTATGGCACAAGATATGATTCTTTTTTGTAACTGTTAGTAACAACACTGAATGTGTCATTATTCCATCAAAACTGGGAATTTTGACTTCAAATTTTTTATTATTGCTCTAGAATTGCAGTTCAACCAGAAATTAACATAAACTCAGTTTTGCCAGTATGAAAATATGCAGCGAGTATATATAAAATGAAGAAAATGTGTTTTTTTGATATTTGTTCCCATGGCAACCGTTTTTGATTGATTTTTGATGTCTGAATTTAAGGTTATTTTATCAATTAACCATAAGTGATGTTAAATATGTACAACTGAGAATGTTATTGATAATATGTATTAGTAAATAAGATTTACAATGCATGCACTATGACACAAGATAATTGATTTCAGGTAGTGAAAGTTTTTTTTTGTGACTGTTAGTAACAACACTAAATTGTGTCATTATTCCATCAAAACTGGGAATTTTGACTTCAAATTTTTGATTGTTGCTCTAAAATTGCAGTTCAACCAGAAATTAATATAAACTCAGTTTTGCCAGTATGAAAATATGTATCAAAAAATTAAAATGAAGAAAATGTGCTTTTTTGCCATTTGTTACCATGGCAACCATTTTTGATTGACGTTTTATGTCTGAATTTAAGGTTATTTTATCAATGAACCTAAAGTGGTGTAAAATATGTACAACTGTGAATGTTATTGATAAAATGTATTTGTAAATAAGATTTACAATGCAAGATAATTGATTTCAGGTAGTGAAAAAGTTTATTTTTTTGTAACTGTTTGTAACAACACTGAATGTGTCATTATTCCATCAAAACTGGGAATTTTGACTTCAAATGTGAAATTGTTACTCTACAATTACAGGCCAACCAGAAATTAGTATAAAATTAAGTTTGCCAGTATGAAAATGTGTAGTGTGTATGTATAAAGTAGAGAAAATGTGTTTTTTTTCCATTTGTTACCATGGCAACCACTTTCGATTGATTTTTGATGTCTGATTTTAGGGTTATTTTATCAATTAACCTAAAGTGATGTTAAATGTGAACAATTTAGAATGTTCTGGATCAAAAATAATTGTTAATAAGATTTACAATGCATGCACTGTGACACAAGATAATTGATTTCAGAACGCGAAAGTTGTCTTTTTTGTAACTGTTAGTAGCAGTACTGAAAGTGTCACTATTCAATCAAAACTGGGAATTTTGACTTCAAATTTGAAATAGTTGCTCTAGAATTACAGGTCAACTAGAAATTAATATAAACCCAGTTTTCCCAGTATGAAAATATGTAGTGAGTATGTATAAGATAAAGAAAATCTGATATTTTGGCGATTTGTTACCATGACAACCATTTTCGAATGATTCCTCAAATCTTATTATGTTTGATAGCACTTAGTAATCTTCGATGATATTTATTGTGAACAAATTTCAATGTTAAGAATAATACTGTTTTCTTATTTTCACTTGCAGCACACGAATTATTGAATGAATAAATAACATTCTGACAGTGAAAACTTTCTTTTTCATTTCTGTTACTAACAAGACTTACAAGTGCCGTAATTCCATCAAAAGTTGGAATTTCGCCTTCAAATTTTGGAATCTAACTCTCGAAAGACATACCCACCAGAAAATGATAATAACTCATTTTCGGCCAAGTACCGCATTTGGACCAAAAATCCCATGGCTTGTCACATATATGTTTCTATAGAGAAGTAATGTTATATGCTGAACGCGCACCTGGAGGACAGTTATATCCATAAATATTTGTGGTTTTCAAAATAGCTACAAAAGCATTAATTTTGTTATATATTTTCATCTACAATGAAAATGTTTCGAATGCAGGTCTAAATTACATCCAGGAAGTAGCAAATCAAGGACAAACAGATCTACGTATCGATCTAGAGTCCGCCAATGGAACAAGAGCCTTTGAAAAAATTGAAAACTTTTATCTCTCATCCGGCCCGAACTTCACCCTTCACGTAGGACAGACAACGGATTCTCTTCATAGTATGTATATTTATATTGGTGTTTTGTGTTTTTTACTTTACACAGAATATGAATCATAATGTTTCGACATATATACATTACCCGAAACAAATTATTCGAAATGTAGTTGTTCAAATAAACTGCAGTTGTATCTAAACTGTACATTGTGAACAAAGCAAAACCTGCTGTCTGAATGTAAGACGAGTAAAACTTTTCCCATTTTCGACTACACTTGTACAATCGCAACGTCTACATCTTAAAAAGCACCCGTAATCTTCAAAACACTTTCAAGGGGAAGTTTTTCGTTTTGTATGTACAATATTTTAATCCAATTTGTCAGTAGTACAGTGATTGTTGATACACATGAAGTTTTAATTTTTCTTTGATAAGGTTATTTCAATTTTAAAAATAATATGGACATACTTATACATAAATATAAAACTAAAGGCTAGAATCAAAATATAAGCAAACATCTCGGTAGGAATTTGCAGAAAGCGATTGAAAATGTCGGTTACACGGCACCGCTACACTATATGTTTATACTGAAATTTTAAAAGCGTTTGCAACGCTTTTGAATTTGGTAGCGTATTATTTGAAATTTAGAAATATACGTTACAGGAATTTATACTGGAGCATTTTATATGAATATATGTTCTAAGGTACGTTATTTAAATACAGTTTGAAGAACTTTATTTTTTACCAAAATCTGAGAGCGAGCATCTTTAAGAACTTCCTTTTATTACTTACTCTGTTTAAAAGTGTGAAAGTTAATGTCTGTAAACAGTATATACATACATGTAAGAAGACATGCACTATCTAAACTTGTAAAACATAACAACTGCATTGTCAAATACTGATACATAATATAGAAATACTGAAGCTGACTAATACCCCTTGAATACAACATCTCCAGAATGCATACACTTTTCAAAAATGAAACGGCATTTACCAGAATATTACTAACTTCCCTTCTCCTCAGAGTGCACCTTGCTCAATGATACCAAGAATATATGGATTAGCTTCTATTTGAATCAGCTTAAACTATTGTACTAGAAATAAGCAGTTGCAAGCTTTCATATATCTACTTTAACACTGATAATTTAGGTAATGGCAGTTACAAATATAAGCATCATAACTATGTTAGCGAGATAATCTAATCTATGTGAGAATAATTCCATTTACCTAATCAACTCATTTGTGAAGTAAATACATTGTAACGAGTTAAAGTGACAAATCGCTATTCAGTCAATAAAAGTACATATCTTTACTTTATGTTGTAGCCTTAGATAACGTTTTTTTCTTACGATTCATGTAAAGTGTTTGAAATGGTCCTCAACATGATTTTTTTTCTTCAATTTGTTTTACCTTATTAGCAAAGTAGTCATATATTCCATGGACAGAAATGTTCAGAAGTAGCAGTAAAAGCTTTCTGTAATGAGTGTTTAGTTAAGAACTGTTTGTGTTTAAAACATCACATACTTTGAATACATATAGGCATTCATGTAGAAAACACTTAACTTCTTTATTTTGAATATTATTTCCCAAAATGTATTATTATCATGTGTGCAGTATACTTATCTAGGTACACCGAGTAATGAAAACCAATAACAATAGTTCAATGCTAAAACCAGCAATTTATGTAAAGTTGACAGTTCCATCTTCCCTTTCAATTTGAGTTTTTCCAGATATTTTTAAACAGTCAGTGTTTGTTTAAATTTCACCAGGAGTTGGTTGATTACTCCAAAAACTCCACTATATGTTTAAACTGGAATTTCAAAAGCGTTTGCAACGCTTTATTATTTAGTAGTGTATTATTTCAAATTAGCATATACATGTATACTTTTCAGGAAGTTTTACTGGAACCTTTTTAATATGACGATATGTTCTAAAAAAGTTATTTTCATACAGTTTGAAGAACTTTAATTTTTTAACCAAATCTGAGAGCTAGCAGCTTTAAAGACTTTAGTGAATACAAATCAAGATAATGAATGTCAGACACTACTTTTAAACAATGTTTGCTTTTCAATATGTGTATCAATTAGTTTCCAGTCAGTGGAGATTTGGTCCATATCACAACGGCATGAGCTTCTCTACATATGATAGAGACGCTGACTCTTACAGCGACTTTTACTCTTGGAACAGCGGCAACTGTGCTGTTAGATACCACGGTGCATGGTGGTATAGAAGCTGCTATACTGCCAATTTGAATGGACCTTACAGGACACCGGGGACATATGACCATACTTCTATGACATACAATAGTTTCATTGTCTATACAGCACTGAAATCAAGCAGGATGATGATAAGGAGAAAATAAAAAATATCTATAACGTTATTCAGATATTTATACAATTTATAAATAAATGCTAATAATCTTTTTGGCATAGTGGTTCCTTAGTGATATTGATCAAGCATTGATATAAAACAAAGTGTTAATGTAGCGTATTATTAAAACAACTGGTTCTGAGCTGTGAACTTTCGGAATTTCCTAAGAAGCTGGTTGTACATGTATTTGACCAGGTTCAATAAAATGTATTCACTACATATACAAATGTATGTGGTCAATAATTGATATAACACAAAGTGTAGATGTAGTGTATACAAGAGCAACTGTTTCTTAGCAGCTGTTAAACGTTCTAGGTTTCCTAATCAACTGGCTGTATTAAGTAGTTTTCTACATAATGTTGTTTTTGGGTTAATATATATTTTTTTGCAAAAATACACCGCCCTGGGGATGTTTTTTTTTTAATTTGCTTAATCACAAGGAATATTTCATATTTTCTGGTTAGACTATCTTTAGCTATGTGTGTTTCATGAAAAAAATCTGATCACAAGAGGCCAAAACGGTTTTAAAAATAGTTTTAAGTGTCTAAATTTCCTTGATGTTACTGTCCCTCAGAAAATAAATATGTAAATTTCTCTCTATATCTCAAAAACAGGGCAAATTATCTAACATTTGTTATCACTTGATTTACATTTAGTCTTATTTGTCGAGATATCAAATGCCAAATTAGTAAGTATATGCAGACTGAATACTTTAATTGATGAGCAAACTTTGTCCCTAAAGATCTTTCAGTGATTCACCAATTCTCTAAATACACTAAATACAGTGGCGCTCACGTTTTTGTTCCGTTTTTCGGCAGGAAAACGCGAGCAGCGCCCGTTTTTCGCCCGTTTACCGAACGGGGCGTTTTTCGGCTCGCACCGTTTAAAAAAACGCGTTTTTCTGCCCGCCCCGTGAAAAAAAAACGGCTGGTTGCACTGCACATGCGTGAACAGCGAGTTCCTGCGTTTTTTCCTGTTTTTATCAGTTTTTTTTACCGGGGTATCAAATGCGCATGCGTGAAAAGCGAGTTCCTCCGTTTTTCGCCGTTTTTTCCGGGGTAGCAAATGCGCATGCGCCACATGTGTTTTCTTCACTGTTTGAATTTTTTTGTAAAATTATGCCTACAAGCTATTAAAAATCGCGAGTATAATTATAGATGTTAAGTTTATAATGTGGTCAGATTAAGATTGTTTTTTTGTTTCTTATTTTCAAAAACAAAGTATAACTACCACCAGCCTGTTAGATCATTACTTCCGCGTTTTCATCATAACATAAAATAAGCGGGTACATATCCCACAAGATGCAGAGCGAGGGAATGGCCTTGTGATAGATAGAAATAATTCAGCACCTCCACTGTCCCTATTATGTTACTATGAAAAATCTATAATCAGTAGATATACATTTAATTAAATTAAACCTGCGTGATCATATGATTTCAGTTATAAAAATAAAACTATAACATCGGCAGTTGAGAATATTCATGGCCATGCTTCTGGTTCAATTAACATAGATTCTTTAATTTGTGCATGTACAAAATTTCCATATTCTTGTTAACAACTTAATCGCTCTCAAGACTAACTACTATAGGAATCGCTCTTGTCAGACTTTTCATATCCTGATAAATTGCAAAACGTATAGTAATATCACGGACCTATATACTCATATATAGTGTAAATAGGTCCGTGGTAATATATTTAGGAAATAAATTTCACTTTTGAGTGATATACCGGTAAGTATATCACTGCGGGGAGTGTAAATGCGTAGTAATCTAATTACGAAGGCCTGAGTGATTAATTTCGAAGCATCTACCAACACACAGTGATATAATAACCGGTATATCACTCAAAAATAAAATCTATTTCCATTCTAAACCGTTAATCTAAACAAAAACATGTTCGATGGGGTACTATTTGCTGCACTTTCATGAAGTCGCTGTCTTGAAAGTTGTAGTTTTCCATGCATTTCGTGAAATTTTGGCTGTTCTTTTTTACTTCTCAAAAAAGCGCTATACGTCTTATTTTTGTTGTGTCTGATATTGCTGGCGATACTGGAAGTGTAGAAAATTTTACTACATTTTTTTTTACATCACGTGAATTCATTAACAACAATACCAATCCAAGTGTATAAGCACAGGCACACTCGTAGATGTCGTGTGAAATTACAAGGGAGGTAATTTCAGCAGTCGAAAATAGTTCCGGACCCCTAGCGTGATATACTTAATAGTTTTATCACGCTCAAATCCTTCTTTGTGTATATAGGAGAAATTTCCAATAGTGTTAGAATATGAGTTATACTAACACAAGTGGCATAAACATAATAAGGTTGTTTATTATTTTACGATAAAATACAGTACTTTTATCAAAGGCCGGCAAGGTGCCAAAAAGGAAGTATTTGCAAGACGTATGTAAACAACCTGTCCAATTGCATTTTGTGTTTTCAAGTTACAATGATGTACTGCTACAAGTTGAATATAGACGTGCAAGAAAAAATCGTAATAATAAATATGTGCCATCATTTCATCGTTTATTCTAAAATGATTCATGGTTTTGTCTCTATATACAATTAAAGAATTGAAAAATCATGCTATATTAAATCATAAACAATGCAGGAACCGATATGCTGTAAACATTACGTCATATTGCACCGCATGACATTAAATGAGTGTTCGCATAGACATTTTTAAACGCTTTGCATTTATTAACCTTTTGTAATATCTGGTCATGTTAGAATCAAAATATCATCCTTCTCAGCTTTGTAATAGTCTTATAAACAATTATCTGTCGTACTGATGCGCTGTTAAAAAAGGCTAATTACTGTGTATTAGTGCTCCAAATCATTGTTTTTTAAACGATGAACACCGCTGGAACAGATGTTATTTCATAAATAAAATAGTTATTCGTTCAAATGCAAAAAAAAATCACTTGTGCTATGTACTCATTTTTTAAAAATTACTAAGCATTTGAACTCCTGTGTTTTATTCAACAACAAAAACAGGGACATATTTATCACTTCATAAATAAAATTTACTTTGAAGTATTCACACTTCCTTCGGCAAAGTCATTAAATTATATGTGTTAACAATTGAATTATATACTGACAGTTATTAGTTACTGTCTGTCATTGCCGTGACAAAAAAAGCACGCAGCTAAGAAATGACAGAGAAATTGCAGCTTTTCGCTTACTTGAAAATACCACAGTACGGGGTGTAACAATACCGGTATGTATCGCATCTCAAGGAAATTGCAATATACCGGTCTTATCGCGCACCCCTACTCATTGCACATGTTACAGATGGACTGCCTAACTTGCCATAAGGATACTTCTTCCTTAATTTGGCATTAAAGTGATCAAACCCATGACTCTTGTATTGATGCAAACACGCAATTACTGCCCCATAGCAGCTCTACCATTTAGCTAAAACTAGAATTAAGGCATGTATTACTTTTAAATTTGGATTTTATCTCAAGGCATTTAAACGAAGGCAGTGGTAAGGTAGCCGGATACAGCTTCATAGACTTTGTATAACTGTGAAAAATAATCGATCAAGTGGAACACGCCAGTAGTTACTGTGAAATAGGTCCCGAACAAATGAGGGAGAAAAGAATGGATGAACACACCATAGTCAAAGCGGCAACTATAACAATGCCCCACACCCCCACCTCAAGGTAGCATAATAAAATAGAACTATCACTGAAGGTAATGAATACCCCCAAAACCCCCCATCTCTGAACGCCATACTGACACAGTATTCTTAATTATATCACATTTGATGCTTATAATTGGACTATGCACAACAACTGTAGGCATGCTATTTATCTCTTCTGTGTAGCATTATTTTGACCAGAGGGTTAAGAAAATCAGAGTGCACAATATTTAATTATCTTAAACACCTGTCACCTTGACGTAGTGACCCAAAACATTGACCAAGTCCAACAAGGCATGGTATTTATTACTTTGTGAAATATCATTAAATTGTGATAAGGGGTTTTGGAGATAGAGTGCAAAATATTTTACTATCAAAAGCCCGTTAATGTGACCTTTGACCTAGTTACCAGAAACATGGACCATGCACATCAAGGCATGGAACGTATCATTTCTGTGAATAATAATTTAATTCTAACCAAGAGTTTTTCAGGGATTGAGTTCCATAAGTCTACGGGTAGACGGACAGACAGTCAAGCTGAATCCAGTATACCCCATTACACTTTGTGCAACTGGGGTATAGAAACATTTCCGCAGGTCAAGACATTGGTAAATTGTTTTGAAGGTGACTGAATAAAAATTAGCCACTACAATAAACAGTCCTGTTCTTTCAGTTGTTCCCATTTTTTATTTTTGTTTTTCATACACAAGAATATTATGACTGAAAGCTGCAATGAAGATTCATTCTTCAAGAGAACTGAGTTCCATTTAAGTTGCTCATCTGAGCAACCAATAACATTGTTATTAATGTCACTGTAGTACTCTAGTTCTGTAGTAACCAATACTGTATGTACTGCAGTACTAAATAGTATTCTATTAAATTGCTAAAGCACTGCATTTCTGCATTGTCCAAAACAATTCAAAATCTCTCAATGCATTAAAAAGTTACAACCTGAAAAAATTGAAAAAAGTTCTCATGCGTCCATTTGTTATCAAAGTGCGACCTTGATATTTGAGCTTGCATTCACCATGCTGTGATTACAATTATATATATAAATTACTAAGGTTATCTCGCATGCTATATTCTTCATCATCAGCTACTGTTCTAGAGTTTCAATGACTTCTCTTATAAGAACAAAAATTCACAGCTAGCGTAGCATTATCACTTCAGCTGCAACTTGGGATTGTATCCAATATGGATGTTGTCTGGCCAAATGATGTTTCTTGTGAGCTATCAATTTGCTGATTTTACTGTTGTTCTTTCCTTACCTTCATCTTCAAAAAATCAATGTACATGAATTCCAAATACTAGTAAACTCAGCGAAGTTCTTCTTTAATGTTAACTGCATGTTGTCAATACATCAAGTGTTCCATTGTCTCACCTCAATTATCAATTCTTTTCATTTGATGCTTTTGTTTTCCTGTTTTGTTTATTCCGTTGAAACTGAAAAATCTACTTTTATGCATATGATGTCAAGTCTCATCACCAAGGTAATATGATGAATAAAAAAAGAACTTCATCTTCTAAACTGATACAGCCATCTGGATCACCACAGAATACTTCAGTTAACAATTGCAATGATAGACTGTTTTCTGTTGTTTTCATATCTTGGTCTACTGAACTTCCCTCATCACTGCATGTACATGACTCTTTTTTCTACAATAAATTAAGAAGAAAAATTATCAATTGCATTTTGTTTTAAGTCTTACAACTAATAACTGATACACATACTGAAAATTTACTGACTGAATAGTTAACAGTGCAGGTTATGATCAGACTACATGATTTTGATCTGCACAAGAGGCAAAAGTGTAAGCAAATTGCTAAAAACTAAACTAGATGCCCACGTGCAACATGTCATCTCTGCCAGCTGTCAAAAGGACTAACTCCTTACCAAATAGAAATAGGTCAAAATTCACCTAAATATTGGATGTTACATGCATGTTGTACCACGTAAAAGTAGTCTTGATTTTTCTCTACGGCGAGTAATGAAAATGTTACAATATAAGCTATTTATAGTAAATCAAAGGGAAGTAATTTTAAAAACAAAGGAAGCTCATGGTGGTGAACATTTGTGCCAGGTAACATCAAAATCCCTCCATATATGAAGAGGAAATGCTGTGGACAAAGATATTCTTGAATTTGACCTTTAACCTCTAAGTGTGACCTTGACCTTAGACCTAGGGACCTGGTTCTTGCACATGCCACTAAGTCTCATGGTGGTGAACATTTGTGCCAAGTAACATCAAAATCCTTTCATGCATAAAGAAGAAATGCCCCGGACAGTCATTCTTGAGTTTGACCTTTAACCTCTAAGTGTGACCTTGACTTTGACTTAGGGACCTGGTTCTTGCGCATGACAGTACGTCTCATGATGTTGAACAAGTTATTTAATAATCCTTTGATCCATGGATAAGTTACAGCCGAGTCAAACTAAATTCAGACAGACGCAAGCTCGCTCACAAGGACACACGCATGCACACACACCGAACCATCATTTGGACACCTATATTGAGCTTTCGTAAGCTGCTTGGCAAAAATGGTTATGATGTTTAACAAATATGTTGACCCAGGTATCAAAATGTACAGGATTTACAGTAGATTGTCTATGTAGTGTATTAGAATTTGTTTAATGCAAAGTAATTTATTCAAACTTGTAATGTTTGCTAAATATAAAATATTTTTAAGCTAAAATGAATTAGTATGAACTAATGACTTTTCGAGCTAAAGGCTGATTCTGGCTGCCTGGCCATCATTTTGAAGTAAAATCTTTTATTTTGTGTGATTGATTGTTAAATGCCTTAATATTATTAAACTCCCTTAAATGACAGATGTAATATCACAGATCTATAAACCTTCAGCAGCATTTTATAGATTCAAATCAAAATACTCTGTGTTTAAACTTTGTGTACTTAGTGAAATCCTAGACATTTCTAATTCTTTGAGACTCTTAAACATATCTGGACTTAAATTGCGTGAATGATTGAACTGTTATTTAAATTAAAAAAAAGATTGTCATATTTTACATAGTGTCTAACTTGGAACTCATTAAAAAAGACTTTACCACCTGATATCTGATATTTACTCAAAATTTCCCATAAAACAACACTTCTTCAGTTTAGTTTTTAAACTTCCAAAAATGATTTTCAATCAGAAACTTCCAATTTGAAAAATAATTCTACAATTCCAACTATGGTTCAATCAACTGATTATGAAATACAGCTGTTAAATGCATTTCAATAAAACTGAACAAATGGTGCGAATATAAAATAAAGCGTCCCGCTGACCAATAGTTCTTCAGTATAGCCTGAATTTTGACCTTGAATATTGAATAACTATAAGTATAAACTAAACTAATTACAGTAAGATCTCAGTAAAATCATGGTTCAGTGCTCAAAATTGAGACTATAGTGTACTTTATGGCCCCTCTGACATATCTATGTTATGTAATCTTACATAACGTACTGATTAGGGCGAAATTGAAGCAAAGGTTTAAGTACTGCCTAAGGCAATAAAACAACTTGAATAGGCTGTGGATTAATGAGGGACCAGCTTCATTTCTTAAAACAAGAGGATAAGATTAATTGTTCCAATGAATAATGTACAGACCACTTTTTTCTACTATTTTTTAATGAAAATGACAGCTATCAGAACTGCAGCATTTTGTTGAAAATCCCAAGTTCTTTAATAATACCAGACATTAATTTCTGCCTTTCTGATTCAAATGCAGACTATGATAAAAATATTTCACTTTTAAAATTGTGATCTTTTTCAACAGTGCACACTATTTACAATGATATATTGGCAAATAAGTATTGTTTAATAATCAACATACCATCAAGTCCAAAATGTACAGGGTGACTGCATGTATATTGAATTTAGGGGTTTAAAAGCTGTGGACAACACACAAAGTTAAGGAAACCTAAAGCAATATGCAATAAGACCATCACTTAAATAAAGACTGTTTCAGAAAATATCAAGTATATTATTGGTACATTAACTTAATACCACTGGCACTGGACACTAAATCAAAAGAAAAGTAAAGGACATAGTATTTTACACTGGTAACTTTGTTTATAACAAACTCATTGGTACCATATCATTATCCGGAGTTTGTTATATCCATAAAACATTTTCATAAGAAAAGTAAAATAAAGAAAGAATCTCGGGCAGAGAAAATAT
Source organism: Saxidomus purpurata (assembly GCA_022818135.1). Taxonomy (NCBI): domain Eukaryota; kingdom Metazoa; phylum Mollusca; class Bivalvia; order Venerida; family Veneridae; genus Saxidomus; species Saxidomus purpurata. The sequence goes on from JAFMSR010000019.1 coordinate 1,947,632, forward strand.
ATTCCTTATATCCTGATTTCGCTATATCCACAGTCTTACATACAATTTTTACTATAAATCAAATATCATTTCTTAATAAAATATCATAAAAACAAGAATACACAAAATTTAATAAACAGTTTTAAGAAAAACATGTAGCACTGATTTCTGTGAATGCTCTTTAAGAATGGTGTTGATTAATGTAATTTTACATTGAAAGGAAGAGTCACCCCAAAAAGTTCCTGTCTGGCCGGTCAAGGAGAGAGGGATAACATGTACATGACGCCATGCAATCCTTCTACAATTGGCTTCCTTCCATCATTTCGAAAAAAATTTCAGTATAGCATCGCCCCTACTTAAAGGACCAACCATTTCTGACTTTTGTAACACCTTCTTAAAGCACATTTACCTGCCGAACTTTATACTTTAACACCAGACACTTATTCAGGTCAGTCAGGACTATATAGATGCATACGTTAACCATTATTTAACTAGCTGTCGGTTCAGCAACCGGCCAATCAGATCTAACCACTGCTGGGATTCAAAACTTTGACCCTCACCCTACTCCCAAGGCAGATGCCACTATACCAAAAGTGACAGTATGTATGCATTGACAAAGTGGGAGGGGAGGGGCGGGTTAGAGAACCAGACCTTTTCATTCTAACATGTGGGAGCAATTGAAATTGCAAGTGAAAATCTATCAGACACTTTTCACCCATGTATAGCTATTTCATTGTTTATCCAAGGTCGGAATAGAAAAACTTGCTACAGTAAAGTTATCTGCTTTCATATTAAAAAAAATATATGATGAAAATTTGATTTAAATTGCTTCTTAGAAGGACGCTTGTTGGTAAACAGAGAAGTTACTTTTACATGTTTTATTAACCCTTTTAAAAGTCCCTGTATCAAAAATACATGGTTATTTAATTGTCGATATACCAACAAAAATGCTTTAAATTTGCATTTGTGCATATAAATGTTAAATACTGCAATGTACAGCTGTTTCTCTTCCTCAGTAACCAACACGCCAGTTTGAGCCCCCAGAAAGAAATGCCTGGCAGTGACGGTCAATTGTTTATAGTCTTTTTTGTCATGTAAGTACTTATGTTGCTTAAAGGGGCACTCCTACATCTAGCAGATTAAATTCTCGAAACAAAGATTATGTGTTCAATGAACGCAAAATGATAAATAAATACAATTTCAAAAAAGAACCTATGGCAAAATATGCCTCATTTTGCCACAATTAATCATGTAAGGTGACTCCTCGGCTGAGAAGTTGACGATCTTTGTTTACCTTGAAACTAGATTGTTTTTATAATAGCTCTATGTTTTCAAAAGTATGACATCACGGCAAAGCCGAGAATAGGTAAAACTGCAAAAATTATCAGTACCCGGATGTGCGAGCTGAGAATTATTTTTATGAAAATTAAGGGAAATCGTACATGCACAACTTAAGGACTACGCACCACGTTAGAACAACAAACCACAGTACCAGTAGTGGCAGTACCATGAGTACTGTACAGGGATACAATTGTTTATGAACTGTTAACTAAAAGTCTATTAAAACCTGACATTTTACCATATATCTGACGGTCTGATCATAAGATATGGATATGTAGGTTATATCCCTTACCCGAAAAGACAACAAGAAAATTTGTAAATTTATCATGTTTATATCATTATGCCTCAATGTTTTATCAATGTTTCACGCCCATAATAAGACAAACTGAGTTAGCATTCTACTGATTCTGTAACAGCAGCATGTGACCACTGGAGATATACTGTCAGATACTGTAGCGTGGTGTCGATTTTCGTGTTTTCCTTGTGATGAACCCTAATGTCCATAACAGTTTGCCAAATACTAAATTATAATTTTCAGCTCTGCATTGTGTAACAGCATTTTCCTGAAGTTGAATTTTTCATACCAGTACTGGTTGAAGTCTTACATCCGGACGCTATTTAAACATATTTTACGATAACTCTGGTAATTTTTGTATCTAGCAAACTTTTAACAGAAGTAAGTTAGGTAAAAAAGAGTTCTCCCAAAAGAAAACTTCAAGGAAAAGATCATTTATATATTTTTGCGGCCAGGTAGTGAGGTCACCAAATTGCTTAATTATATTGCCCAACTGTACCATGTATCCGGACAGCATTTTTAAAAAGATTTTATTTTTTGTGATGTTAGCTTTTGAATTGTGTAAAATGTTTCAATCATTTGACAAATAAATGAAATTTCATGAAAAAAGTTAAACTTGTGATTTTTATTTGCCGGGCCTCACAGAAATATTGAGCATGCACAGTATGTCATTTTCAATTTCCTCTCGACAATGTTTACATGCTTTCAGTGACTAAAAATAGTGAGATTTCTTGATCAAATACTTAATACTTACATTATACTGTCATTTTTGCACTTTGATGATTGAAATCAAATGTCTGTTTGATCAACAATATATATGACTGTAAATATTAATTAGGAAATAATCTATGACTTTGAGTGCTTTATCGGAATTGAAGCACCCCCCCCCCCGAGGCGATGTGCCTGGCAGAATAATTCACTAGGACAAAGCCATAAATTATTTTGATTCTTATTATCTTATAAGCCGAAACGTTTTAAAATGATCGTAACTACTACGGACCTTTTATCAGTTCGGCAGTAATGTGTAAAATTGCATACATAGTGGCTGTTAGAATTCACTCATCTATACAGGCAACCATTCAAGATAACACACTATATTATACAAACTTATTTTAGTTTTAATCATCTAATACATGAAATATAAACAATAACTGACTGTGACATTATGCAGAAGATGTAAGATTCAGAACCGAACAAAGGAGACATTCAATTAAATGCATACTGTAATTTAAACTTTTGAACGTTTTAATGTGGAGTAATGACGTCAGTGTGATGACATAAACGTTTTCATTCTTTGTTTTGTCTCCCGGAATCAAAACAATGCATGACTGACTGTGAATGCTGAATTTCTTGACTTTTTGAAACGAAAGCAATGGGACGGTACTCTAAGGGCTACTTGACGTAATCAAAAATGATATTTAGGGTCTTAAACAAAACTTTTTCATGTGACTGATGTACTTATACAATATTATTCCTTTTTCTATATATTTGATTTAATTTAGTGCACAGGAGTAAAGTAGAAAAGTCGGAAGGAGCTACGTTCATGTCCGAAACTCTGCCTACATAAAGCACTCGAATTGACTTATAGAAATAAACCATACAGTAGGCATATTAGAACAATAAATCACGCATTTTCGCAAGTGTCCGGTTTGATTGTCGTCCGTGTCTGGTGGTCTCCAACCAGTATAGTAGAAATTATTATTTTCAATGCTTTCCAAATATTTTGTAAACATAACATGAGCTTAATATCAGTAATAAATGCAAGACACCTACATTTCCGGCTGTAGTGACCATTTTTTGTGTACTCTATGTCTAGAGTGGTGGAACCTTTGCTGGCGGTATCCTTATGCTGGTGAACAAAAAGCTATTTACAGAAAAAACAGATGAAGAAATAATTTTCAAGGTATATATTCAGCATTGATAGTCGATGAAATGCTTTTACAGCAAACGTAGTGATAGCCGCGCATGCAGCTCTGTGACCCCACAGCAGCAGATACATTTGTTCTGGATCCATTTCGCTAGAAAAATTCTTTAATATAGACATCAAAATCAACCAGTTAAAGTTAGCATTTTTGATAAAACTTGTTCTTTTTTGTATAAAAATATATTTTCTATGGAATGTGTCATTTCTCTTTAGTTAATATTTAGGCTCTAAAAACTGTTTCCCACCTGTTGATTGTCAAATATCACATACCACCAACATTGGTTCCCTTCGTGGTTAAAGTTTTGACGTGTGTCGTGTCAATAGCTCCCAGAATGACATAGTCACCTGACGACGCACATCAACATCTTGTTTCAATTTAGCAGGGATAACATTGTGTTTTCGCTGAGGCAAATCAAAACGGTTAGGATTTCCTGCTTTCTTAACAGCCGATATACAGTTAAACTTCGTTCGCTCGAACTCGAAGGGTCCGGCGATTTCGGTTTGAGGGATCGGTAGTTCGAGCAATCGAGGTTTGTCAGCATGGTCAGTCACGGGGGTCGTCATACATCTTTTATCGAGACCACATCGGGAGTTATTGCACATACAATGGTACACACATGTAAATGTGCATGTATATTATAAACTTGTAGCTTACCCTTGATTAAAAGACAAATTAAAAAGTGTTGTAATGTAAAAGTATGAAATGTTTGTCATTCATTAAATAATTTATTCAATTTTCTGAAAAAAAAAACAAACTTAAAATTAAAGCCAATCTGCTACTTATATATATAGAAAATCTATTGCTATAAACATCGTGAGCGACTTTCAGCCTGTTTGTACATCATAACCTTTAATTGCAAATTTAACTAAGTGTGAATAACACACGCCAGAACTTGTGTCTGACAGCTGATTATCAATGCATTGTTTGCTCGATAATTGAGATTATCACCTTTTATTGTTCGAGCCAAAGGATGTACTTTACAATGAAATAGATCTGAAGGGACCGCGGTACAGGTTCGAGAGATCGGTGTTCGAGGTTTCGGTGGTGGAACAATATGATTTATATTGAGCTTTAGCCGGGACCGCCGGTCGGGTCTGAGCGATCAGTAGTGTTCGAGGGAACGAAGTTTAACTGTACATTCAAAATACCTCGAGCATAGGTTCCCCCACTCTAAGCACCCCTTGTATGGTCCTGCTAAACCGATACTTACTCAAAAAGCACAGGTAGTCGAACCATAGCCACACACCTTATTACCTATATAGGTGGGTGGGGTATGGTTCGACCTCCTGTGCACAAACGGAGTCCATATGGACAAGATTTGCAAAATAGTCACCGTTCGTATTCTGTCCCATCTATTTCTAAATTAAACAAAAAAACATGCAAATTTCACCAGCTTTTCCTTGCTTACCAGTAAATACTTTTGTTAAGATATTTGTCTAACACAACCTTCTTGTCGTTGTTGTTCATGTCGAGATCCGGCAAAATACCGCAACGAATTAATCACTGACTTTGTTGTCTACAACCCATCTTGCGAAATAATGTACTGGACTGCAGTTAACAAAAACTTGAAGGGGACATAGTGTCACATATATCAAAATTAAAATATCCGGGGCCGGGATACTGATAAATTAATCAGTCCGGTAGTTTAAACATTGTCTCTAAATTGTTTCTCTGCAGTAATTGATCAGGAACGGTCTACGCAACGTATGAATTCCTGCTCTACTGTAGACTATTATTTTATTATTTATATTTATTATTATTATTCAGCAATAACATCGGCACTTAAAGTACATTTCAATGTTATTCTGACAAAGATATGGTTCATTGATTAGTGAAACGACAACAGCCGTGAAAGATAACGGGCTGGGAATCTTCTGATTGGCTACTGGTTTGGACACGCCTCTTTACCGGGGTACTGCTTCCATATTTGGAGTGACCCGTTTTTTTAATCTTTTTTTACCGGCTGTTCTTTCCATATTTGGAAATGAGCCGTGAAACCGCGGTAAAACGCGGTAAACGCGTGAAATTTACCGCGTTTACCCACCGTTTTCAACGCGGAAACAACCATGAGGTAAACGGAACAAAAACGTGAGCGCCACTGTATATGGCTCTCACACTTTCTACGAAAGTACATGCTACCTCCATTTTGAAGAACACCTTTCAAAACAAAGATGGCAGACAACCCTATGTGCATGTGATCAGGAGGAGATTTTTCTTGAACTATTTTTATATCCAGGTAAGTGAGTATTTTTCAAACCATTCCTTGATATTACAGTTGTGATTGTGTTTGTGTTTACAAACATAGCTGTATGCACATTGCACCAGATTTGAATTGTTGATATGTAAACATTTCCCGCCAAAGTTGAAGCTATATGCATATTCTACCTCATTTAAAGATCACATCACTTGAAATAATTCACTTATGTTACAATCCTTGGTGTTACATAAGAAAATGTTACGCCAAGGAAGGATTTTGATACATAAAGGAAAATAACGAATAATAATGGGCCACATGTCATTTGCTTTTTAAATTTATTGTCTATTTGATATGGGAACCTGATAAGTATTTCCACAACCCAATTATATTGCCGGTTTCATAATAATGTGTGTAAAAGCATTGATTACAACTCTGAATTATTAGATAAATGTTATATCAAGGAGTGCATATTGTTATGCCAAGGAAATAAAATAATAAAATTACCGAAAAATGTACTGTATGCATAGATGAGTTGAGAGTTTAATGATTCTCATTTGATCTGATATAGGTCATTCATATTTAAGCAAAAGTAAGCTATTTGCATGCCAACATTTACACACAAAAAATGTGTTCGTCAACATTTGTTACACCAAGGAGTAGATGTTGTTATGCCAAGGAAAAACATTAAAAAAATACTGAAAAAAATGTAGTGTATGCATAGCTGAGTTAAAGGTTGTATAATTACCATTTGATCTGACATTGGTCATTCATATTTAAGCAAAAATAAGCTAGTTGTATGCCAAAATGTACAAAAATAACATGTTTGTCGAAAAATTGTTACATCAAGGACCAGATATTGTTATGCCAAGGAAATGAAAATACCTAGATTCTAAACAAAATGTACTGAATGCACAGCTGAGTTGAGGGTGTTATGATTATCATTTGTTCTGACATTGGTCATTCATATTAAAGCAAAACTATACTGTCAAGATATATATAAGTCTGGTATCTTGAAATACAGCATCATGTCTAATCTTTATGAAATCTTAAATATTGGTCAATGTCAATATTCTATATACTTCTTATTACAGTTATATTACTGCTATTGTAGTTCACCAGTTCAACCTGACCGAGGGTGCGGTTCACTATGTACCTACCAGACCCCGGGGATGTACCAGACCCCAAGGATGTACAATCCACGAGGAATGTACTAGACCCTAATGATTGACCACACCCCAAGGATGTACCATTCCCCCAATGATGGACCACACCCCAAGGATGTACCACATCCCGAGGATGTACCATCCCCCAATGATGAACTATACCCCAAGGATGTACCACACCTCAATGATGTACCATCCCCCAATGATGTATCACACCCCAAGGATTTACCACACCCCAAGGATGGACCAGACCCGAAGGATGTACCACACCCCAAGGATGTACCATCCCCCAATCATGGACCAGACCAAAAGGATGTACCATCCTCGAGAGATTACTAGACCAGACCCCAAGGATGTATCATCACCCAGGGATGTACCAGACCCCAAGGTTGTACCTTCCCCTAGGGATTATGATGGACCAAACCCCAAGGTTGTACCATCCCTCAGGGATAATGATGGACCAGACCCCAAAGATGTACCCACTTGAGGGACTATGATGGACCAGACCCCAAGGGTGTACCATCCCCGAGGGATGTACCAGACCCAAAGAATGGACCTGACCCCAGTGATGTACCAGACCCCAGGTGTGTACCATCCACGAGGGATGTACCAGACCCAAAGTTGAACCATCCCCCAGGGGTGTACATGGACCCCAAGGTTTATGAGAGACCAGACCCCAGGGATGTTCCATCCTCAAAGGATTGACCAGACCCCAGTGATGGGCCAGACCCCAAGTGTGTACCTGACCCGAAGGATGTACCAGACTCCAGTGATGAAACATACCATGGTGAACAAGACCCCAGTGATGTTCCTTACCCCAGTGATCGGCCAGACCATGGTGTACAAGAGGTCATCTAGTTGAGGTTGGTTTATAATTACAAGTATGTACCCGTATCCTTTGTATCCAAGTGTATGCTTCGCTTGTATCACAGTGTGCTTTACTTAATTATCAGATTATATGTTTTGCTTAGTATCACAGTGTGCACTTTGCTTAAATATCAAAATAAAGGTTTTACATAGTATCGCGATATATGATTTGATGAACATGCACTGCAAAACTTACAGGATTATCAGAAAACTAGATCTAGTCCATTTTAAATACTAATTTTTACTTATTATTTTGAGTGTTCATTTATTACTTTTTCAGACATCAGCCAAAGGATTATGTTGGGGTTTGTTTAGCGTCTAGGAAGAAACAATTCTTCTAAGTATCAAAGTTTTGTATCGTGTATATTTACTTTCATATATAAAAATGGTTGAAACAAGAAATCCTGGTACAGTATAGTAAAATCGTTAGTTTTTAGTTAGATCATTATATTTATTCAAACACCAATAATTATTATAACAAGAATGAATGATATTTCTTGATTTCAAGAAATAATCATACGGTTTCATAATTATCAAAGTGATTGTATAATGATACTTTAACCAACATTTTCAAATATTTGTAAAAACACTGTTTTTTAAAATCCTTTACACTGTATGTTATTTTATTTCCAGGTCTTGAAGATAGACGTTGACATACAGCTGACATTCTTAAAGACCGTTGGTACCAACGTCCACACCTGGCCAGATGAAGAATATGTTTCCTGGCAGTCCCCTAGCAACATATTGACTTAACTGTCACTGCCGTCACTTCTTCCTGGTTGTTGCTTAAAATTGAAATTTGTTGCATCGGAAATTTAAGCAGCTGAACAAATGTTAAAAAAGACTGTTTGAAATTTAAACAAAAAGTTATACAGTCATAGTTTTATTGACCGTTTAAATGAGTGTAAGAAATTAACTATTAATCTTCTGTAACACTTTAGAGGAGTTGTGTTCGAAATCAAAGTTTGAAACCGTACTATTGTAGCTAGTAACATGTACCGTCAAATATTATTTATATTTCAAACCTTGTTGCATTATTAAACAGTTACTTCCTGTCACTTTTTGTGCATTATTGAACAGTTTCTAGTCATTTTTATGCAGCATTAAACAGTTACTTGTAGTCACTTTTTTTAGCAGTATTAAACAGTTTCTAGTTATTTTTTGTGCAGTATTAAACAGTTTCTAGTCACTTTTTGGTGCAGTATTAAACAGTTTCTAGTCACCTTTTTGTGCAAATGTTATAATCTGTTGAATAGTTCTGGTTAATCAAACATATGTTTGTAATTCATTTAGTTCAGTTACATAATGTTCTAGTTCTAAAATTGTCTTATTCAATTATAAATACAGGCATAGCTTATGTTATGGTGCTACTGGTTAGTCAATCGGCAATTTGATTTCTCATTTAGTAATGGTATCCCATAACTATGGTTGCAATTGGATAAGATAAAAGAGAATTACTCAGCTCAAGATATCATCTTTGTGTTTGAATAGTAATTGTTGCATCTAGGTACTTACTATATTAGTCAATGAAGCTGAAATCAATCACAAAGCGCGGCACATGTTTGTAAGCTCTTACCTCTGCACACAAACAATATTATTTGTTATCTTTGCCAAATTCATGTTCTGTATTGTCCTCATATCCTTGCTGTAACAACAGTTTCCTTTATGTAACAGCTATAATTTATCGATGTCAATACTTAGTAACATTAAATGTATTTTGAAGTTAATTCTCAGTTGTTATTATATTTCAAATATAACTGAAGGTTTTTGTATAGTTATGCTAATCTTTTAAAGTTTCAGTAAGTTATAAAACATATTTATGTTGTTGATATTCCTTAAAGTAACAAAAATACTTCCTTGCTGTAACATCGGTTTCCTTGACATAACATGCCTTTTGTTTTAAAGTCATTATGTTTTTGTGTGATAATCAGCAACTTTTGTTGTACTATTTAGTAGAGAACTGTGCAACAATGATGCAGATGAAAATGCCAAGACACTCTAGTACTTTGAAAGCATCAGACACACAATTTAACATTTCCTTTTTTCCAAGTATTCAGGTCCAATGTGTACAAAACCATAAAATGCAAAATAGTAATGTTTTCAAACAAAAAAGGCAATTTTGCAAAACTTCTGACACACATTTATGTGTCAAATGGCTCTAATCATATACTAAACTTGTTTTTAAAATATAGATTGTAATTAACTATCTGTTACATCAAGGACATGAAAAATACTCGGTAACATTTCAAACTATTTATTGCCCAAAATAATGTGAATTAAGTGTCATCTAACTACATTTCACTCAGAAGAGACCTATATCTAGCTTATGATATAAACTATTGGTGTGTTTAAGGGGCAAACATTTTCAAAACCAACTTTTGTTGTATTGTTGCGAAAAAATATATTGACTCTTTATTGACTCTGATATACGAGTCTTGTTTTAATTGCTTGTTTAAAGTGTTTTATGTGTTTAAAGGGACATACCACATAACTGATGTCAACTAAATAACCTCCAAAACATAAATAGCATGATCTTTAGAAGTATTATAACTTAACCTGAAAGTGTCAGCTATGTATTTTCAATAGTTTCCGATAAAATAAGCGGTTTAAAATACACTGCAGTACATGTACCGTAAACCATTCAATACTCTATGTAGAGTAGTTGTTGTACAATTAATGGGTTGACGCGATTTATTACAGAAAGCCTCTATATTGATTGATTGTAGTAAATTGAGGCATTAATTTTTCGCTATAGGTTCTTCTTTGAAATTGTATTTATTAGCTCACCTGGATACGTCAGGGTGAGCTTTTCTGATTGATGATTGTCCGTCGTCCGTCGTCCGTCAACATTTTGATTCAAATGACATCTCCTCTGAAACCTCTAGGCCAATGTTGATAAAACTATGCAGGAATGTTCTTTGCATGAAGCTCTACCAAAAGTGTTCAAAGAATTCTATTCCATGCAGAACTCTGGTTGCTATGGCAAAAAAAAAGGGAAAATTTAAAAATCTTCTTCTCTGAAACCACAAGCCGTAGAGCCAAGCGATTTGGCATGTAACATTGTCTAGTAGACCTCTACAAAGATTGTTCAAATTATAACCCCCGGGTCAAAATTGACCCCGCAGGGGTGGTCACTTAGTTTTGCATAAGCTGATATAGGAAAAACTTTAATAATCTTCTTCTCTGAAACCACAAAGCACAGAGCTCAGATATTTAGCATGTAGCATTGGCTAGTAGACCTGTACCAAGATTGTTCAAATTATTCCCCCCGGATCAAAATTGACCCCGCACGGGGGTCACTTAGTTTTGCATAGGCTTATATAGGAAAAACTTTAAAAATATTTTTATCCGAAACCACAAGGCCTAGAGCTAAGATATTTGGCATGTAGCATTGTCTAGTGGACCTCTACCAAGATTGTTCAAATTATGACCCCCGGGTCAAAATTGACCCCGCGGGGGTGGTCACTTAGTTTTGCATAGGCTTATATAGGAAAAACTATAAAAAATATTTTTATCTGAAACCACAAGGCCTAGAGCTTAGATATTTGGCATGTAGTATTGGCTAGTAGACCTCTTCAGAGTTTGTTCAAATTATGCCCCTTGGGTCAAAATTGACCTTGCCCGTGGCGGGGGGGTCACTTGTTTTACAAAGGCGTATATATGAAAACCTATTTGGTATATAACAATATCTAGTGATCTTCCACCAGGCAAGTGGACTTGTACCAAGGTGAGCGATATAGGGTCATCTTAGCCCTCTTGTTTATCATTTTTTTACGTTCATTGAACACATGATCTATGTTTCGAGAATATAATCTGCCCTTTAATTGAAAATATGAACCATCAAATAAAGCCAAACAGATAATAATTTTCAGTATTCATAAGGCAATAATTTAGTATGTTCCTCGTCTATATGAATATATGAAGTATTTCACTGTTAGGCATGTATATTTTGTATGTGCATTTCTACATGGGACAGCAAAGTAAAGCTTTATGCATGTCTAGTTCCGCACCAGAGATAGACATTTCGACCAACTCGTTTCTGGTAAATGTGTGCGTATTAAAGAGCAAGCTCACATGAAGATCATATTGTACGTAATAGAGACCTTGCGAATTTTGGTCTATTTTCTGACACTGCTATTCACGTTTTGGAATCATTTTTCTCACCTATGAAATACATATTTCCGCGCATTCACCGCTTATCTCTCATCGCTGCCGGACTATTTTAACTATAAGCAGACATAAAAATAGAAAAATGGCTGTAAATTTTGTATTTTTGAAATAAACATAGAATTATAGGTATTCATTTTCTTAGTTATATCATTTACTATCCATCTTTGGCAGTTTTGAAGTAAAATTCGAGAAAAAATGATTTTCATTTTTCCATCCCAATCCTGTATTCACACTTATTTCTTCTCACTTGTGTGAAAATGCGATTCAAACGGTAAGAAAATAAATCTACCATGTCCGTTGAGTTATGGATAAGGAAATCCCACCCTCGGGTTCAGATACGTCCAAAAAACTCGGCAGAGCCGCGTTTTTGGGACGTTCCTCAACCCTCGGGTGGGATTTCCTTATCCACAACTCATGAACATGCTAGATTCACTTTGTATACATGACCATCGAAATCCTTTGTTTACTGTTTTAAAAAGGGACTTTCGGCTGGATATTTCAAAGTTTTATTTATTTAAAGTATAGTGCATGTTCTAAATGAATTGCATGCGTGCATGTGTTTCTTCTCTGATCATTCCGGCTAGATGTATAGCAAGAGCCATACTAGACATGGCCATCCCCCCTCCGATTTGAGGTGAGAGTAATGGATATGGCATAGGTTCTAATTTTATAAAATATTAGTAATTATATGGTGTTGAGGGTTATTTACTTGCGCTTTCTCTGTTTAAAAATCGCCATTCTACAAAAACGAATCTGAAATTGTTTGCTTTGCACAACGTTTTATACGAAAACTCGATAAAGGGAGAACTGGGGTAAGCTTGAGTAATGGTTCTTGCATATGCACTGTATCTTGATGACCTCTATGATTCATGCAATTTTAATTAATTCAGTTCAGGAGTGATGATCCTGACAAGAAAAAAGTAATAAAGGGAGATTAATGTATGAAGCTGTAGTTGCTTGTTTGACGTAACTGTTTTCATTAAAATGACATTAAGCCTAAATGCAGGAATTGAAATATCCTTTAATGTAATTATTTTTCATGAGTTTATGTTGTAGTAAATATATAAAAACCTTCTTACAAATCTAAAAATTATATTACCTTTCAAAATGGTCTCATTTGTTTATAGTTAAGAAAGATGCTCAAAACACAGTGAATGCTTTAAAAGCATACAAAAATAAGTTTGACCAAGTTATTTCTATTATTGATACATACAAATAAAGATATACATAACCGAAAGGGTTCATTTTTTAATTTTTGACTAGGATATTCAAAAAATACTTTTACAGATTTCCTCTATATTCAATGTGAATGAAACTGTTATACAGATTGTTATTTGTGGGTTACAACTATGATGATTTTTATTATTCTATGAGTACAAATCACTGATTAATGTTTGATTTTAAATTATGATGGTCAATTTGAAGGATAATATCACTTTAAATAAACCTTATGTTCTTTAGTCAATTAAAATGTATAGATAAGATGAAATATGTGGGCTATTTCCAGTTCCGTCAATATTTTAAATGCATTCATTAAATATGATGTTCTTTTCGTATGAATGTACACATCATGGTTAAATTGTCTGTCTCAAAGATATACGGTTGACAAACATGAAGTAACCATATCAATATCAAGCCAATTCTTAACATCAGATCGCTTTGATTGATTGCAGATTGATTTTTTTATACCGTTTACAAACACTTATATCGAGATAATTTATCAAAATAGTATTAAAAGTATTATACATTTCAGTTCAAGTTAAAACTAGTAAGGATTCCATCTTGCAATTCACCGTACAAGACATTTGATATAAACTTTCTTTTCACCTCATGTATTGCGACGAAAACTACAAACACTTTTTTTTCTTAACTTCGTAACCATACATGTATATTTTTTTTTTCAGAAAAAGCTGTTGATTTACCCACAGGATTTTTTTGGGCATTAAATGTTTCAATTTCACAAACACAACGTCGGATACAGATTTTGTTATGATGCATATAATCATTGGAAATTAAACTTTTAAAAAATAAAAACATATCATCTTCCTTTAAAACCAAAAATCTTGTTTTTAAATCTATTATAGTTGTAGAAACAGAGACAGATACTGAGAGAGACAGAGAGAGACAGAGACAAAGACAGAGACATAGACAAAGACATAGACAGACAGACAGACAGACAGACAGACAGAGCGGGGACAATATCGAATTATCATGTTTGTCCCTTAGACACTACTATTTCGTGACAGTAGTGAGGATCGAATCCGCGCTACCCCTGCACCAGACAGTTTTAAACGAAAATATAAACTAAAATATAATTATGCATTTTACTTGTTGTACATTTAACCTTTACCAATGTATGCAAACATGAAAACCACAGGATTAATTGTCGTTGTCAACATGACGAGGTAGAGAAAATGTTGAAGGTTAAATTTAACTTTACACTTTTGTCATAAAAAGGGGTCAAACACCGTTGATAAACTGACCTAAAGATAAAGTAAAATCGATGTAATTTACATCGCGAAATGGGAATCATTATGATATAATACATATGTAACAATAAATAAAAACACTTCTGTTTAGAGAAAAAAAAAAACAAAGAGCGACAAACAAATATTGTTGAATAATAATGATATATTGTTTATATTTTAATTCCGTCTTCCAAGGTATAATTTTCTGCTTTATGTAGTGCGAAGTCAGATCGACTTACAAAAGTTGAAAACAAACAGAACTAAAATAAATGTTACATTGTAATATATAACCAAGAACACCTATCTTACAAGATGTTATACGTGCATTAAAGTTGAATGAGCATGGCATTTATTGATAATCCACTTTTAAGCCATGACTGGGGCAAGTCGATTTGATTCTAGTGGAAAAAATGACAAATGGGAAACACATATGTATTAAACATAAATATAAATGGCTGAGAAGGGTTTTGAGTGATAATTGCCCATTTATGTAATAATTGTAAAGCCCTCTGGCAATTATTCCATAACCATGGCGTTTACCCAGCTCTGTCATAAATTATTTTGTAAATATCCGATTTCATTTTCAGCATGTGAGACAATATAGAGATAAAGAAAAAAGCAGTTTGAGAATGAATTTTACACTAAAAGTAAAATAGAGTATGAGGATCTAATACATTCAAGTTTGCTTTAAAGGGTAAGATCTAATTCACTTTGTCTGCAAATTGAAACGACTGCTCGACAATTTACAAACATAAATCTTGGGTTGATAATGCTTGTCTACTTTAAGACATAAACATAAATACCTTATAATATATCATATGAAGTAATTGTAAAATACACTTTGTATATCACTTATATATTCTTTCATTGCTACTATTTACCCAATTGTCGATGTGACTGGATTTTATCACATTAATACTATATAAATAGAATACTGCACTGTTATCAAGCTTATAGTTTGAATGTCTTTAGTTGTCAGACTTCAAATGTATGAAGCTGTAGTTGATTATTTGATGTAACTTTTTTCATTAAAATGACCTTAAGCGTCATTACAGGAACGGAAATATCTTTTGATGTAATTATTCAAAGTTAATTTATTTTGAAGTAAATATATTAGAACCTTCTTACAATTCTAAAATAATCTTTGCGTTCTTTAGGCAACTCTATGACAGTTTAAAAAGTATAAGTTACTGTAGTTGTAAGATCTGGGCAGTCTCCAGTTCTGTCAACATGTCAGATGCAGCTCCATTAAATAAGGTGACATTTTGCGTGAGTGTGCTATCCATAGTTTTATTATATGTCTCTAAGATATACGCTCGGCACACATAAATTAACCATAATATGTGTGGTTCTCCCTCTTCTTGTGACTTTTTTCCAAAACTTATTATGTATTTTAACCTTAACACTATATAGCCTGTATTGTTTCCCATACACTTTCCCTTGAAAAGTATATTTATTGCTACAAACGTAAAATAATACAAATATTTTATTCCTTAATCATATAAAATATCAATAACAAGCCAGTTCTCAACATCAGATCGCTTTGCGTCAGCTATATGTTCACCTTTTTATTTTATATTGCAGATTGATCTTTCTTTCATACCGCTGACATACACATGTATCTGCATAAATATTATAAAAAGTAACTTACATTTCAGTTCAAGTTAAAACTAGTAAGGATTCCCTCCTTTCAGGTCGCAATTCACCGTATAAGACATTTCATACAAATTTTATTTTCACCTCATGTATTGCGACGGACACTACAAACAATTCTTGCTCTTAACTTCGTAACCGTACATGTATATATGTTTTGTTTCGATTAAGAATGTTCAGAAAAGCTGATGATTTTCCCTCAGAATGTTTGTGGGCCTATTGCAACATGTTTCAATTTCAAAAACATATTGCAGGAAAAAGTTTCTGTTATAATGCAGATAATGTTGATTTCATTGGAAATTAAACTTTAAAAAAAAACCATATTAGCTTCCTTTTAAAAGAAAAATCTTATTTTAGCTCTGTAATAATTTATTACTTTAAGATGTAGAAATAAGGCAGGCAGGCAGGCAGGCAGGCAGGCAGGCAGGCAGGCAGAAAAAGAGGGGGATCAATTAAGAACTGTCAAATCTTGCCTAATGACACTATCATTTCTTTGCACTTGTATGGATTGAACCCTTGACCCTTCGATCTTTAGGCAAAGGCGCTACCGTTTTAAAGAAAACATTATCTAAACTATATTGATGCATTTTATTTGTAACGTTTACGATTGCATTCAAGCATGAAAACTGCAAAAACTAATTTTTGTTATCAAAACGATAAATGTAGAGAAAGCAAGTTTTATTGTAATATTGAACATATTGGGTCAATTACCGATGATAAAGGTATATAACAGGTAATTATAAGTGCTTCTGTGACTTTAAAACTGTTCAGGTCATAAACAGGCTTTTTTATTTTACTTATGGAATGGACTTCCCCCTCTTCTCGTGTCTAAATAAAAAAAAACATATGCTATTTTTATTGTAAATTTATTGTAAAATTGAACTTCATTCTTCAGTCATAAATATGGTCAAATATTGTTGATAAATGTCATGAAAGTACTAGAACTGTTCAAGTCATAAACAGGCTTTTTTATTTTACTTATGGAATGGACTTCTCCCTCTTCTCGTGTCTAATTAAAAAAAAACATATGCTAATTTTATTGTAAATTTATTGTAAAATTGAACTTCATTCTTCAGTCATAAATATGGTCAAATATTGTTTATAAATGTCATGAAAGTACTGAAGATGTTATTAAAAGTGCTTATGTGACTTTAAACCTGTTCGGGACATAAACAGGCTTTTTATTTACAAAACAAACTTTAGGTTTGAGTGATAAAAAATAGTAGCATAAAAATTGATTGAGTACACCTTGCATAATTGCACTGTGTTTAACAGATCTTAAGTCATTATCAATTGGGAGTCTGTCCAGAATTTAAGGTTTCTGTCTAACTTGAAATGTTACAACAAAATTACACATGGAATGACGCTAGACAGAGCTTGGACAGAGCTGTAAAAAGGTGACTAATGGTCAGAAAAAAACAAAGCGTACCATCGAAAATATTTGCATTTAAAAGTATGTAGTTGTTCGTTTATTGTATTGTCCAAACTGTTCATCTTCACGATTTTATTATAGTCAAAAGGAAACTCATCACTCGTCCATATTTTAAGTTACACTTTATATGCATAAACCTTACCTGTGTAGCATACTACTAAAGAAGAACACGATGCTTAATAACCAATGATGTATTCAAATTGTTTTGCAGGATACAATAAACCTAACCTGTGTAGCGTATTATTAAATACTGAATTTCGTAAAGAGTTAGCTTAATAATGTACTAATGGTGTCTTCAAATTGGTTTGCTTAATACAATAAGACAGTAGAATATATAAAAAGTCAATAGTAAATAGTAAAACCTAAAAGAGTTATCAAAAAAGAGATTGTAGGAATTTATTTTAAATGTTATCTCAAACATTATTGCCCTTCATACTCATTACTGTAAGGTATTGTATATGCAGATAAAACTATTAAAAAGTTATTATATATTATTCTTTATTGTCAAGTAAGTAAGATTAGTGTTATTGAAATTAAAACAAATTGGTTTCATTGAGGTAGTAAAATTGTTGAAATCAAACATAAATTACCTCTGTTAGCGTTGTGATCATTTTTTACTGGTTCTTTCTTCTTTTGAATAATTTTGTTTTCTGTTGGTTGCGTAGTTTGACGACGAAGTGCTGAAATTGTGACGTCCAACGTTCCGAACTTCTTTGTAGAACTATTAATGCTCTGCAGTTGTTTGTCGGGTACAAATCTATACTGTCTCATATTCACCAATCGAACTTTATTAATTTCCTTTTCGATGCAAGAAATGTTTGTTTTGCACTCCATGGTATTGATAAACAAAGCATTGTCTTGATACATCTCAGTGTCAAGCGTTTGTTTAAGTTTCTCGATTTTGGACGACAGTACCTCACAGTCTTGCTCTAGCTTTGTCAGTAGTGTGTCATTATCTGCCATGACGTGTTTCACCTGAGATATAAGATCAACTTCTGCTTGGTCCAGGTACTTATTCATTTCTGTTCGAAACCTTCTTATATCTCCAAGGGCCCCGTCAAGCATCGTTTTATTATTTCTTTTGTTTTCCTCAACCGAGCGCTCATTTTCCTTGTGCTCAGATGTCAATTTCTCCATTTTTCGCACCAAAGATTTAAAGTCCTCGTTTTCTTGAAAATTTGCTGATAAATTCTTAATGGATTCCTGGTCGCAAGCACTGTGACCAGGTATCATACAGTCACCACAGCCAACTACTTCATGTTTCCGACAATAGAACTTAATTGTTTCCCCATTATGATGTTTACATTTCTCGACATTCCGAAACGGCATCGATGACAGATTTACCTCAACAAACACATGATCTTTACACATTTTCACTCTTAGGTGTTGTCTAAAGCAGGCATTACACATTAACTCTCCACAATCTTTGCATAAACCTTTCGCTTGTGTGGTAATATTGTCTCCCTTACACGGCTCACATACTTTTTCATCTTCATGTTTATCTTTCTCCTCATCTGTTTCTATCCTTTTGCCAGAAACTTCCATAACGAAGAAAATGTTTTAATAAAATCAAGGTAGAATGTAATTTGTAACAATCACTTCCGCTTTATAACGTTGACAAGTTCAAACTGTACAATATAAATATATACTTGACTATAAAGCGGACAGTATCGATCGATTTAATCTTAGGTAAACACACATCGTACTTGGCTCGTATTATTCCTTGAGTTTAAAAATGAGAACGAAACTAATTTTAATCTTTTACATGTCATTCATTGTGAGTGTCAACCTATGTTCCATAGTCACATAAAATGAAATAGTACTATTATTATCAATATAGGATATTTTTTAGTACAGATGATAAACTGTCTATACAGTGGCTCCGTCTAATTTGCGGGCCAGTTAAAAAAGTGCTACAATTTCGTTATTCTTCTATTTATAACGAAAATGCAGTCGGAAAATGTGCATGTAAGAACGCGATGTAATTTATGAAAAAATGAACTTTGAAGACTTTAGCAAACAATTTTTTTTTAGATAATATATATTCTCGGAATAAAAATTATGGCACTGAAGAACAAAAAGGAAGTATAAATACAAAGGTTATTCGTGTTTACCTAATCTACAGATACAAGGGGAGAAACTACTGCACGTTTTGTTTCTACTAAGAACCGACTTATAGGACTTGTCTTATGTACTAAATACATTGTATTACCACTTCTTAGGCAATCTTAATCTAACTAGAGCATTCATTATGAATGACCTCCAGATTGTAGACAAAATCTTTTTTCTGCAAAATTTAACACGAAATTGCATAGTTTAACCCATAACCTGATATATATGACTACTTTAGGTATAAGTATGCTAAATAGGTGAGAAGCAGGCTATTTTGTCTAGGGTAATGCGAACCTAGACTATGCATTTGATTGCTGATTGGCTGAAAAAAGTGGATGCATACGGGAATAGTTACGAATGAAATGGGGAGAGGAACTACAACTAAAATATTCGGTATTTGAAAAAAACTGACATTTTTTTTGTCGGTGGGGATGGCTCATTTAGCTCCAAATTAATGGAATAAAGTATTGGATAACTTGTATAAATTATGCAATTTTTATGTGGGACTCAGCCGATTCTACAAAGTAAAATTCATTTAAGCAGTTTGAGTGGTCCTCGCTTCTTTCATTGTTACATTAATACTTTTACAGCACATGTGATTCAAGACGAAACAGTAATGCAGACATAAAAGACGCCACCATAGATGTTTTTGCATTTTAAAGGCTGTCCGTATATTGATTTGATAGTTTTTCATACACTATTATCTACTTGAAATGAGCAAATGTTTAACAGGATTTGCATAGACGGATTCGTTCATGATCATTTGAAATATAGGACAACAGCATATTAGCTATTATCCCTTTGTATCGCACATAAGCAGGTTTAACTACATTTATTCATAAAATCTAACTTTACATCACAATAATATACATTACTTTATAAGCTATTTCAAGTTATGTGAACAATCTAAACATTTCCGCTGGGCTGCGCTTTCCGTTAAAGGTCCGCAAAAAGACCGTAATGTCAGTCGCATTTTAAACATGTCCGACACAGGTGTTGCTTCAAAACTGACACATGTATATTAATATAATGCGTAATAGAATGCTAGATTCTATTAGAAGTTTATTGTCCGACAGAATGGATTTCTGTTCTTTATTTATTAGAACGGTAAATGATATTCTTTATCAATATACGAAAAGTGCGCTTTTATGACTTTCAGTACCTGAATTAGAATAGATGGAGATTTAAGCAAATGTTTTTATTTTAAATTCAGGAATCGGTAGGCGATAGTTCTGTGTTTGTTTTATTTAAAGCCTAGTGTGTGTAATGGTTCTAATAAGGTACGAATCTTTGACAGTCGCTTCCTTACAACTTGATTGGTTTTGAATGATGCCATAAACTCATATTCACGCTCGAAAACCAGGCAACCGACCAGTCAAGTTGTTATGCTGTAACAGCGTTATTTGTAAGAAAATGTCCAGAAAAAAGATCTCTATGAGAACCATTGTATTCCGTTATGAAAAATCGCCATCTACATTCAAATCTGAATATTGCCTTTGGAACATATTTAGCCACAAATCAAATGTTTACGCAATCAATAAATGTAAAAACAAAACTCATTATTGTATGAATAACATGTATGAAATGAGATACATGTACCGTATATATGTCGTTAGGTACATGTACATGTATATAAAACTGCTAGTGGTTGTATGAGTATATCTTTGGTTAACTGTTTTGTAAATGTGTACAATTTCAGTGATAAAAAATAAAACATGCAACTAACTCTCAGGTATGCCCTTTAAAAAAAGTACGTGTCATGTACATTACTAATTTGGTAAAAACAAATAAATCTTCGTATGCGTTGTCTAATCACGTAAAAAAAACATTTAAATTACTAAATGAAAATTAAACGTGAGAAATTTAAGTGTAAGACTTATTGTGGTGCACATTATAAAGAAAGATGTGATATACCGAAAACATTACAATTACTGTAAATCACTTAATTTCGCGTACAAATTATTTATGATTTCGCTATTTTTTACTTAAAAAAAATCAGTGTAAACTTCGTTAACCATAAAACGCAACTTAAGATATCCACGACAAAGTCTGACTTCGGCAAGACAAAATCACTAAACGGCAAGAAAACGGAAAGGTTAACCGTTGCCCTGAATTTCATGATTTTTTATTTTAATATATCTGTAGTTTGACCAAATATCGAGTGCATAGTCTACCATGGAAGCTGCATTTTCTCATACATGTACATACATAGTCGGATGATTCAATTTTCTGTGATCAAATCTTGTTTTTGGTGAATACTGTTGTTGATGGTATTTAGTGATAATTTGATATGTTTTATCTTTAAATACGTATTTAAATGTATATGTAACAGAGCATTTGTTCAATTAAAGATATAGCTCATGTCTACCTTTTACTTTAAGTTGTTAAAACTACCTTCAAATGATTTATGTATTTTTAAATAACATTTTACTGTAACGCTGATGACTGATTCTGTCTTCGCAGCCAGTGTATTTAATGACTAGCTTTAAGATCCGTGCGACCTTGTCATGATCTATACTTATCACTGTTCAGTCGGTAAAGCGTTTCGGTTTTTTTTATCTCGAGGGTAAAACATAAGGTCCGACATTTCTATTTCAGACAGTTGGGAGGCTACGGGCTATCGACCATTTTCATGAAAGTTAGCGTGTTCCTTTATGCAAATGAACCGTGTAGGAGTTTGTATACACCAAAACAATGTATAAACTGTTAATGAAGACAGCTGAGTCAGTGATGTAAACACAGATTGCGGAAGATTTATTTTACTAATGAAAATCTGAATCATAATTCATATCTATAATTTCCTTGAAGACTGACGAACCTTCTTGTTTTTAAAACTTTAATACAGAATAATGGAAATCTTCAGTACAAGAAAAGCAGTGTACACTATTTCGAGTGGAAATGCTGAAGTTAATTTGAATGGCGTTAACAGGGATAGTGAATATGAAACAATTAATTACAATTTAGGAGAATCGCTAGATGAAAAAAAGGATACAAAGCTTGTTCAGAGGAAAGGCAGGACCATGCATATAATGAAGATATGTGTAATGACGACAATGGTCTTGGCATTCGTTATTTTAGTTGGGATCATTGTTTCTCTGCTCTTGACTTCTAAATCAGGTTGGTAATGTTACTGTATATTAGAATAAAAATTGTGTTGATCCATTCGATAAAAGGGAGAAAACATCTTCACGTCTTATAATGGCTCAATAGTCAGGAAACGGTTTTCAAAATCGAGCTAAACAAACACAAAGGGATATGAATGTATAAACACGACAATCATATATGTGAATTTTAAAATCCAGATAATGGTGCGAAATAAGCTTTAGTCGTGCTCGTAAAGATTTAAACATAATCTGAACTTTTAATCGATGGTAGGATGCTTGTCGCTTATAAATAAAGAAGTATCATATAAGAACTATGTGTCCGGTCTGTTTGATATTCTTAATAAATCAAGGTAATTTGATCTTCGCTAACTTATGTTGAGAGCGGAAAGATGCAAATCACCATGGTGTTTTTAAGGAAGTGCACATGTACCCTGTAAAATATGTCGAAGGCCGTCATAATGATTACTTAAGTCAAGAAACTGCCTCAGATCTGACCATTCGGTATCAAATGTCCTAAGGCATGTATTTGCCATTTACCTGAAACGAGTTCCTTACCATAATGTGTTGTACATATAAAGTCAAACATGCCAAATATTTTTGTGGAACAGGTCTCGAAAAAATAAAACTTGTTTATTTTCTTTCACAATTTTGTATAAAACATTGAAATGGGTGGACGCTGTCCACAATACACTGATATCGAATACTGAAACATTGTCAATAGTAGTGAATCCAAACACGGAGATTTGATTGAATTTGAATGTGACGAGAGAAACAGAATATCTGGGCCAACTTAATGACGTTTTTATCATCTGGCAAATGGAATGCTCCTCCAAAATGTATGTTTAAGAATTGCGATCATTTCGTGATACCAAACAACATGCAAATTGAATCTTAAAGAAATGGTTCAGTAGTTGGAACAGTGAGTTTAGTATATTATACTGCAAGCTTTAAATTACAAGGGGACAAAACAACGATTTGCCAGCTTTACGAATCTTCGTCTAAAATTCCCTCATTTTGAGGTCACTGGGTCAAAGGGAAAGGTGACATATAGCTCGCATTTACAACAGTTTCCAGTCAATAACTTGAGATACTTTAACTAACGGGTTCCAAACTTAATAGGGACATTGGAAATGAACATTAAATGAAGTTTAGGTGTCTGGATTAAGGTCAATGTCATGTTCATCTTAAATTAAAAAAAGCGATCTCGCATTTAGAAACAGTATCCGCTCAATAACTATGACCCAGAGATCCAAATTTGATAGGGACATTCCTCATTGACATATCTATTCTGCATTTAACATTATTTGATTCATTTATGAAATGTTTAGGCATCCTAGAATATAACTGAACAACTTGTAAATGACATCATGCCACGTTTACTACATCCACTTATTACATGTATGCGTGTCTTATACAGTAATGTATATAATATACTTACACATTATTATTGTACTGCGTAAGTAAAAATGTGCACTAATATGTATATAAATTCGTAAACAAGGAGACTTTATACTTACAGATAGCGATGACTGTACCTCTAGCCATTGTGGTAATGGAACATGTATTGACGATATCAACAATTACACATGTGCATGCAATCCAGGCTTCACAGGCACGAGGTGTGAACGTGGTACGTACAAAAGTGATACATTCACAATGTCGTTTTGAAAAATTAATTTTCTAATTTTACATAATCATATTAAACTCACTGCGTAAGTACAAATGTGCACACATATATATATAAGCTCGTAAACAATGACACTTTGTACTTACAGATAGCGATGACTGTACCTCTAGCCATTGTGGTAATGGAACATGTGTTGACGGTATCAACAATTACACATGTGCATGCAATCCAGGCTTCACAGGCAAGAGTTGTGAACGTGGTACGTACAGTACTGATACATTCACAATGTCGTTCTGAATAAATTAATTTTCTAATTTTACATAATCATATTAAACTCACTGCGTAAGTAAAAATGTTCAAGAATGTGTATTTTAGTTTGTAAACACTGCATATGTATACTTATAGATATAGATGAATGTACCTCTGTCGATTGTGGTAATGGATCATGTATTGACGGTATCAACAATTACACATGTGCATGCACTCAAGGCTTCACAGGCAAGAGTTGTGAACGTGGTACGTACTGACACATTGGCAATATTGTTCATGTATCTTTACTTTATCATATTTAACTCACCGCGTAAGTACAAATGGATATTTAAAATAGAAAGTTGAGCCTGGTTAGGCATGGTACAAACAACGTAAAACCCCAGGTAAAGGTTTCTTTGATAATTTGACGCTCCACAACAGTACCTCGGGTTAACGCCTTATAAAATAGTTTGTGCTTATTCGGAGCTTACAAGCGTATTCGTTACTGTGTGTATGTGAAGTTATGTTTCAATTAATTTACATCTTTATATTTGATAATAATGGCCTGCCGGCAGTGTTTTGTTCACAGTTAGACAACGTGAAATTCTTCATAGTTCCAGCGTTTGGTGTGATTGCGTACTGTAGGGTTATTAGTGTAGACTTGACGTATTCGAGATTTTAAAATATGCAAAAGGAATAATTCTCTTATTATAAATCTATTGACATGACAAAGTGTTTAATTGGACGAAGTGACGAAATTGGTAAAACATGTAGCACATTCTAAATCATTGCGCATCTTATCAAGGTTAAAGCATACCATTTTACTGTAAAATAAATTTAACGCTTTCAGTGCTTACAGATTGCTATGATCTTTATCATTTTGCTGGACAAATATTTGATGGTGTTTATACAATAGTCACGTGGAAAACTCACCAAGTCATCCAGGTATATTGTGACATGACGACATATGAAGGGGGCTGGACGGTAAGTTATCCGGAAGGAATTTACAGTAGAGATATATGATAATTTCTAGGGGTGTAACGACAGTCGATGCGATGCTATCGACTTATCGCGATTGTATCATGCGCGATAGTCAATAGTCGATAGCAATTTCACACTATCGATACTATCGCCGATAGTCTGGACAGCTAGCGACTTTTCACGATAGTTTTATTTTCATTTTTGAATGCGTTATTTACAGTGTATGTTGCTGACCTACTGTTGTCCCTAGACTCTGTACTAGCTGTACTTCTGATCATGTCACTTCAACTGACTTGACACTTCAAATTTTGTTCTGTGTTTCAGTTCTGTAGTATCTTAACATATACGTTAAATGTAAAGCACATTCTTTTACTTCAAATTATTTGTAAGTCATTGAAGCTTAGGGTAATTTATCTTTTGGTTATTGTGATGGCATGGTGAAAGTTTGTCCATTAAAGAAATAAAAGTAACAATTACATACACAAATTGAATCAACTAAAAATATACAGTTTGTAAACTATCGAAACTATCGTGATAGTATCGCGATAGTGAAGCCAACTATTGATAGTATATCGTGATAGTTCTATTAAATATCGATAACTATCGTGATAGTTAATTTGGCTGCAATAGTCAGCCCTAATAATATCTAAAATATTTTGATATAAACATACATACCTATCTAGTCTTATTTATTGATATTGTGCATCGATAATTTCGGGCTTGGTTAGCATATAAAAAGTAAGTCGTGTTATCCAGCTGAGAGAATCACATATATATCATAATAAATTGAACACTTGACATGTCCAGTGGTGTACAGCTAAAATACAACAACATGCTTGCAACTATACTGACTGCGCTTTGTTCTTGACGACTACAAATATAGTCGTTTTGCTAACATGTGTATGCTACTGTAGAAACAAAATATCTTATATGGAACAGAAAAGCGATCTTCTTAAAATATATTTCAATTTATTTTTCATAGAAAGTAGAGGGAAGTCGTAAAAATCCTGTTTAAATTGCTACTTTGTCATATGAAATTATTAATCAAGCTTTAAAGCTGATATTTTTGGTTCAGTATGTAAACAACCGACGGGATTTCGTGTCGCTTACACTGAGATAAATATTTGACTGTACAGTAGACTTTCCGATACGTATCAATGAAGTGCGTCAAATTAGATAACTCTTTCTACAAAATGTAGATGAAACCATCGTATAAATGAAAATGAATACCGAACATTTACATTGTAAGAAGCCCAACTAAATGATAATGGAATTTGTAATTCGCAGCTTCTTTGTAGGTTAAAATCTTTATCATAAATATCCGTGAGTGTTCTCGCCAACCGCCTAAATTCTGATAGGGTAAAAAATTATGACAAGTTTTAATGACGGTAAAATATAGCAACACGGAGCATGAATCTCACACAACGAGGTTGCCAGCGACGTAGTTTTAGCAAAGAGGAGTCATTCTGCTTGTTCGCCTTGAAATTGATTATGAGAGAGTCTTGTTCAACCCTCGCCCAAATCTTTGAATAAGGGCTTACATAATACATTGAAACATAGACTGTTTGTTTATATTGATAAACCTTTTGACAGATAGAAAATTAACGTTGCGAAATGTTGTTTACCGCATCCAGTATATATCCGTTGATATACTGAGTCATGTGACTGGCGATCTACCAATTACAATTAATGAATATATTATTTCATACAATAACTAAATTTGTTCATAGATTTGCACTTGGTATATTCAAGACAGTCTGAATGGTTACTTAGGCTAGGTTGATAAAATTGGATAGTATCTTTAGATTCATACAATAGCAACAATATAGGGATCGTTTATTTTCAAATAGGTATTTCAGTACCGTTTCAACGGATCATTGGATTTCTACAGAAACTTTACCGAATATAAACACGGATTTGGAAATTTGAAATCAGAGTTTTGGCTAGGTATGTATCACTTTATATGTACATAGTTTAGTTACAGTAGGTATTGTCATAATCTCGTAATATCTTTACTAGGGAAAACACCTTACCTGTGTGATAGCTGTTATTGCGAAACACTTTTGGGCCTCTATACTGCGCAGGTGTGTTACACTTACCCTTATTCACTTCTCAAATATTGAATTAACATTAACCATGAATGTCGTCTTAATAGCAGCGAAGCTTCTGTGATTCTGTGATACTTTCATTTAAAATCATATTTGTTTTATTTCAGGTCTAAATTACATACAGGAAATATCAAGCCAAGGACAAACAGATCTACGTATCAACCTAGAATCGGCAAATGGAACAAGAGCCTTTGAACAGTTTGAAAACTTTTATCTCTCGCCCGGCCCGGACTTCACCCTTCACCTGGGACGGACAACAGATTCTTCACATAGTATATAATTTATATACATAATATTTTTCTATTGGTACTAATCAATGATAAACGTCTTTTTTTAATATTGATATTGTCAATTTGAACGGTAAAACAAAGTATTATTTTAGATAAATGTATATATGGCATATGAATTAGCAGCAGCTTTCATCGAGTGCTGCATCTCTTTAATATCACATTTCTAAGGTTGATGAAAATATCAACACAAACCTAAATTTTACATTCTGTGTTAGTCAAAGTAAATAACACATCCATATAAATACATGTACATATATAAGAAAACAATATCTTGATATTTGACTACACCTTATTTACGCATATAATGCAAAATGAGCCCAGACAATTTAAAAACTTATTTTTAAACATGTTGTTTGTATATATAAGATCAAAGAATGGGAAAAGTTTTCTCTTCTAGAAATATATATATTCGAATGCACAGTCTCGGTTTAAACTGCAGATGCTGATGGAGTTTTTCTCTTTTCGACTGTCATAGTATCAAATTTTATATTACACACATTTTGGTGCACTTGTAAACACAAGGTAAATATTTATTATTAGATGTACTAAATTTCACCGTATACTTGTTTCTTATTGCTCAGTAAAATTAAATGTTAAGATAAACGTCCATATATACTACACACGAGTCATACAATTTTTGAAATATTGTTCTTTATTAGTTTCAGACACCCATTCATTCGGTCCTTTTCACAACGGCGGCAGCTTTTCAACGTATGACCGTGACTTAGACACTAATACGGGCAACTGCGCCGAAAGTCATAAAGGAGGCTGGTGGTATAAATACTGCTTTGTGGCAAACTTAAACGGAATGTACAACAGTTCTATGTATTATCATAGCTTCATAATCGATCACTCATTACAGATGAGCAAGATGATGTTTAGAAGAACCTAAAGAAAATACTATATGTTACTTATTCAATACACAATATACAAGTGAACAATGATAATTAAGCTTATTGTATGTGTGCTACGGATATACTGCGTTATTAAAGCAAAGAAATAATCACTCGTGTAAATTTAAGCAATTTTACACGCACAAAATCCCATTTCATACAAAAGAGTTTATAACTTGAAGCGGTTTTTCTCTGAAAATAATTTATTTATAGGTGTAACCAAACCGATTTGTAAATTAATAAAATTTCGGTATTGTTTTAATATTAAAGGAACTATCATACATTTGTAAGTACCTTAGTAAGTTTAACACAATATCAACACAGTAAATGAGGTCGTATCAGACACCTGATTTTAACTGCCTGGTTAGAATTATAGGGTAAGCTGATTTAACCAGCCACCGGCTTTATAACATGATCAGTTAGTCCAGAAGGGCTCCTGATATACATATGAGTTTTGTTCTATTTTTGTTTTTCACCTGTTACTGTTACTTTGCATGTAAATGTGTGACATAACTTGGCAGATAATTTTTATTTTCATCTCGTATAGCTTAATAAAAGGTAGTACAAACTTGGACTGCTTTACTGCTTGGTTCAATGGAATACTAACAATAACCTAGTCAAAATAGCATTATTTCTCTCATTTCGTGATAGCATGATCGATTCATGTTTTGTTAATGTTTATACAAACAAATATATATGGATATAAAAACTACTTGTATTACAATATATATTTACACATTCATACCTAGTGTATATTGAAATATATACCTTTTCAAACAGAGTATTGTTGAACGTCGAAGCAGATACCGATTTAACAGGACAACAAAATATTTCCAGAAAGTGCAACATAGATAAATAGATAAAACGTTATAAAGGTTCAGTTCAAACCAAATTATGTAACACATTGGCATGCAAAGTAACAGTTACAGGTGAAAAACAAAAATAGAACAAAACTCGTTTTTGAAATGTATTTGTGAATACAGTCAAACCTGTGAACAAGGACCACTGTTGGGAAGCTACAAATGTTTTATTATTATAAATTCAACGAAACATGTTCGATACTGTATATGTTAATTGTTCAAGATTTTTTGTCTTTAAGTTTACAAGTTGGTTATAGTTTGCATTATTACTGTTTATCAATTAACATCAGACGTTTATTATTTCATAAAGTATCAAAGACATAAATAAACAGCGACATAATCCAGTGGCAAAATGGTTTAAAGAGTTTGTTCAACAACTTTAATTGGTTATAATCATTTCGTAGATATTATCAGTGTTTATATATAATGCACTTGCTAACATATTTTCTCATCTTCTGTAGAGTGTACAAGAGCTGTGTAATTGATCTTGTTCGATTTTCATATGTACATGTATTTGTGTAATAGATGTAATCATTTTTTAGTTTCACATATGCTTTATAAGAAATCATCATATACCCGAATAAATATACCTATGTGCGTATTTATAAGCAAACTATTTAGACACAGTTAAATTGAATGATAATATTTCTGTAGATGGTAGTTTACAGCAGTAATAGAGCAGCTTGATAGTGATTATATCAATTCATTGAAAGAAGTACTATTTAAATAATTGATTTCCCGTTATCTAAGAAACACAGGTTAGAATTATATAACTTATTTGATTGAAATTATAGAAACGGTCTATTTGCCATGAAGTGTAAATTATATTGCGGTTATTTTAAATTGCACTAACTAAACTGTAGATATCATTTGGTTGCCAAATTATCTTTATCTGTATAATTTAACCAATTACAGATGTCAATTTATTAGTATAGTACAGTTAAACCTGCCCTAACGAGACCTCCATAGAGCAAATCTCCATTTAAAGACACACTTTTTTTCTGTTGGGTCAATTATATGAGGAATTGGCCTCTCAATAACAATTTCTCTCAACAACAAAAATAAACTCATTTCTGTGTTCCCAAAAATGTTTGCTCCTGAAAGGTTCTACTGTATTTAAAAGATAACAACCCCCGACAAAATGAATGCGCGTGTTATAACACGTCGGTCATCCTTATCTTTCTTACCAAAACACACAGGAGGTATTGTTTCAAATAGCTCAGACACAAACTACAAATTTACAATTCGCTTTAGGGAATTGTTCAATTATAAATCTATAATTCTAACATAACTCACGAGTTTCTTTCTATATAAGAAGAGTAGAAAAACTGATATTATGCCATAAACAACGCATGCAACGATATGCCTTATTCTTTGTTAAACGGATATATATCTTATTTAAAAGGTTCCAGTAGTATGCGTTTTGAAGCGAATATTTGTGTCCCATTGCCTATGTGACGTCAGTTGTACTGGTCTCTTTGAGAAATCAGTTGTTTTGTTTTATGTTTTCGTGATAGTTTTGTTAAATATATGTGTTAAATAACATACAGTGCATTTAGGCGTGTTATTGTAAAGAGTCATTTCGAATGCATTTCATTTTAATGTATAGAGTACTTTCAGTGCTTTGATTTGTACTTTTGGTACATTTATCATATTTTCTGTAGGGCCGTGAAATATCACATGGATAAACAAACGCTGAATTCAATATGTCAATAAAGTGGAAATTATTAACAAATCAAAGATCAGATATGATAATTCGCGATCGAAATAGCCATGATTGAAAATAAAATTAATCAATTGTCTTCAGTGGCGAGTGAACAAGGCAAAAATATATCTTCCTTTCAATTCGAAACGTAAGTTGTGAAGAGGCTAATCAGAAAGAAATTTGTATGAAAAATAATTTACTTACTACTTTAGAAAACACCCATAGATTAGTTTGCTAAAGTAACTAGCTGTTACCAATTGTTGCCAAAATAATTTATTATAAAGAAAGCGATTAATATGTATGCTTTTTCTGGCCACGTAGGTATACAGTAGCGTAAAGGTATTCTTTAATCGAACACCTATACTTATTTCATTTGTAAGTAAGATTATAGTATTTCAAAGGCAATGCGCATATAACAACAAAGTTCAAAGTAGTTTAAATCAACGTTATTAAGAAAATCAATTAGTCTAATCACGCTCTGTATTTACATTATGTGGATATCTCAAAATAAGAAGAAATTATCGCGAGCTGCTGCATACGATCACTACAACAATTGTGCATTGATGCGATGAAGAGGAAAACAAAGAAATTGTCAAATAAATATAGGTAAAATCTGCCCCATGTCAATAACAGTTTTATATCATTATAACTGCATCCCTCTGTATGATATTTTCGAGAGTTGTCTGAGTTGCACTTTTGCATGCATGTTTCCTTTATTAACATCACCATTTATCAAACAGTGTCATACTACTGGATGTTTAGCTTAACGGATATTATGGTCTAATGCATGGCAGTGATGTTATGGCTTCATCTAGATTTATGTAATTTTACATTAAAATCAGATAAAACAATTCAAGGCAAAGGCATATTGTTTATGGGTAGATACTGATACGAGCAACTACCAATGTTCATTCATGTTTATACAAGACGTTTGCTTAGTTTCAAAGATATCATTATAAATATTATTTATAACTTGTGTCGCTATACATATTTCATACAACTATTGAATTAAAGATAACGTTGTTTGATAAATATTCAATACAGGAAGTAACGTTCTTGCATCAACCCAATGTTTTTTTTATATTTGTTTGCACCATTTTTCCTGTTACACCCAATCTATTACATTTCAATCTTGATTATTTGTATTTAAGTAGAACATATACCTATCAAAACAAGGGTATCGGTGGTACCAATGCATGCTCCCTGATGTATGTGTTTTTTAAAAAGTAAAGGGCAATTCAGATGATTATCTTCGCAACAATTTATTTATAGAGAGTCATAATAAAGGGAAATGATAAAAACAAGTTGACAGCTAAAAAAACATCCATTGGGTTATGCCGCATGTGTAGCATACATGAACATCACAAGAGAATTATGATGTATATTAGGTTCAATTTGCCACCATAGGCCTAAAATGTAAGGTTATTGATGCAGTCGGCTAATCGAAGACGGCTATTATTTATGCCAAGTTCTAAAATTGATAAGTCGCGCAACGTGACAAAAGGGCCCTAACAGAGATACACTTTTGATGTCTGTATTATTTCAAAGCGCATTACTATCATTAAACGGCATACAATGATCTACATTTTATATGTTTGTATTCAGCCGATAATTATATATTTGAAAAAGAAGACATCGTTGCAAAACTGAATGTCTCTTGTTTTGAAAAAACAACGGAATAAATAGTAACCTTAACAGATTGTAAGTTTCGACTGATCAATATTCATGAGCATTGCTGACGTAAACTTTTCGATGGTATTTATAAACGTGCTCTTTAATTGCATACCTGCTTAAAACTGTAGTATATTTACTTAAACAAGAACTATCTTTAAAAAGGAAGGTCGGCACATTTTTTTATATATGAAAGTGATTGGTAGCAAGATTTTATAGTAAAAGTTAATACGCCAAATGTTACAGGGTGAGAAAAAAAGGGCCGCATGACCAGTAAGCGACCGGGCCCTTCGCTTACAGAGATCTTTTACGGAATGTTCTCCTAACTCAGCTAACCGGCCACACGCCTATACTGTAACCATAAGTAATTAAATATGTACCGTGACATGTTGAAAACCGAATAATAGACGTGTAAACTATAAAACCATAGGTAAGTTTTTTTTCTGTAGAACATAATTATATTTGAACTGGAAAGTTAATTTAAACTCGTGAATGACATGTAAATATAGATGTAGTATAGACACTTGGATATATATCGTTTAATAAGCGCTCAAAAGATATACTTTTTTGATGATTAACCAGGAGCATAAAATAAACTCGCCACTATACTGGGTGATGCTATCAGCAGCATAACCCAATAAAGGGAGGTAATTCATTATAATGCTGAAAGTATGCTCATCTCCCTTAAGAAGTAAAGCTTCCCATGAAGTTCTGTTAAATTAAAATCTTAGTCTGCTCAGAAAAAGAGCGGACATGACTTTTTTTAATTAAACACTATTGACAGCAAATTGGATTTGGTGTTCAGTAAAGCACTTGTGTCACCGTTTTACACTTTGTCAGAATTACCAATTATTTTGTGACAAAATCCCTGTACTTAAAGAGGCATGACTCTACAAAATTGGGCGGCATCACGACCTTTTTGTCATAAGCAATGCAATTTGAAAGTTTGATGAAGAAATCTTAAGAAATAACAAAGTTATAGCTAAATATTCAGTTTATATAACATTGACATACAACATAAGGTGGCATCAAGACCCTTTCAATATAATTAATACAAATTGAATGTGTGATAAATCTAAAGAAATGACAAAGTTATAGCCAACATTCAGTTTTTGTAAAGGACGGACCGACCGACGGACCAACTGACCGAAGGGCAAAAGCGACGAAAGGGCGACACAAAAAAGGACCATAACTCAATGAAATATATTTATGCGAAGAAGCGCTGATATATGCGTATCTCCTTTTGAAAGTTAAACATCCTAATTACATTTCATTCAATATCTGTGATCGAATCCTGAGAATAATAGCGGACAAGCATTTCGTAAATAGCCATTAACTGCAATAAAATACAACAAAAGGTCATAGTCCTGTGTAAAGAAGTTGAACATGAACACGCAGACAATATGCGCATCTTTCATTGGTACTGAACATTAGCATGAAATTTCGTTGAATTCTCTACAGTCGTTGATGCAAAATAGCCTGGAATCAAAATTCAATACAGTACATATAGTTATCAAGGGTCATAACTATGTGATAAAATAATCGAACTAGAACAAACGAAACATATGCGCATCTCTCCTAAAGGTACTAAAAGTGAACATTCTGTTTCCTTGAATTTCCGCCAGTCTTTGCCGAGAAATAGCCCGAAACGAATGCATACTATACATACCCCATCCACTTTTGTTTGTTTTTTATGCTAAATCAGAACTTTGTGAAGGTATACATGTTAGCACCACTTAAATTTAGTCTTAAACAAACCGTATATCCTTTTATCAAACACACACACGTAGCAGCTATTTTGCTTGTATCTCATTGTAATATTTATGTACATGTTAGAATTATTTTATCTTAATATTTATGTACCAATTATACGTTAATTCATAATTAAAGCGGTGTCTATTGAATCTGTTATAAGTAAGCCATAAAACGTATTTATTTTCTAACGATTAGTATATTATTATCTACAGTAAGAATAAACAATCAAAATCACCTTCATGACTTTGCTTGAAAAAAAAAGAAACATAAAATCTGTTAACCGTGAATAAAAATCAAAGTTGCTGACACATTCATTTTTGAGCTATGATAGAATAAGGTACTTACCACAAAAGGGTCGTTAGTACGTACTCTCGATCCAACAACAACCTTTGTTATTTGATTAACCTCTGAAAATATGATATCATGAAAATAGTTTTCTCTTGAAGCAGGCGTATGCATGTGTTACAGTATCAAGTTGTAAATATTCATGTATTCGGTAGTGTTGTCAAAAAGTGTCGCATCCGTTCAGTACTGCTGGTTATAATTACATGTACATGTATATAGCTTCATTGAATAGATAGGCTAACTATACTAGCATTTAACATGTCGCTGTACCAGCGGTAGGCTATGAAACACTTGCATTTTTTTAATGATTCATAGCAACAACAAAACAATTCACGTCAAACAAAAGAAATGTAAAAAAAATACCTTATAATCTTTCATTTCATTTTGTCGTTGCGCTTTAAAAAGTGAAATGTTATGCTAGAGCCAACTCGTTTCTGGTTAATGTGTGCATATTAAATAGCAAGCTCCCATGAAGACTAGTGAGAAGATCGAACCCTGTTTATTGCATATTCTACTTAAAGAACACTTTGCAAATTCAGATCCATCCTATGACACTGCTATTCACATTTTGCAAGTTTTTTTTTTGACATGACCATTGCAATCATTGGTTCACTTTCACTATTATGTTTTCACAATGTTTCACTCTTTTGAAAAGTGACTTTCGGCTGGATTTCTTAAAGTAATATTTTTTTTAAGTATAGTACAAGTTCTATATGAATTACATATGTGCAGGTGTCACTTCTCTGATCAGTCCGGCTAGATGTGTAAAAAGAGCCATGTTAGACATGGCCACCCCCCCCAGCCGAGTGCTCTTTCTGTGACCAAGAAATTTGAGGTGAAAGGAATGGATATGGCATAGGTTCTTGTTTTATAAAATACTAATAATTATAACGTGTTGAGGGTTATTTACCCGCGCTTTGTCAGTGTAAATATCGCACTTCTACACTAAACATCTGAACTTGTATGTTTTGCACAACGTTTTATGCGAAAATCGATAAAGGGAGATAACTCAAAACCAGGGTAAGTTTCAGTTATGGTTCTTGGCTACTGCACTGCATCTGAATGTCACCTATGACTTTATGCAATTTTAACTTTTTTCAGTTGAGCACCAAAGTAGTAATGGTCCTGGCAGGAAAAAGTAATAGAGAGAGATAATTCAAAAATAGGCCAAGTAAGTGTTAAATTCCTTGTACTCTGCTCGTTTTCTCACTGCCGATGTCTGTGTGTAAAGTTTAAACAAATTCCATTGAATACTTTCGGAGTTCCGGGCAAAAGTGTTATATGAACAATCAAAAAGGGATTTAACTAAAAGAGTAGGGTACGGTTATGGATCTGAAACACTGCACTGTGTCTTAATGTACTCTGTAAGTATATGCAATTTGCATCAGTTCGGATTAGTACTTATGGAGTTCTGGTTCGGACAAGAACATTAAATAAAGGGGCATTATTAAAAAATATGACAAGCTAGAGTTAATGTCCTTGTTCACTGCACCTTCCCTCCATGTACTCTGTTTGTGTGTAAAGTTTGAATGAATTCCCTTAGCTACTTTCATAGTTATGCTCTGGACACAATTTTGACGGGCGGACAAACGGACGGAGCTCGTTACCATATCTCCTCCGCCAAGGCGGTGGATAATTAATCAATTAAACATTGTCTTCTTGGAGTTAGATCTTTTCCGATAATTCGATAATACGACATTAATAAAAGCACACAATGTGTATGTTGCTTGATTTGCTTGAAGTTTGTTTATGTACACGAAAGATAATTTTAAATATTTTACAGTTCACCCAATGCATGACGACAATGACAGAACAAACAAGTTTTTGATCATAATCCTCACTACATTCTTTCTCTCTGTATCCTGTGTCATATATCAATTTGTATGCTAATTTTCAGTATAGAGCTTATCTTTTAAATGTCTTTAATTGTCAGACTTCGAATGAATGAAGCTGTAGTTGCTTATTTGATGTACCTTTTTCATTTAAATGACCTTAAGCGTCATTACAGGAACGGAAATATCGTTTGATTTAATTATTCAAAGTTAATATATTTTGAAGTAAATATATTAGAACCTTCTTACAATTCTAAATTAATCTTTGTGTTCTTTAGGCAACTCTATGACAGTTTAAAAAGTATAAGTTAGTTGTAAGATCTGGACAGCATCCAGTTCCGTCAACATGTCAGATGCAGCTTCATTAAATAAGGTGACATTTTGCGTGAGTGTGCTATCCATAGTTTAATTATATGTCTCTAAGATATACGCTCGGCACACATAAATTAACCATAAAATGTGTGGTTCTCCCTCTTCTTGTGACTTTTTTACAAAACTTATTATGTATTTTAACCTTAACACTATATAGCCTGTAATGTTTCCCATACACTTTCCCTTGAAAAGTATATTTATTGCTACAAACGTAAAATAGTACAAATATTTTAATCCTTAATCATATAAAATATCCATAACAAGCCAGTTCTCAACATCAGACCGCTTTGCGTAAGCTATATGTTCACCTTTTTATTTTATATTGCAGATTGATTTTTTTTTCATACCGCTGACATATACATGTATCTGCATAAATATTATAAAAAGTAACTTACATTTCAGTTCAAGTTAAAACTAGTAAGGATTCCCTCCTTTCATGTCGCAATTCACCGTATAAGACATTTCATATAAATTTTATTTTCACCTCATGTATTGCGACGGACACTACAAACAATTTTTGCTCTTAACTTCGTAAACGTACATGTATATATGTTTTGTTTCGATTAAGTATGTTCAGAAAAAGCTGTTGATTTACCCTCATGATGTGTGTGGGCCTATTGCAACATGTTTCAATTTCAAAAACATATTGCAGGAAAAAGTTTCTGTTATAATGCAGGAAATATCATTGGAAATTAAACTTTAAAAAAAAGCATATTAGCTTCCTTTTAAAAGAAAAATCTTATTTTAGCTCTGTAATAGTTTATTATTTTAAGATGTAGAAATAAAAGTATTACAGCCATTCTAGACTAACAAAATGTATGTCTAACATAATCTCTGCTATTTCTTCATACTATGTATGATCTACAGTAAAAGTATAAGATTATTACAATTTCTGACTGCAATATCCGATGCTTATAACGAACTCCTAGGGATCTCAAGTTTAATTTCGCTGTATCCAAAATTCGTTGTATCGTTATAGCAAAATTACGTTATACATGTTTGAATACATCGTATTTCCTTCTATGATAAACTTTCAATCCGAATCGAATCCGCGCTACCACTGCACCAAACAGCTTTAAACGAAAAGATTAACTAAAATATAATTATGCATTTTACTTGTCGTAAATGTAACCTTTATCAATGTATTCAAAAATGAAAACCACAGGACTAATTGTCTTTTTCAACATGATGAGGTAGAGAAAAGGTTTAAAGGTAAAATTTAACTTTACACTTTTGTCATAAATTGGGTCAAACACTGTTGATAAGCTGACCTAAAGATGAATTAAAACCGAAGTAATTTACATCGCAAAATGGGAATCATTACGATATAACTACAGTACCCTTGGATAACGTGCACGTGCAAACGTGACGTAATTTAACGAAAAAAAAACCATGGCTGACGCTGAATGTAACTTCAACGTACACTAGAGTCTCTACCTAACAGAATAATTGATTTAGATGATAAGATAGTCAGAAAGCGCGTTGTGAATCGCCATGTAACCGAAGAGGAAGCTCACAACTTCATAGAACTACAATGATGAAAACAAAGAGCGACGTAAAAAAGATATTTTTGAATAAGAATGATATATTGTTTATATTTTAATTTCGTCTTCCAAGGTATATTTTTCTGCTTTATGTAGTACGAAGTAAGATCGACTTACAACAGTTGCAAACAAACAGAAATAAGATATATATTAATTGTAGTCAAGAACGCATATCTTACTAGATGTTATACATGTATTAAAGTTGAATGAGCATGGCCTTTATTGATAACCCACAGTAAAGCCATGATTAAGGCAAGACGATTTGATTCTAGTGGATAAAATAACAAATGGGAAACACATATGTATTATACATAAATATAAATGGCTGGAAAGGGTCTTTGAGTGACAATTGCCCCGTCATGTAATAATTGCCCTCGGGCTAAAGCCCTCTGGCAATTATTCCATTACCAGGGCGATTATCACTCAAAGGCCCTGCTCTGTCATAAATTATTTTATAAATGTCCGATTTCATTTTAAGCATGTGATACAATATAGAGAAAAAGACAAAATGCTGTTGGGGAATGAATTTTACACTAAAGTAAAATAGTGTATGAGGATCTTATATTTTCAAGTTTGCTTTAAAGGGTTAGATCTAATTCACTTTGTCTGCAAATTGAAACGACTGCTCGACAATTTACAAAGATAAATCTTGGGTTGATAATGCTTGTCTACTTTTAAAATGAACACGACAAGACATAAACAGAAATACCTTACACATATACCATATGAAGTAACTGTAAAATACACTTTGTATATCACTTATATATTCTTTCATGACTACTATTTACCTTATTGTCTATGTGACTCCATTTTATCACATTAATACTATAGAAAATTACTTTAATTCGTTCTACGCGTTCGTTCCAAACATTGCTTGTTTTACTTTATTGTTTGGTACACGTATTTGAAAATCAATCTTTTTTATATATAAACTACTATGAAATTTACAAATATAGAATTCGAATCTGTGTACATCAGTTATTTTTCATTTATTATATCTCGGAACTTGCGTCTTCTGTAATTCCCGAATTAAAACGTTGACCAGGTATAAAAATGGTTGGTTATGATTGTTTCACCTTTTATACTCATACATTGTATTCGGCGGAGCTGTTAAATGGAGGGAAAATATGATTTTTTTTCAGGTCGATACATATCTTAGTTTACTTGACCTTCTGCATGGGTAAAATAGTCGATATTGTATATTCTTATACTAGCTTAACTATATTTGTATTTGCTGCGCTTTAATGAAGTCGCTGTCTTGAAACTTGTAGTTTTCCTTGCATTCCTTGCATTTCGTGAAAATTTGGCTTTCCTTTTACTCCTCAAATAAAACGCTATTCGTCTTATTTTTGTTGTTTCTGATATTGCTGGCGATACCGAAAGTGTAGAAAATTTTACTACGATTTGTTTTACATCACGTGAATTCATTCACAACAATACCAATCCAAGATTATTAGCGCCTGCACACTAGTAGATGTTGTGTGAAAATTACACGGGAGGGAATTTCAGCAGTCAAAAATAGTTCCGGACGCTTAGCGTGATATACTTGGTAGGTATATCACGCTAAAATCCTTCTTTGCATATGTGGGAAAAATTTGCAATAGTGTTAGAATGTAAAATTTAACTTTATTCTTAAGTCATAAATTTGGTAAAAAATGTTGATAAATGTATAGAAGATGCAATTAAAAGTGCTTCTGTGACTTATAAACTGTTCAGGACATAAACAAGCTTTTTATTGTATTCACGAAATAAACTTTAGGTTTGAGTGATATAACTGACCATATAGTACGATTTGGAGGTCAAATGTGTAGTAAAATATTCACAAAGATTCTAACACGCTAACTAAATAAATTGTTTGAAGGGGTACTATTTACTGCGCTGACATGAAGTTGATGCTTTAAACTCGTAGTATTCCGTGATATTCTTAACTGTTCTAGTTTCCTCTTCTATTTAAATACTATTCAACGGTACATAGATAGTCGTGTGTAGTATTATACGTATAATTGCTAGTATAAAAAATGATTGTTTAGAGTACCTTGCATAATTGCACTGTGTTTAACAAATGTTTCATATAACTTAGGATGTTTCCGAAGACATGTGACAAAGGACAAATGAACATCTTAAATATATAACTTTTATCGTTCTTAAGACGAGCGGTGGTGTAGAGGTTAAGTTGTCTGCCGCTCATCCCGGAGGTTGCGGGTTCGAGCCCCACTGGGGTCACGACCTTACCTTCTCATATGACACCAGTACTGTTTTTTCCCGGCGGACTCGAGATTGGCTCGATAAGCTACAAGATTTCTTCACAACCGAGCTAAATTAAACTAGTGTAAACTAAAACATGTAAGGATATAAAATCATTATCAAATGGGAGTCTGTCCAGAATCTATCTAACTTGCAATGGTACGACAAAATATTACATGGATTGACGCTTGACAGAGCTGTAATAAGGGTGAATAATGGTAAGAA
Organism: Saxidomus purpurata; assembly: GCA_022818135.1. Taxonomy (NCBI): domain Eukaryota; kingdom Metazoa; phylum Mollusca; class Bivalvia; order Venerida; family Veneridae; genus Saxidomus; species Saxidomus purpurata. The sequence goes on from JAFMSR010000019.1 coordinate 1,989,039, forward strand.
AAAAAGCAAAGCGTATCATCGAAAATATTTGCATTTAAAACTATGTAGTTGTTCAATCCTTGTATTGTCCAAACTGTTCATCTACACGACTTTATTATAGTCAAAAGAAAACTCAACACTCGTCCATATTTTAAGTTACACTTTGTTTGTATAAACCTAACCTGTGTAGCGAATTACTAAAGAGCACTATTTTCAACGAAACGTGAATTTCGTAAAGAGTAGACTTAATAATGTACTTATAATGTATTCAAATTGGTTTGCTTAATACAATGAGACAGTAGAATATATAAAAAGAAAATAGAGTACACCTAAAAGAGTCATCAAAAAAGAGATGTAAGAATGCCAATCGCTTTGTAGAGATTCATTTTAAATGTTATCTCAAACAGTTTTGCCTTTCATAATTAGTACTGTAAGGTATTGTATATGCAGATAAAATTATAAAAAAGTTATTATCTATTATTCTTTATTATTAAGTTAGTAAGATTGGTGTTATTGAAAGTAAAACAAATTGGCTTTATTGAGGTAGTCAAATTGTTGAAATTAAACATAAATTACCTCTGGTAGCGTTGTAATCATTTCTTACTTGTTCTTTCTTCTTTTGAGTGATTTTGTTTTCTGTTGGTTGCGTAGTTTGATGACGAAGTGCTGAAATTGTGACGTCCAACGTTCCAAACTTCTTTGTAGAACTAGTAATGTTCTGCAGTTGTTTGCCGGATACAAATTTGTACTTCCGCATATTCTCCGATTGAACTTCAACAATTTCCTTTTCGATGCAAGATATGTTTGTTTTGCACTCCATGACATTGATAAACAGAGCATTGTCTTGATACATTTCAGCGTCAAGCGTTTGTTTAAGTTTCTCGATTTTGGACGACAGTACCTCACAGTCTTGCTCTAGCTTGGTCAGTACTTTGTCATTATCTGCCATGACGTGTTTCACCTGAGATATAAGATCAGCTTCTGCTTGGTCAAGGTACTTATTCATTTCTGTTCGGAATTTTCTTATATCTCCAAGGGCCCCGTCAAGCATCATTTTATTATTTCGTTTGTTTTCCTCAACCGCGCGCTCATTTTCCTTGTGCTCAGATGTCACTTTCTCAATTCGTCTTACCAAAGACTTAAAGTCCTCGTTTTGTTGAAAATTAGCTGATAAATTCTTAATGGATTCCTGGTCGCAAGCACTGTGACCAGGTATCATACAATCACCACAGCCAACAACTTCATGTTTCCGACAAAAGAACTTAATTGTCTCCACATTATGACGTCTGCATTTCTTGACATTTCGAAACGGCGTCGATGATAGATTTACTTCTATCAACACATGATCTTTACACAATTTAACTCTCAGGTGTTGTCTAAAGCAGGCATTACACATTAACTCTCCACATTCTTTGCATAAACCTGTTGCTTGTGTGGTTATATTATCTCCCTTACATGGCCCACATACCTGTCCATGTATATCTCCTTCCTCGTCTGCTTCTATCCTTTTACCAGCTACTTCCATATCTGAAAATATTACACATAGAATATATGCACAAGTGACAGATTTACAATGTACGTGATATACAGTATTACTGTATGTACAACGGACAGTATCGATCGAGTTATCTTAGGTAAACAAACCTACACCGTGTTTATGTTAACTGACTCGTGAAGGTCATAATGTTTATACGTGTGAAATGTTGAATTGAGAACGACCCGAGTTAAATTCATTATACTTGTTAATCGTTTTGTGTGCGTTTAACGAGACATTCTAAAAAACTGGTGTCAAATTTAATAGCTTCAAAAGCATAATCAATAGAATATTTGCAATATTAGTACTTGACCTTAACATTTAAGCTGTATATATGCATTCCATATGGTCTGTATGTTGATTATTTGTGCTAAAAAGGAACATTTGTCGATATAAATGTGAATGCTAAAATTATATCAAATTATCATTCTACGTTCATTGACACATTATATTTGTTCGGACAGTATTATCTGCAGGTAGAACCTCTTTAAACTGCATTGTCACATTAGAGGTACCTAAATGGTATACACTAGCACTTACCTCAATGTACAGAGCTCCACATGTAGAAAACAATTTTCAATAAAGATCGGTTTTGTCACTTAATATGTCCGTCAATGCTTTCTCATCTGTTTCTATCTAGGTATTTCCATATCGGAAATTGTTACACGTAAAACAAGTAAAGTACAAAATATAAAATGTCCTTGTATATAGTGCGGATGGTATAGATCGATTGTATCTAATGTAAACACACAATACACCGTGTGTTAAACATGTAAAATGGTACATGTATAAATATAGGTAAAATTCGCTATTTGCACGCGTTTCATGTTTATAATTATTATGGTTGATTGTTGTTGATTTCACGCATAAATGAATTCTTAACGGGTACCAATGTGACAGGTTAGATATATGTTACAATACTTTAATAATAGTTTTCTGCTTTGAAATGTTATAAAGTAGAAAATTAATGACGATCTCATATGACACAGTTACGAATATCGAATTGGATCTATAAGATGAAACGAAAGTAACGTCACATCATAGTTACATTGATGGTATACGATATATCTTATCCAATGTACAGAGCTCCACATGTTTCTCCATGAACAATAGTTTGTTTACAATTATTATAATTTAAGACATTGACACAGGTTAAACTACTGATAAGTGGTTTTCTTCTTATTGCGTTTGAAAACATATTTTTCAATAATTCAAGTTATGGACTTCTCTAAGAGTATGATTTTATTTTTTGACTAGCTACGTCTCTGTAGGTATTTCAGTCATGATACATTGCGAATCATTGCAATCATCTTTCTATAAATAGTTTTAACCTTCTTCAATCATCTTCGACGCTGAAGTTGTCCTTTCGTTTAGTAAAAAATCAGTATTCATCCTGATGTACACATTGCATTATGGTAGTCCTTATGTAAATAATACTATCTCCATATACTATATTTGCATCTTTAATAAAATATATTTAATCATTTTACTTCTATATTCAAATTAATGATCTTTTAAAACGTTTTTAGTGTTTTGAATAATTGTTTATCTAATCGCAGCGCAGTATTCACTGCATTGTAACTAAGGTAAATCAATACTTACATTGTATATACATGTACCGAGTCAGTAAATAAGGGAACAATGATGATTTACACAAACATAATTTCAAACACTAAGTAGGTTAATGTTCATTTTGATCATTTTAAAACAATGAATTGGGCGCGTGGCATACGCCGTACCTGACCACTTTATGTCTGTAAATGCATCAAAATGAACACTTACCGATTAGTAAAAGTATGTAGATGGAAAGACTATAATGTTGATTGCTTGTTTTAACTTGAAAGTGTGTCTTTCCTTTGATGTTAAACGGGTTGTTCTCATAATTTCAAAAGATGTCACTCTCTTATGCAAATATTTTAAATTCAAGAAAGCTTCTTATAAGACTATGTAACTAGATGTACAAGGATATGTTCCTGATATATATTACAGGTACGATGGCTTCTTTTTAATAAACCCGCATAAAAAGTTAAACGCGTTAATTGTACACTTCCTACCTCGTGCTAGATGTATCACTTGTATTTATCAAAGTAATACATGAATCGAAACGTTACTTACTCTTTTTTAGAACTTTTCCAAGGACATTGTCTTATTTTAACACAGCTTGAAACTGAGTCCCCTGTTAAGCTGTTATAAAAAATGCTCAGCCTCCTGTTAAGCTGTTATAAGAGACTGAGTCTCCTGTAAAGCTGTTATAAGAGACTGAGCCTCCTGTAAAGCTGTTATAAGAGACTGAGCCTCCTGTTAAGCTGTTTTAAGAGACTGAGTCTCCTGTAAAGCTGTTATAAGAGACTGAGTCTCCTGTAAAGCTGTTATAAGAGACTGAGTCTCCTGTAAAGCTGTTATAAGAGACTGAGCCTCCTGTAAAGCTGTTATAAGAGACTGAGCCTCCTGTAAAGCTGTTATAAGAGACTGAGCCTCCTGTTAAGCTGTTATAAGAGACTGAGTCTCCTGTTAAGCTGTTATAAGAGACTGAGCCTCCTGTAAAGCTGTTATAAGAGACTGAGCCTCCTGTTAAGCTGTTTTAAGAGACTGAGTCTCCTGTAAAGCTGTTATAAGAGACTGAGCCTCCTGTTAAGCTGTTTTAAGAGACTGAGCCTCCTGTAAAGCTGTTATAAGAGACTGAGCCTCCTGTAAAGCTGTTATAAGAGACTGAGTCTCCTGTAAAGCTGTTTTAAGAGACTGAGCCTCCTGTTAAGCTGTTATAAGAGACTGAGCCTCCTGTAAAGCTGTTATAAGAGACTGAGTCTCCTGTTAAGCTGTTATAAGAGACTGAGCCTCCTGTAAAGCTGTTATAAGAGACTGAGTCTCCTGTAAAGCTGTTATAAGAGACTGAGCCTCCTGTAAAGCTGTTATAAGAGACTGAGTCTCCTGTAAAGCTGTTATAAGAGACTGAGTCTCCTGTTAAGCTGTTATAAGAGACTGAGCCTCCTGTAAAGCTGTTATAAGAGACTGAGCCTCCTGTTAAGCTGTTTTAAGAGACTGAGTCTCCTGTAAAGCTGTTATAAGAGACTGAGCCTCCTGTAAAGCTGTTATAAGAGACTGAGTCTCCTGTAAAGCTGTTATAAGAGACTGAGCCTCCTGTAAAGCTGTTATAAGAGACTGAGCCTCCTGTTAAGCTGTTATAAGAGACTGAGTCTCCTGTTAAGCTGTTATAAGAGACTGAGCCTCCTGTAAAGCTGTTATAAGAGACTGAGTCTCCTGTAAAGCTGTTATAAGAGACTGAGCCTCCTGTAAAGCTGTTATAAGAGACTGAGCCTCCTGTTAAGCTGTTATAAGAGACTGAGCCTCCTGTAAAGCTGTTATAAGAGACTGAGTCTCCTGTAAAGCTGTTATAAGAGACTGAGCCTCCTGTTAAGCTGTTATAAGAGACTGAGCCTCCTGTAAAGCTGTTATAAGAGACTGAGCCTCCTGTTAAGCTGTTATAAGAGACTGAGCCTCCTGTAAAGCTGTTATAAGAGACTGAGTCTCCTGTAAAGCTGTTATAAGAGACTGAGTCTCCTGTAAAGCTGTTATAAGAGACTGAGCCTCCTGTAAAGCTGTTATAAGAGACTGAGTCTCCTGTAAAGCTGTTATAAGAGACTGAGCCTCCTGTTAAGCTGTTATAAGTGACTGAGTCTCCTGTAAAGCTGTTATAAGAGACTGAGCCTCCTGTTAAGCTGTTTTAAGAGTGTGAGCCTCCTGTTAAGCTGTTATAAGAGACTGAGTCTCCTGTAAAGCTGTTATAAGAGACTGAGCCTCCTGTAAAGCTGTTATAAGAGACTGAGCCTCCTGTAAAGCTGTTATAAGAGACTGAGTCTCCTGTAAAGCTGTTATAAGAGACTGAGCCTCCTGTTAAGCTGTTTTAAGAGACTGAGTCTCCTGTAAAGCTGTTATAAGAGACTGAGTCTCCTGTCAAGCTGTTATAAGAGACTGAGCCTCCTGTAAAGCTGTTATAAGAGACTGAGCCTCCTGTTAAGCTGTTATAAGAGACTGAGCCTCCTGTTAAGCTGTTTTAAGAGACTGAGCCTCCTGTTAAGCTGTTTTAAGAGACTGAGTCTCCTGTAAAGCTGTTATAAGAGACTGAGCCTCCTGTTAAGCTGTTTTAAGAGACTGAGTCTCCTGTAAAGCTGTTATAAGAGACTGAGCCTCCTGTTAAGCTGTTTTAAGAGACTGAATCTCCTGTAAAGCTGTTATAAGAGACTGAGCCTCCTGTAAAGCTGTTATAAGGGCTCGAATCTACTGTAAAGCTGTTTTAAGAGACTAAATATCCTGTTTAGCTGTTATAAGAGACTGAGCCTCCTGTAAAGCTGTTTTAAGAGGTTGCATCTCCTGTAAATCTATTAAAATTGCTGAATCTCCTGTTAAGCTGTTGTGAGATGACGAACCTCCTGTATGTTGAGCCTCCCGTAAAAAATGTTAGAAGATGCTGAATTTCCTGTTAAGCCGTTATAAAATGCTGAATCTCCTCTAAAGCTTTAATAAGATGCTGAATCTCCTCTTTAGCTGTTATAAAATGCTGAATCTCTTGTGAAGCTGTTTTTAGATGCTGAATCTCTATTAAGCTGTTATAAGAGGCTGAATCTCTTGTGAAGCTGTTATAAACTGCTGAGTCTCCCGTAAAGCTGTTAAAAGATGCTGGTTTTCCTGTCAAGCTGATATATTAAGCTGATGAATCTCCTGTTTAAGTTTTATAAGATTTTTAATCTCATGTTACGCTGTCATTAGGCTGAATCTCATGTTAACATGCTATAAGAATCTGAATCTCCTGTTAAGCTGTTTAAAGAATTTGGACCTCCTTTTTACATGTAGCTGTTACATTTGTATAAGAGGCTAAATCTCCGATTTAAGCTGTTATAAGATGTTAACCATTCTGTTGAGGTGTTAGAAAATGATGAATTCACTGTTAAGTTGTAACACGATGCTTTGTATCATGTTAACATGTTGTACATGTAAGATGCTGAATCTCCTGTTAAGTTGTAATGGGATGCTTACTACCCTGTTAAGCTGTTATAACAAGCTGGATCTCCTGTTTAACTGTTATAAGAGGCTGAATCTCCTGTTTAACTGTTATAAGAGACCGAATCTCCTGTTTAACTGTTATAAGATGCTTAATCTCCTGTTGACCTGCTATAAGATGTTGACTCTTCTGTTGTGTTAGAAGATGATGAGTCCACTGTTTAGTTGTTACAAGATGCTTTGTACCTTGTTGATGTTGTAAAATGCTGAATCTCCTCTTGTAATAAGATGCCTAGTATCCTGTTAAGATGTTGCAAATGCTAAATATATTGTGCTGTTTTTAAGATACTGCATTTCCTTTTAAGCTGTTATAAGATGCTGAGTGTCCTGTTAAGGTGTTATGAAATGCTGAATCTCATGTTGAGCTGTTATAAGATGCTGAGTATCCTGTTAAGATGTTATAATTGTTGAATCTCCTATTTAGTGGCTATAAGATGTTGTGTATCCTGTTAAGGTGTTATAATATGCTGAATATCCTGTTGATCTGTTGTAAGATGTTTTTAAGGGTGTTTCTCTTGGTGCTCTGCCTTCTGCAAAGGCATTGAGTACATACGTTTTTTGGTTCTCAAGGTTTGCTTTTTATATATTTATACACGAGCATTTTTGTGTTTTACATACCATGCCTTTTGTTTCCATTGCGTGTGTTAGAGATTCACCTAGCAGGGATTACTTTTATTTACACTGTCCTGTGACTTTGGAACATGGTGGGGGTAAGAGTGAGGTTGGGTGCGCACCATAAACCGGTTTAAGCTCCCCAGTGGTGTTTTTGCCACTGACCGTTCCAAGGCGGTGCCCCACTGTGTTCCTTTAATTGTTCGTTTTGTCCTCGTGTGTTTGCTTTGTATGCTAGTGTGTGTTGGTAGTGTATATATGTGTGTGTACATGATTGTGTGTGTGTGTGTCGTTTGTGTGTGCGTGTGCGCGCGTGTGTGTGTGTTGGTGGTGTGCACTTCTGGGTGATGTGGGGTTCGTTTTGGGGAGGCTGCGTTTTTGGTACGTGGCATTCCCTGTTTGATATTATTTTTGTTTTTAGATGAGATGACAAGAAGAAAATAAAGTGAACTTACGAAAGGAACATTACATGTACTGAATAAGTGATCGAAAACATATATGTATGCATTTACAAAACGAACTCAAATACATTACACCTAAACATATACATGTATCTCTACACTGGAAATAGAAATAGTATGCCACCTTGGGGTGATTGGAACGTATGACCTCCGAAATTTAAACTACATCGTTGAATAGAAACAAAATATGGCATCTGAACTGGCCCACTAACAGTTGCCTGCGTTATGATTATGATCAAAATCTTATTATTGTTCTATTGTGTTTGTATCAACTAGCTTTGTACATTTGAAACTGTTTAAGCACCGACCTGTTAAAATAATATGCAAGTCAGACAGTCATTCAAAAAGGTGCATTTAATCACTTTATCAAACCGAGTTGGTCTGTGATTTGAATAGTATGATTTTTCTTCATATATTGCAATATTTGTGGACGTTTAAACATTAAGTGTTTTGAACTTAACACCATGCTATTCCAGTAATGCTTATTAAGACCTTGTGTGAAAATAAAGTAGTTACCAGACATTATCAAACAATGAATGGCATACGTACATTTTACAGCCTTTGAAAAGTGTCACTCAATATCTTTAGAGTACCAAACAATGCAAAACTGTGTAGACATTTAGTTTCAAGTTTTATACTATATATTGGTTCAATGGAATCGTACAGTATGAATGTAACAATTTTACCTTTTTCGTCTTCCAAAGGGGGATCATCATACTGACAATACTATGTGTGTTTGGACACATACTTATCCACATCGTGAATCGTTTTTAGAACTAAGCTTTGGTCGTATATAGCTTGTATGGCCATCTCTTGTATAGGTAAGTTTAGTTTATGTGAATTATTTTTCTTTTCATAAATGTCTGTGTCCTAGGACACACTACCTGCTTGGGCTGGATTTTCAATCCGCGATCTCCCGTTTCCGAAGCGAAAATGTACATAGATTGAAGTATTTCAACATTTTGTTTTTTCATTGTAATCGACATGCAGGTCAACTGATAGTTGAAATAATTGTGTGCACCGATTATACCTTTTCCAAACTAACCATGTTATAAACATAGTTTATACGAAAACGGAATAGTATATTTCGTTTATTCGCAGTGATTGTGCAGGCATGCGGCGTTCGGCTATCTAATAATAGTGTAGTCCCCAAGAGAGCAGACTGGCTCGGTTACACCAGACTTGGGTTTTGTCTAAATCAATTTATGTCACTTGTAATCATTTAACCATAGCTAGTAATTTTGCTGATTACTCTGTGATATGTAGTTTGAGTATAAATTGTTGTTTATATTATGCACAAAGTTTATACGAAAACAGAATAATATCTTTCGTTTTTTCGCAGTGATTCATACAGGATAGCGCCGTAAATGAACCGTAGATCGGGGTCACGCGTCTTGCTGATTCATTTTCATTGGAAGTGGCACGCTTATCAACAAAGCATTAGAGCTAGTCAGAGCTTACACATTTCCATAACATATTGACCTTCCCCGCAACCTTTCAACCGTTTGATATCTTCAATAAAAAAATGTTTGATCGTTTTCTAACAAATGTCTGTTTAATTCACCAATTATACAAAGAAAAACATTTATATTCCAATGTCATAAACACTAAAGCTGACGTTCTACAATGATTATTATCTGCAAACATTAAGAATCTTCTCTAAAAGCTTTTTGATTATTTGTTTTACAAATATCTGTTACACACAGCGGTAAGACCTACAAAACTATTCCCGTCTTCAAACGTACACTCTTAACGTATGTTGAAAAGTATGTAAATTTATGGAAATGTCTGCCCTCTAACTCTAAATAATGAAATCAGCTCATACATATAATAAAGAATAAGATAATGAATACAATTAAACGTCAAACTTTTGATTTTCTCTAACAAAGCTTGCATCATGGAGCAATGTGTTAAATGCAATAAAATGATTTAGTAGAGTGGGATACACTTTTCTGTAATCCATGTTCACAAATTGAAGACAGGTAAGAAATGACATTTTATTTATAGACATATTTCTTTATATAATCGTGACCGACGTTATTTGATTTGTTTGAAAATATTTCGAGAAATAGCATAGGTTTTAATACTTTCTACAGATTAAAACGTTTGAAGATAGTAACGAACGAAATGCAAGCTTTTGTCACCCGCTACGTTAAGTATATTTTCTATAGCACTAATATGTACATGTATCTAATTGTGATAATTTATGAGTGTCAACCATGTATGTTCCTTAGTCACTTGAAATGAAAATAGTACAATTAATATCTAAATAGGATATGTGTGTCGGTACATATAATTAACCGTCCTTACACTGGCACCGCCAGTGCGGTTGAATGGAAAAGTGCTACAATGTCGTTATTCTTCCAATTATTACACTATTGTAGTCGGAAAATGTCCACGTAAGAACGCGATGTAATTCTATGGAAAAAAAATGCAAACAAGTTGAAAGAACTTAGCAATCAGAAAGATTTATTAAGATGCTATAATTGCTCGGAATAACAGTTATGACACTAAAGAACAAATAGGAAGTATACAAATACTGACAATAGGTGGAACGTTACAGTTGTCACAATTTACGTATGTCGTGCCTATAACGTGCGTGTAACGTGCGTATAGCGTTCATGCACTAATCGTGTATTTTGTCAATCATATATCGTGTATCATATCGTATCAGTCATCGAGCAGCGTGCACTATATACTATACATGATATAGACCTATCATAATTAATAAAGCAATTATTATGAGCATCAGATCTATTATTAAGTCAACTTTTATTCTGGTCACAATAGACTGGTTGTATATTTGTAGTCGTGTAGTCATGTAGTACTTCTGACAGATCTCCTTTGGTTAGTTTCCCAAATTGTATTCATTATGGAATTCCATCTAAGGTCCTTTGTGCTTGTAAGTGCGGCTGAGGCGGTGTTTGAACTCTGTCCGGTTTATTGAATTTGTTCCTCATCTCTGATACACATCAATAACTAGATTTTAAAAAATGAACAAATACAGATTATTTCAGATCTTTGTTCATATTCAAAATTCCAAAATAACTCACAAAAAATGAGTACCATAGCTTAATTATGCGTTGTGTATATACATGTACAAACAGCTCCAACCTATGTGTACATCTAAATGCTGCAGTCTCATAGCCTTTATACTGATGAAACCACTCATGTAAAATATGATAAATCAGATAATATGGAATAAACAACCGCCTTTTGCCCAATAAGTAACCATCTATTGATGTTAATTGTATCTTCTTCATCATCAGTATGTCAAATAAACATACAATTCCATAAAAAATATATGTTACATATGTGCTAACTTCATATACTGTTGCAGACCAGGGCAGCAAAATATATTTTATTACTACCCACATGTAGAATTATCCCATCCATCTCGACAGGGGTTCTTAATTTAGAAGAATAGTAGCCATGACCTAAAATATATATGGAACTGCGTGTTAATAGTGTAACTACATGCAGTTAAAAATGAACTTTAAAAACCACTCTTGAAAATATCACTGTTTCCTAGAGGATCATTTTTATATGTGTTTAGTATTCAGGTTTTCTTTGTGCACATCATTACATGTAATGTAAACGAACTGTAAACCATATTGCATGTATGTACACACACACGCAATGAATAACCTTTTAATTGTTACAGTAGACCTTTCTTTCGGTGACGTGTAGGTAGAACGCGGAAAATAGTTTTACCGATTTAAAGCTGAATCATAGCAGTATTGATAAACTTCCTTTAAGGTAGACGAAACTTCTTGCCTTGTAAATTTGATACATAATTATGGATACCTCCAGTACACGAACATCAATTTTCATTATTTCAAGTGGAAATGTTGAAGTTGATTCAGGAGGGGTTATCGATGGAAGTGACTCTAAAACAGAAAATTTCAACTCAATAAACGTGATGTCAGACGAAGTTAAGGATCAGAGCAAAGTTAGAACCCCGAAGACTCCATCTCGTAAAAAGCGGATGTACATATGTGTTATGACGACGATTGTCTTGTTATTCATTATATCAGTTGGGATCATTATTTCTCTACTTGTGACTTCTAAGTCAGGTTGGTACTGCTACTGTTTTTATCTATACACTGATGTTGACTAATTAGATAAAAAGCAGAAAACATCTTCACGTCTGGACATGGTCCGATAGTAAGGTGGCACTTTTTAAAATTCGATTTGCAACAAACACTCAATCGAAAACAACTTTGTACACATGACAGGAACATATCCTAAAACCTCCATAACAAGCCGGTCTTGAAAATGAGCTGGTCTGAAAAATAAGCCACACATTTGGTTGAAATGAACCTGAAAATCAGCCGGGTTGGAAAATATGCCGTTTCTTTCTGTTGGCAGATTAGGGATAAATCTGTTTTAAAGTAGAATATTGCTTTTAATGATGTAAACACTGCTTTATAATGTATTTACTCAATTTAGCACAGTGATATAAACAGTAACTGTTAAACTTATCGTCACATTAAACTTATCTCGCATAACACCTGCGTGACACTGAACTTGGTGTTCCATTTTAAAATAAATGCATTAAACACTTCATTTTAACGCGGCTCGAGGATACACTTTACATGACATGTGCAACCAATTCAATAGATCGCCGCAAACTGACAAGTATCCACACAAAATTTAATGCAACAGTTATAAATATGTTTGACCGGTAATTTATACATGATGATGTATGCACACATTATCGTAGTGTCTCTGACATATAATTGTTTTGATTGACACCTGTTCTACCAAAGTTTAAGGGTATGTGACTTTTAAAATCCAGATAATTTTGCGAAAAAACCTTTAATTGTGTTCACAATCTGCATTTTTAATCGATGCTAGGATATTTGTTTAGTAAACATCAAGAAATATCAAATAATTATCAAAGTATATTGATTTTAGCCAACTTTTTTTGACAGCGGAAAGATGCGAATCCCAGTGGTCGTTTAAAAGAAGAGTACATTGAACTTGTTCCCTGCACACAAGTCTAGGGCCGTTTTATTGATTACTTAAGTGCAAGAAATAGCCTCAGATCTGATCATTCAGTATAAAACCAATTTACTTGAAACTATTTCCCCACAATACTTTGTTGTAATATGATCTAGAAGGTCAAACATGCCAAAATCTGCCTACTAAACTTTTGTATGTTACAGGTCTCGAAAAGATAAAACTTATTGTACTTATTTATCTTTAACAATATTGTAGGAAACCTTGAAATGGATGGAAGCTGTCCACAATATACAAATATCGAAAATGGCAACATTGTTAATACTACTGGATCCAAACACGGGGATTTTATTGAGATTGAATGTGACGAGAGAAGCAAATTAGTTGGGGCAAATTTTATCACGTGTTTATCAACTGGCAAATGGAGTGCTACTCCAAAATGTATCCTTAAGAATTGCCTTGATTTCGTGATACCAAACAATATGCAAATAGAATCTAAAACAAATGATTCAGTAGTTGGAAACGAAATTTTAGTATCTTGTACTGAAGGATTTAAATTGCAAGGGAACAAAACGACAATTTGCCAGCTTGACGAATCTTGGTCTGAAATTCCCATATGTAAGGCGATTGACTGCGGTGTTCCGGGATATATTGCGAATGCAGAAGTAATCGGTCAGTTCAATAGTACATACAATAGCACGCTTTCTGTGAAATGTAAAGAAGGATATAAACTAAAAGGATCAAACATTACCAGGTGCTCGGAAACAGCTGTCTGGGACGAGTTGCCGACGTGCGAAATAGTGTCATGTGGTTTGCCAGATATACCGACATACGGAAGTATATCATATATTACAGGGACATCATTTCAAGCAACTGTGACCATTAAATGTGACGAAGGCTCCTATCAGAAAGGAAACAGTGTGATAAGGTGCCAGGCTAATGGACACTGGACGAACGATTCTACGTGTATCAGTAAGTCTATTTCATTATGTATCAGTAAGTCTATTTCATTATCGTTATATATCTCAATACGATATTTACTTAAAAGGTGCAATGAGTGCAATATTTCGATAAATGTGTTTCTGGTTGTGGCCTTATGCTAAAATGCTTAATTGCATAAAACCATACTAGTATTTGAATTTTACTTTATTTGAATATCAATCTCTGCTGTTCAAAAAGGCCGTCAGAGCTTAAAACAGAAACATCTTAAATCAATATCCCTTCTTTAGCAATGAACACATATCAAGCAGGCATCACTTAATTGTGTCTTCGATGGCCTTGATACATTTGATATGTTTTGTGCAGGGGAATGGAATGTTAACATTTCTGACGTGTAGAGCGGGTAGGGGCATTATTTTGTAGTCATTTGCATCACTATTTATTTTGTTTAATTTAATATTGATTCATAAGACCTTTCCAAAGGTGTATAGTATTACATGCTTTCTAAACGCAATGAATAAGATATAAGTATTGGTAAAATACGGTGCTCATGCAGTCCAAATAATTTGCAACCTCCGGTTTATTTTCATACTAATATCTACACACTCTTTATACCATTATATTACACTTGGTTCATTACACATCATCTCTCAGATTTAAAACAATCCATTTCCATTGTTAACTTATATGTCGATTGCGGTATCCCTTTGATCGACAAAACCGGCGAGAATGGTATATACGCTAATCGTCAGCGGTAGCCTAAATTCAACCAATCTCATTAAAATCATATCCTAAATTACGCTCCTCTACTTAGGTCAGTTTGCAAAATGAGCAAAGATACTGAACCTGATTTTAATGATCATCATCACGACAGTCTCCGAACAATTTAGCTGCTTTTATTGTTTCTTCTTTTTTAACGAAACAAAAGTAATGGTTTACTTACTTGCTTTACATTTGTTTTGAAAACATATCTTTATTTATTTACAAAACAAGCTTAAAATTTGAAGATAAATGTTCCAATCGTCGAAATTACATGTATATGATAACGTGATAATAAACACCCTTTTTCATGTTGTTTCGTGAAATAGGAGACGGACATTTTACAGATATGTAGGAAAAGGTGTGTTTTTTACGGTTACCGACACAAAACAGTATAAAATCCTCAATAAATGGTGAATAAATATCTTTTTAGTGGCACGACCACAAACATTGACATGTACATAGAACAGGCGTTTTAGGTATTGTTCAGGCCTGTAGGTATCCGAATACCCAGGTGTGAATTCTTTTAGGGCAGTTCTTGAACATTACATATATGTAACCACAACCATTCTAAACATCTGTTCAAGTACATCTTGTTCTTAAAATTTCATCAAGGCAAGCTTTAATTACCAAACATTTTTATTTATATCACTGATATTTTATTTATATCGCTATTCTCAAACAATGACTTTTCTAGCTCAAGGCTGATTCCCAGGCTGCCATGCCATAATTTTGAAGTAAAATCTTTCATTTTGTTTGATTTAACGATTGTTAATTTTTTATTGTTAAATGTGTTAATATTATTTAACTCCCTTAAGTGACAGATGTAACATCACAGGTATATAAAAGGACTTTACCACTTGATATTCATTCAATATTTCCCATAACTTAAACATTAAGAATAATGCTTCTTCGGTTTAGTTTTTAAACTTCAATAAATGGTTTTCAATCAGAAACTTCCCAAAATAAATTCTTCAATTCCAACAACGGTTCAATCAACTGACTATGAAATACAGCTGTCAAATGCATTTCAATAAAACTGAACAAATGGTGCAAATATGAAAATAAAAAAGGGTCCCGCTGACCTAGTTCTTCAGTATAGCCTAAATTTGACCTCTAAGTCTCCCTTGGGTTTTACCATTGAATTACAGTAAGTATAAACTAAACTAATTACAGTAAGATATTGGTAAATTCACGGTTCAGTGCTCAAAACTGGACTATAGTGTAGTTCATTGTCCCTGTGACATAGCCGTGTTATGTAATCTTACATTACATACTGATAAGGGAAAAATTGAAGCAAAGGTTTAAGTACTGCCTGAGGCAATAAAACAACTTGAATAGGCAGTGGATTAATGACGGACCAGTTTCATTTCTTAAAACAAGAGGATATAATTAATTGTTCCAATGAATAATGGATCAAAATGGCTTGACAACCTTTCTGTCCTAAACTGATCCCTATTTACAACTGTTACAGTTCTCATTTGACTTTGAACACACTATACAGAAACCAGGTTTCTTGTTTGGGATAAAAAATAGTGTATAATAAAAATAAGAATTATAACAGCCATGCCGTCAAGCTAAAAAGTATAGAGGAAATTCAGTAACTCATTTATGCATCTTTCCTCAAAATAGAAACATGTAAATGATGAGTGTACATTCATATATTAAAAGTCAGGTCAAACTTGATCTCTTTTTGTGAGATCAGTACTCAGACAAATAGAAAAAATGTGTAGGTCAAAGCCACATATTTGTATACCGGCGGTAATATATAATTATCTTCCCTTCGAAAAGTAAAAAGTAATATGTAATAAAGATAGGTGACTTTCCACGATGTCCATACTCTGTTATGACTTTTCCTGTAATTTATTTACTGTACAGACCACATTTTTCTACTATTCTTTGAATGAAAATGACAGCTATCAGAACTGCAGCATTTTGTTGATTATCCCAAGTTCTTTAATAATACCAGACATAAATTTCTGCCTTTCTGATTCAAGTGCAGACTATGATAAATATCTTTCACTTGTGGTTTTATTCAACAGTGCACACTATTTATTGGCAAATAAGCCTTGTTTTAATAATCAACATACAATAAAGTCAAAAATGTACAGGGAACACAGCGGCGTAGGCACAACAACAAAACTGGAGTTTTCTAATTGTGACGTTACTGAGTGAATAGGTCTAAGTGAGCAGTTAAAGGCAGGTTTACACTTTTGATTGCTGACTCGTGGGATACAGGCCTTATAATACCAGTATTATGAACTTACTATGAAAATGAGATAGTGATAGAAAAATGAAAATCAACTTTTTCTTAGATTTTGCTCTTAAATTGCTGTAGATTGATAGAAAATGATCTAACTAAGACAATGAATACCCACAACAATATTTCTATTTCAAAAATAAAACTTCTACAGTCATTTTGCTTATAATCATTCAGTTTATTTGTTAAGGCAGTATTTGTATGCAAGAAATACATCGTAAACCATTATCTGTAAAAGCATACAGATACAATAAATGATACGCTAAATGTTATATTTGATTAGTGTTTGACTGTTTTTGTTCTTGAGAAGCCACAAACTTACCTAAGTCAAACCCATGAAACCGGATTGTTGAACTGAAAGTAGTCAGCATGATGGTGTGGTTTTAAAGTGTTATCATATTTGACTGACGTGATAACGTTTTAAAATATTGGACATGTGTTATCGGGCAGATTTGATGTTATTTGCATGATAAAATTATATATACAATACAAAAAGCAATGGCCCAAAAATATTACCCTGAGGTTCACCAGATTTAATGTTTATATCCTGTTTCATTTATTTCAATTTATTACCACTACCGAGAAAGCTTACATTCCACGAAGCCAAGTCACTGGGTATATAGTATGCCTTTAGCTTTCAGAGAAGTCTCTGTATCAAGGAGTTGACTGTGATTTTAGAAGTCCGTAATTCAATTACAGCTGTCTTTGAATAACTATATCACACAGTTTAAAGTGCATGTACATTGTAGATGTGGTTGTCCATACTTATATCTGTTAGCAGTGGATATTTTTTACTGTAAGGGGACTTTAGTAATTAATTAATTACTCTTACAGCAAACCAATTATCACTAAGATTAGATGTTACAGTTGATACATAAAAGAAATTTATTTTTGTCTTATTTTGCAGTTAGAAGATCGAAGCCTTCAGTTGCACATATAATTTACAAAGAAATAAATACAGTCAGAAGGATTCTTTATAAATCAAAAATGCATTCACACCACACCACGGGAAGGCGCTTAATTACTTGAGCATATTAACTTTCTCTATTTAACTTTAAAATCATAGTTATACTGCATTTATCTAAAAATATTTTTCATATCCTGCAATAAAAGTTAAATAAAATGTCATAATTATATAAAACAGTTTATATAAACAACAGAAAATAAGTTATGAATCAATTATCCGTACAAATCAATAAAATTTATGGTTCTACTATTGTACTACATATCAAGTCTACTGACACGCTGCTGGACCTAATCAGAGAGGATTAAAACTGATAAGGGGCAATAAAACTATTAAGATATTTGACCACCTGCGGTTTGGGGGGGGTCACTTATGAAGGACATTTTAATTGTCTTTAAGTTAAACTTACAATATTTTTTATTCAAAAAGACCTTTTAACTGTATCAGTACGTACCACGTTCACAACTCGTGCCTGTGTAGCCTGAAGTACATGCACACGTGTAATTTTTGGTACCGTCAATACATGTTCCATTACCACAATTGCTAGAGATACAGTCATCAATATCTGTAAGTATATACTAAAATTATTACTTTATTCAAAACGACATTGTCAGTGTATCACGTTCACAACTCGTGCCTTGAATCCTAAAGTGTATGTACATGTGAAATTGTTGAAACCCTCAATACATTTTCCATTACCACTTTTGCCAGAGGTTTAGTCATCAATATTTGTAAAAAAACCATAAGTTATATAAATATTTGTACTTAGGCAGTGAGTTGAAGATGTTAAGTTAAAATTACAGTATTATTTTATCAAAACGACATATTTACTGTATCAGTACGTACCACGTTCACAACTCGTGCCTGTGTAGCCTGAAGTGCATGCACATGTGTAATTGTTAATACCGTCAATACATGTTCCATTACCACAATTGCTAGAGATACAGTCATCAATATCTGTAAGTATATATAAACTCTTGTTAACGAACTTATATACACTTTTGTACTTACGCTGTGAGTTAAATATGATTACATAAGACTAATGTATTACTTTATTCAAAACGACATCGTCAGTGTATCAGTACGTACCACGTTCAAAACTGGTGCCTGTGAAGCCTGGAGTGGATGCACATGTGTAATTATTGATACCATCAATACATGTTCCATTACCACAATGGCTAGCGGTACAGTCGTCAATATCTATAAATATACATAAGCCATTGATCATGAACTTATATACACTTTTGTACTTACACAGTGAGTATAATATGATTACGTAAAATTCAAAGATTAACTTATTCAAAACGACATTGTCGGTGCATCAGTACGTACCAAGTTCACAAGTCGTTCCTGTGTAGCCTGAATTGCATGCACATGTGTAGTTGTTGATACCGTCAATACATGTTCCATTACCACAATGGCTAGAGGTTCAAACATCAATATTTGTAAGTAAACATAAACCCTTTATTTCGAACGTATATACACATATGTACTTACGCTGTGAGACCATGATTACGTAAAATTAATAGATTAATTTACTCAAAACGACTTTGTCCATTTATCACTACGTGCCACGTTCGCAACTGATGCCTGTGAAGTCTGAAGTGCATGCACATGTGTAATTGTTGATACCGTCAATACATGTTCCATTACTACAATGGCTATATTAATATCTATACGTATGCATATACCTTATTTAGGAACAGTTTTCTGTACATGACTGTATAAGACATACAGAATAAGTGGATGAAGTAAACATGACATGATCCCACCAACGCAATTTTCAGTTATACTCTAGGATGCCTAATGAATCGGTAAGGTATCAAAGTGAATCAAAAAGTGTGATTACTTAAACACGTTAAAATGTATAGCGGGTAGTATAGGTCATAGAGAAATCACTCGACTATTTCCAGTGTTCAACATAATATTTACGACAAAAAAGGGGATGATACAAAATACATGGCTAAACTAAGCGTAGAATTGCGGTCATAATAATGACACGAGTAGGCCGGTGCTAACTTTTATGACGTAGGAAAACTAATTGCATAGTATAGTTACCCAAATACCGTAGTGGTAATATACATGAATTGTATGGGTAGATCATAACTGGCAGAAGTTATTTGCTATTTTGTTGCATTTACCTATTTTGTGAATCACGGCGGGACGGTTTGAGGACTTTCGGTAACGGACTAGTCTTATGAATTTTAGTTAAAATAGGCCCATTGGTAAAAGAGGTGTTTTTTTGCTCTATCGGCAATTTTTGTTCAGCAGTTTGTGCTAGTGTTGGTAGTAGAAAACCCAAAAAATATTCCAGTGAATTATGGTTGACAATGGCAAAATAATTAGGAGAAAATGGTTTTTGCAGAGCAACACGGTTTGAGTACTGTCCAATCAACAATCTTGTGAGATGTGTTTGAGGCGTTCCAAACGGTGTCCATTTGAACAACTACAGTGGCGCTCACATTTTTGTTCCATTTACCTCATGGTTGTTACCGCATTGAAAACACCGGGTAAACGGGTCAATTTTACGCGTTCACCGCGAGAAAAACGACTCAATTCTAAATATAGAAATAATAGACGGTAAAAAAGGGGGTCACACCAAATATGGAATCAGTACCCGGGTAAAGAGGCGTGTTAAAACAAGTGACCAATCATTTCTCTACGGTATATATTTCCCGGCCCTGGATATTTTAATTTAGATCTTTGTCCAGTTCAAGTTTTCGTTTACTAATAGGCACATGCTATGTCTCTGTTATAGAGTATAGCATTTCTTTTAGGCTACAATAATCTTTATATCTAGTGAAGGAGCGTAGATGATTACAAAACAGCCCTGTGATTAATTCATTGCGGCATTTCACCTGGCTGTGACATAAACAACAACAATACGAAATCTGAATAAAATGGTCTAAAATGAACTTTACAGCCCCCTTACATTGGACCTACGATCTTTTCAGGTAAGGGATATCACCTACATATCCATATGTTATGATCAGACCATGAGCTAATATGGTAAAATGTCAGGTTTTAAGTTAACAGCGCATTTCATAAACAATTGTATCCCTGAAGTAGGCTATACCGACATGAAATAAAACTTGTATTTGTGAATCAACATAACCTCTGCAGGTTCTACAACTTTTGTGTAGACTAACTAATTCATTCGGCTCATCGGTTTCACGCGGGTTTTTTATCTGATATTTTATAGTTGTCAAATCTATCTCCCTAACTAAAGCTTCAACGTTGTATTTATTAATACAGAGACGTAGACGTTTGCGCGTTTAAAATAGGTTTAAAAGAAATACAATAAAAAGTAATGTCTATTGGTAAAATTAGGTATGGTTAAAAGGTAAAAACAAGGCTAGCGTTCTGACTAGAGTGAGGCATTATCAATGCAGTTAACGGCTGCACTGAACTGCTCTGGGGTTGGGAGGGCTGTTCCAGTGGTATATTGTCTGTTTGTTTGTAATTGTGCTTATTGGGTCCACCATCTTCTAAAGAGGCTATCATCGGTACGACCCGTGGTATATTGTTCTTGGAAAAAAGGAGAATTTATAGTAGTCAGTGGTTTCTGAGGTCAACCTGTAGCATAGTAGATGGCTATATCTAGATTGACGAGAGGTTGGGGTTAAGTCATCTTGTTTGAGGATAGCAACCTGATTGTTTGTTATTCTGTACATAAGGGAAAGACTGCTATCGATACGTCTGAGATCGAGTCGGCGCAGATTTAGGGACTGTAACATCATTGTCACACTGGCTGTCCGGGTGTAATCCGACTTGATCCAGCGGGCTGCTCGACGTTGGACAGCCTCTAAATGGGATATGCGCATGCGCGGGAGTAAACCGCTAAGTGTGCACTGTCTAAATGGCAGTTTCCCGCCTTTGCACCGGAAAAAAGAGAAACTTATAAAACTCCTCTGAAATACTTATGTTTCATCAAACCTGATATCAATTTACTTTTATTAAGTTAAAGTGTGCTGATAAACAAAAATTGCCTCACAAACATAGCACAGTCCAGGTGTTTTGAAATGATAATACACTGATTTACGAAATGAACGGCAAAGAACGGATAATAGACAGACACTCGTTACGAGCGTTGGAAAAGCAGGATAAGGAATTTACACTTTAGGAAATAAAAGTTCTCGCAGATACAAATCATTAAAGATTCCAAAACTGTTCAAGATGAAATTATGTCGGAAACTGTACTTTAAGCTCAACTAATTAATATTAATAAGACTATCCTTTCGGTGCGCATGCGCAAAAGATACTAGCCTTGTTTACATCATTAAAAAGGGGATACACTTACGTCTGTAAATGTGTAGATGACTTTTGTTTACAAGACACATTTTCAAAAAAATATACAAAAAACCTCATTTTTTTTGTCGGAAACTGGTCTCGTACCAGTAGCTTTTTGAAGATAATCTCAAATTTAAAAAGATGCGAGAATACTCAATTTCCATCAATTATTTGGTACACATTTAAAGCTCGTCAGAATGGGGAAATCAATGGTTTTATTCTCGACTTCGCATATCCAGGTACTGATAAACTATTTATCATGTTTATATTCGGGAAATTTGGTTCCTCGGCTTTCCTCGCTGTTCTCTAGATGCATCTTTAATATTAAAATGTACAAAATACAAAAATAAAAATGAAAGAAGACGACTGCTTTTTATTGTATTTCTTTTAAACCTATTTTAAACGCGCAAACGTCTACGTCTCTGTATTAATAAATACAACGTTGAAGCTTTAGTTAGGGAGATAGATTTGACAACTATAAAATATCAGATAAAAAACCCGCGTGAAACCGATGAGCCGAATGAATTAGTTAGTCTACACAAAAGTTGTAGAACCTGCAGAGGTTATGTTGATTCACAAATACAAGTTTTATTTCATGTCGGTATAGCCTACTTCAGGGATACAATTGTTTATGAAATGCGCTGTTAACTTAAAACCTGACATTTTACCATATTAGCTCATGGTCTGATCATAACATATGGATATGTAGGTGATATCCCTTACCTGAAAAGATCGTAGGTCCAATGTAAGGGGGCTGTAAAGTTCATTTTAGACCATTTTATTCAGATTTCGTATTGTTGTTGTTTATGTCACAGCCAGGTGAAATGCCGCAATGAATTAATCACAGGGCTGTTTTGTAATCATCTACGCTCCTTCACTAGATATAAAGATTATTGTAGCCTAAAAGAAATGCTATACTCTATAACAGAGACATAGCATGTGCCTATTAGTAAACGAAAACTTGAACTGGACAAAGATCTAAATTAAAATATCCAGGGCCGGGAAATATATACCGTAGAGAAATGATTGGTCACTTGTTTTAACACGCCTCTTTACCCGGGTACTGATTCCATATTTGGTGTGACCCCCTTTTTTTACCGTCTATTATTTCTATATTTAGAATTGAGTCGTTTTTCTCGCGGTGAACGCGTAAAATTGACCCGTTTACCCGGTGTTTTCAATGCGGTAACAACCATGAGGTAAATGGAACAAAAATGTGAGCGCCACTGTAGTTGTTCAAATGGACACCGTTTGGAACGCCTCAAACACATCTCACAAGATTGTTGATTGGACAGTACTCAAACCGTGTTGCTCTGCAAAAACCATTTTCTCCTAATTATTTTGCCATTGTCAACCATAATTCACTGGAATATTTTTTGGGTTTTCTACTACCAACACTAGCACAAACTGCTGAACAAAAATTGCCGATAGAGCAAAAAAACACCTCTTTTACCAATGGGCCTATTTTAACTAAAATTCATAAGACTAGTCCGTTACCGAAAGTCCTCAAACCGTCCCGCCGTGATTCACAAAATAGGTAAATGCAACAAAATAGCAAATAACTTCTGCCAGTTATGATCTACCCATACAATTCATGTATATTACCACTACGGTATTTGGGTAACTATACTATGCAATTAGTTTTCCTACGTCATAAAAGTTAGCACCGGCCTACTCGTGTCATTATTATGACCGCAATTCTACGCTTAGTTTAGCCATGTATTTTGTATCATCCCCTTTTTTGTCGTAAATATTATGTTGAACACTGGAAATAGTCGAGTGATTTCTCTATGACCTATACTACCCGCTATACATTTTAACGTGTTTAAGTAATCACACTTTTTGATTCACTTTGATACCTTACCGATTCATTAGGCATCCTAGAGTATAACTGAAAATTGCGTTGGTGGGATCATGTCATGTTTACTTCATCCACTTATTCTGTATGTCTTATACAGTCATGTACAGAAAACTGTTCCTAAATAAGGTATATGCATACGTATAGATATTAATATAGCCATTGTAGTAATGGAACATGTATTGACGGTATCAACAATTACACATGTGCATGCACTTCAGACTTCACAGGCATCAGTTGCGAACGTGGCACGTAGTGATAAATGGACAAAGTCGTTTTGAGTAAATTAATCTATTAATTTTACGTAATCATGGTCTCACAGCGTAAGTACATATGTGTATATACGTTCGAAATAAAGGGTTTATGTTTACTTACAAATATTGATGTTTGAACCTCTAGCCATTGTGGTAATGGAACATGTATTGACGGTATCAACAACTACACATGTGCATGCAATTCAGGCTACACAGGAACGACTTGTGAACTTGGTACGTACTGATGCACCGACAATGTCGTTTTGAATAAGTTAATCTTTGAATTTTACGTAATCATATTATACTCACTGTGTAAGTACAAAAGTGTATATAAGTTCATGATCAATGGCTTATGTATATTTATAGATATTGACGACTGTACCGCTAGCCATTGTGGTAATGGAACATGTATTGATGGTATCAATAATTACACATGTGCATCCACTCCAGGCTTCACAGGCACCAGTTTTGAACGTGGTACGTACTGATACACTGACGATGTCGTTTTGAATAAAGTAATACATTAGTCTTATGTAATCATATTTAACTCACAGCGTAAGTACAAAAGTGTATATAAGTTCGTTAACAAGAGTTTATATATACTTACAGATATTGATGACTGTATCTCTAGCAATTGTGGTAATGGAACATGTATTGACGGTATTAACAATTACACATGTGCATGCACTTCAGGCTACACAGGCACGAGTTGTGAACGTGGTACGTACTGATACAGTAAATATGTCGTTTTGATAAAATAATACTGTAATTTTAACTTAACATCTTCAACTCACTGCCTAAGTACAAATATTTATATAACTTATGGTTTTTTTACAAATATTGATGACTAAACCTCTGGCAAAAGTGGTAATGGAAAATGTATTGAGGGTTTCAACAATTTCACATGTACATACACTTTAGGATTCAAGGCACGAGTTGTGAACGTGATACACTGACAATGTCGTTTTGAATAAAGTAATAATTTTAGTATATACTTACAGATATTGATGACTGTATCTCTAGCAATTGTGGTAATGGAACATGTATTGACGGTACCAAAAATTACACGTGTGCATGTACTTCAGGCTACACAGGCACGAGTTGTGAACGTGGTACGTACTGATACAGTTAAAAGGTCGTTTTGAATAAAAAATATTGTAAGTTTAACTTAAAGACAATTAAAATGTCCTTCGTAAGTGACCCCCCCCCCCCAAACCGCAGGTGGTCAAATATCTTAATAGTTTTATTGCCCCTTATCAGTTTTAATCCTCTCTGATTAGGTCCAGCAGCGTGTCAGTAGACTTGATATGTAGTACAATAGTAGAACCATAAATTTTATTGATGTGTACGGATAATTGATTCATAACTTATTTTCTGTTGTTTATATAAACTGTTTTATATAATTATGACATTTTATTTAACTTTTATTGCAGGATATGAAAAATATTTTTAGATAAATGCAGTATAACTATGATTTTAAAGTGATATAGAGAAAGTTAATATGCTCAAGTAATTAAGCGCCTTCCCGTGGTGTGGTGTGAATGCATTTTTGATTTATAAAGAATCCTTCTGACTGTATTTATTTCTTTGTAAATTATATGTGCAACTGAAGGCTTCGATCTTCTAACTGCAAAATAAGACAAAAATAAATTTCTTTTATGTATCAACTGTAACATCTAATCTTAGTGATAATTGGTTTGCTGTAAGAGTAATTAATTGAGTATTTAAAACATCACTCAGTCTAACTTTGAAATCACAGTTATTTTGCAGTAATCTAAAAGTAAAAAAAAAATAAAATTGTATGTTTCTGTCATATAAGAAAAACTATTTTGATATAATAACTGTAAGTGTTGATTTGTTTATAATCTAATTTGACTGGGATTTACATACCAAAAAGGTAACTGATAAAATAGAATAATAACATGAAGGTCTTAAAATTTATGTATAACTAACACCCTTTTCCTACATTATCTGTAAATGTAAGGGAGTTATACAGTAGTTGAATAGGATAAACAGAAGCTAGTCTACCAGTGACCAGTCATGTTAATTGACCAATACTGTGAATTCGCTGTGAATTCACATGGCTGACTGGACCCCTGTGGTGAATACCCCACATTCCTGTTCAATTGTCTTTAACATATTCAACTCACTGCCTAAGTACAAATATTTATATAAGTTCATGTTTCTTTTTACAAATATTGATGACTAAACCTCTTGCAAAAGTGGTAATGGAAAATGTATTGAGGGTTTCAACAATTTCACATGTACATGCACTTAAGGATTCACAGGCACGAGTTGTGAACGTGATACACTGACAATGTCGTTTTGTATAGATTTATCGTGTATTGTTACGTAACGTAATCATATCAAACTCACTGCGTACGTACACATATGTATATGATGCAGAATGTTGAGTCTTGGTAATAGTGACTTAGGCATGATACAAACCATGTAAACCCCCAGTTACCGATATTTCGGGTACTAGTAACTGGCCGATCCAGTACAGTATCTCCGGTTAACGTCCTACTACATATTATGTGCGCTGTCAGGGCTTACTAGCGTATTCTTTATTCTGTGAATGTTGATTTATGTTACAATTATTGACGCGGCACTATAGTGGATTGATCTTAGCTGATTGAATGTTTATCGTATTTTATCTGTTTCTAAAATTATAATGTATTTGAAGTTGAATTTATTTTTAAAAACAATTCTACTTTTATAAATCTAATTTCAACAATTACTTAAAGTATAATTTAATTTGGATTTGGAGAGAAAAAATGAACGCTAATTAAAATCATTTTACGAAAACGACTTACCCCTTATATGCAATTAAATATCAGCTTGTTTTCTCCTCCCCATTCTAGTCAGTCCCCGTGGTGTAGTCGATGACCTTTAATTTTACAGGTGGAGTTCTAAGCCCATACCGAGCCAATTATTATTTTTCTTTTTTCTTTTGTTTATTCTTATCTATTCAGCTATTCTGCAAATTTTCATAAAGATCTTCATTCATATCAGACTAATAGGGATAATGGGTGGTGCGGTGATCGAGTGGTTAATGCTCCGGAGGTCCCCAGTTCGAATCCTGGCCGGGGCACTGGACATTACAAACACGCTTTTCAATCTTCCCCAACCCATCTAGAGATGACTTGGTTAGAAACCCAGAGGTAGTCTCACGTGTATCAGTGCTACATGTATGCACCAGGCATGTACAAACCAAGGGGTATATCCGTAAAAGTGCTAGGGTCAGGTACGCTGATTCCTTTGTATCTGCATTTGTTCCTCTCCAACCTGCGCCTGTCAGGAATCTTGGCTAGTTCTCCTAGGGAGAAGTCCCAGGGTCGTCCAGGACTTATAAACAATCAAAGAAAAAGAAAGGATAATGACAATGTAAAATTAAGACCAGGTATACAAAATACGGTAGTGGTTATTTGAAAATGTAGTTAATTGGATATAAAAACGTTATCCATAACACTTGGTCGGCGTGTTTAACGCATTACTGAAGTGATAATTGTTTTCCGAGCAAACAGTAAAGGTGTCACAGTATACAAATTGTTTCCTTTAAAAGATGTATTATTGTTTTGAATAAATACTGTAGGCCTACTCCCGCCAAAAATATTGAAAGATAGTGTGGAAATGACGTGTTTTATAAAGCAATAGTTAAAAATAGCATTCTCCCACCATACCGTTTACGTAGTTTCTGGTGTAATTGTTTTGCCCATCTATATCTTTGATGCTGTGCATCAATACATTTCTTGCAATTATATGTAATACTAATGCCCTGCCTACAGCGTTATGTTCACAGCTAGTCAGTGTGTTGGTCAAATTGTTTAAAGTTGAAGTGATTACTGTGATGGGGTACTGATGTTACATTGTATTACTGGTGTTACTATCGTAGACTTGACGTATCCGATAATTTTTAATTTGCAAAAAGAAGAATTTTCTAATCATAATTTTATTATTGACATGCATATTTTGCTAAGTGTTTGAATTGACTAAGTGTTTGACTTGACAAAGTGCAGAATTGGCAAAACATGTAGCGCAATCTAAATCATTGCAAATGTGATAAAAGTTTGAGCATACACTGTTATTGTAAAACAAAAGTGAACAATTTCAGTACTAACGGATTGCTATGATCTTTATCATTTTGATGGAAAAAGAACTGATGGTGTTTATACAATAGTCACGTGGAAAACTCATCAAAGCATTCAGTTATATTGTGACATGACGACAAATGAAGGGGGTTGGACGGTAAGTTATACGGAAGGAATTTGTAATGGAGATACGCGATACTTCTATAAAAACACATATCTATCTGGTCTTGTTTATTCTTATCGGGCATCGATTTTTTGGGCTTAGTTACCAAATAAAACATTACTCTTGTATATTCAGCTGAGAGTATTAAATACACGTCATAGAAAATTTAATACCCGACAGCTTCCACCTTCGTAACTTTGTGATTAACTTCATTAGCCAGTCCATCTTATGATAAGTCGGTGGAGTAAATGTACTGTGAACAAGTATAAAGGCCCCTCGTCGCCATACCTACACCTCTTGCTACCAAGTTGTACGTGGTTCAAGTTGCTTAAGATCGTGCATATGCTGAAACAAAACTACGGATACAGAAGGAAAGGATGAGTAAGTTCTAAAGTTATATGAATGTGTTTGTAAACGTCGTGTACTTGGTTCTTTACCCTGACTGGTAATATAATTGTAAATACAGAGTAGTGAAGAAAATGACGACGTATCAGCTGCATGTTTAATAACGACAGTATTTTTTGTACAAAATTAAATGTTGTGTGTATTTTTCAGGATATATAGCTATTTGGAGATACGTAAACATCTTTCAGCTAAAACATGAAAGTAATTTCACGAAAGGCAAAAAATTACCCTGTTACAGCAAATAATGAAAATAGCAGTGATGAAGAAGAAAACTAATAGTAAATCTGAATACCAGATACATTGTATCTTATTGTGTATTTTATCATAATTCTCGATGTAGGTTGCCTTTGCAACACATAAATGTTTACATATACATACGATCAAATTTGACATTTTTGCTTTAGAAATCTCTGAACATTTTGATATAAATATTACTTATTTTTTACCGGTACTCTCAGCATTCATTGTTTTTAAATATGTGATTAACCAAAATAAAGTATGTTTAATTTAAAGGGTAGTACACATATAATTTGAATACATGTCAGAAAATACAAATTTGTCACTTCATTTGACACAGTATTACCACAATACATTAAATTCAATAAAACATAATATATGTAAAATATACAATGCATTAAAAATTAAAGGGTACATATAAAATATCCAGCTTTTATATCAAGATCACTGCTACTAAGAAGTAAGCGTCGAAGTAGGTGTGCATCTAAAATGACTACATGACAATACTAAGATCTTGATGTAAAATGGACATAGAATTTCATCATCTCAGTTCATTGGCAGTATGAACTTATATAAGTAGTAATGTGTGTCTTCACGTTGGTCAAATATTTGCTTATAAAGATGCTAATCTATGTCTTAATTGTTTTTTTACAAAAGCTTGGCTTTGTAAAAAATGTATGAATAATTTAATAACAATCAATTTATTTAGATAATTTTATGCAAATTTTCACGGCATTTAATTTGTTTTTCTAGTTGGATTTGTCATACATGTGATATGCATCAAACAATTAATACTCAAGTGAAAAGGCTAGGTGCTTTTGATACTAGTACTGCAGCACATATTTAAAGTCGACATAGAATATGTTAAAAAATGCATTTCCTTTCTGCTCCATATCTCATTAACCCTGTGGTCAAATGTTTACCTCATCCATTATAGTGTGCAGAACCCATGATCTTGCCATGCCGACTTAAGGTCAATGTCAAAACTTACGGTCAAATATTTGAGTCTGTCCGCTCAATATCTCCCAAACTTGTTGAAGGGTTTTGATAAAACTCCAGTCAAATGATCACCTCATCCAGAAAATGTGTAGAAACCATGATCCGGTCACACCGGCCCAAGGTCAAGGGCACAACTTAAGGTCTTACACAATCATACTTCACAGATACCTTTTCTGTGACCACTTAAACAGATCATTATCTAGGATAAAACTACACTCAGTAACATTAATTCCTTCAATATTCCTATTTGCGGCGGGAGATGTAGCTGTCCTGTTTCTATTATAACAAAAGTATTCCCTTACAATCGTAGAAGTTACCGTTACAATCTATGCAGCATTTCCCCCTCCAGTTCATAGCTCTACGGTGTCTCAACAACACAATAATGATTAAGTATGTTCGTTGATAAACTCCGAAACACAAAGCATATTATTTTATATAAAATCTAGTAAAATTGTATGTACGTTGCATACATTTATCGTCGTAAAATTAAGCGTAGGTTTCGCAATTGCACCATTGCGAAAATGACTAAAAAAACAAAAATAATATCAAACAGGGAATGCCACGTACCAAAAACGCAGCCTCCCCAAAACGAACCCCACAGCACCCAGAAGTGCACACCACCAACACACACACACACACGCGCGCAAACACACACGACACACACACACAATCATGTACACACACACATATACACTACCAACACACACTAGCATACAAAGCAAACACACGAGGACAAAACGAACAATTAAAGGAACACAGTGGGGCACCGCCTTGGAACGGTCAGTGGCAAAAACACCACTGGGGAGCTTAAACCGGTTTATGGTGCGCACCCAACCTCACTCTTACCCCCACCATGTTCCAAAGTCACAGGACAGTGTAAATAAAAGTAATCCCTGCTAGGTGAATCTCTAACACACGCAATGGAAACAAAAGGCATGGTATGTAAAACACAAAAATGCTCGTGTATAAATATATAAAAAGCAAACCTTGAGAACCAAAAAACGTATGTAAAAACAAGACAACAATTTCAAAGGTAAAACTATAATAGACGTTTATTATTTCACTATTCATTGTGTTTCTTTCAGTATTATAAACTTTAAATCAGTATGAGTTCCGTTTCAAACTGAATTAAATCACTTCAAATGCACAGGCATAGAGTGTTGGTGTTGTTAAATAAGCTTAAAGCCCGTTTCATTCGGATTTTTACAGACGGACAATTTACAAAAATGTTCCTTACGATCGTTTCTGGGAAAAACCAGTACTGGATCCATCCTGGATGAATTTAAACAGTCTAATTGATTTGAAATGGAGGCTTAATCATTCCCTATTTTATGGGTCACAGCGTATATATACTGGAGTTTCAGAAATTTCAAGACCTACCAAGCATTTCTTTCGCTTACGTTGTGGAAACAGAAATAATCAGGAGTTAATGCACCTACCCTCATGAAGGTGAAACCTAAAATTGTTTCTTGCAAATTTTGTTCTTACGGATACTACCCTAAAGCGCCGCAATGTTTTACCGACCGTAATGCCACGTTTGCTAAATATAGCAACGAGGTAGCAAGCGAAGTAGTTTTGGTAACGAGGTGCCCTTATGCTTGTTCGCCGAGGAATTGATTATAAAGGAGATGTAAGTTACCCAAATCTTTTAAAAGATAATTCTCATACATTATAACACGGACAATTTGTACATTGATACACGTATTGACCGGTATAGAAAATATGACGTTGCGAGATTTTGTTTTCCGCGTCGATTGATATACCGAGTCATGTACCAATCACAATGAATGCATATATTATTTCATACAATAACTTTCTGAATATGCACATATATTCGCTCTTGGTTAAGTTCATGACAGGCCGGGCTGAATGGTTACTAAGGCTAGGATGATAAAATGGATATTTACTTCAGATCATACGATAGCAATGATATTGGGACCTTTTGTTTTAAAATAGGTATTTCAGTACCGCTTTAATGGATCAGTGGATTTTTACAGAAACTTAACCGAATATGAACACGGATTTGGGAATTTGAATACAGAGTTTTGGTTAGGTATGTACATTTGTATCAATGTATATGTACATAGTTTGATCATAGTGAACAATGTCACATTCTAAATATTAAATTGATGTCTTCACTGAAATAACAACTGTTATACAATTTAAAGTAGATTAAGTTATATTTTCACACATAGTGTTTTTCTCTTTAATATATGTATGATCGCTATAACAGCGAAACCATTTTGAGCCATTTACGTTGCGCAGATGTTTTGCACTTACCCGTATTAAATTCTTACACATTTGATAAAGATTACACCATGAGTGCCGTCGTAATAGCTATTGAATGCTTCTATCATTCAGTTTCTTCTAAAATCATTTTTTTTAATTCAGGTCTTAATTATATACAGGAAATATCAAGCCAAGGACAAACAGATCTACGTATAAACCTAGAATCCGAAAATGAAACAAGAGCCTTTGAACAGTTTGAAAACTTTTATCTCTCGCCCGGCCCGGATTTTACCCTTCACCTGGGACAGACAACAGATTCTTTACATAGTATATAATATATATACATAATATTTTTCTATGGGTATTAATCAATGATAAACGTGTCTTAATATTGTGATGGACACTTTGAACAGTAATACAATGTATCATTTTCATAAATGTATGAAGAGCTGGCTTGAAGTGCTGCATCTCTTTATTCTCACCTTTCATATTAACACCAATTCACATTCACTTCACATTCTGCATTAATTAAAGTAAACAAATATCATTATGAATTCACATATAAAGGAACATGTATTTAAATTGGGCTACACACCTGTTTTACTCATATCATGCAATATGACCCGAGTCCAGACAATTTGAAAACGCTACAACCTTGAAAATTTAAAATGCTGCTTGTATAGACATGTATAACATCAAAGAATGGAAAAAGTAAACGTTGCTTTTCAGCTATAAATATACATCTATAAAATGTACATTCTAGGCAAAGTATACAGGTTTTCATAGATTATATCTCTTGCCGTCTGTCATATTATCAAATTTGATATTACATACTTTGTGGCTCACTTGTAAATACAGGTAAATATTCATAACAAGATGTACACGTGTACTGTATTTCAAATTGCTCAGTAAATTTACGTAAACGGTAAGATAAATGACCATACACAATGTATATCATTCATACACCTTTAAAATGTTTATTTTACTTAGTTTCAGACAGTTTTTCTTTCGGTCCGTATCACAACGGCAGCAGCTTTTCAACATTTGACCGTGACGTAGACTCTTATGCGGGCAACTGTGCTAAAACTTATAAAGGAGGTTGGTGGTATAAAGAATGTTTTTACGCAAATTTAAACGGAAAGTACAAGTATTATGAGAGTTTCGTGGTAACACCATTACAGATGAGCAAGATGATGTTTAGAAGAACCTAAGGAGAATGCTACATGTAACTTATTCCATATAAAATGTACACATGCACAATGAGAATAATATTATTGTACATGTACTGCGGATAATTATTAAAGTAAAGAAATAAACATTTGTGGAAAATGAAACAAATTATTACCAAAAACATCCCATGTCGTGCAAAAGAGTTTATAAATTGATTCATGTTTTCTCGGAAAATTATTTCTTTTTATATGTAACCAAACCTATATGTAAATGTATTAATGTTCGGATTTTCTTTTAATATTTAAGGAAAGAACATAGATTTTTAAGTTCGAACGTACATATTCTCTAGTAAGTTTAACCCAAATCAGGTCTAATCAGATATATGTGTTTAACAGACAACTGCCTTATACGGCACAGTTCCCGATAGCATAAAATTAAAACGGGTTAGCTGATTGTTCCCGATAGCATGAATTTAAGCGGGATAAAGCTGATTTAAACAACCACCAGCTTTATAACACGATGCGTATTGATCTAGTAGGGCTCCGAATTAGCTCAATCGGTAAAGCACGAGACTTATCTCGAGGTAGCGGGTTCGATTCCCGGGGCTGACCAACTTAAATTACTAATAGTCTTTCGGATAAGACTAAAACCGAGGTCCCATGTATTGGTGCTATACACCTGGCATGTAAAAGAACCAAGGTTGTCTCTGGAATTGGGACGCTGTCTGTAACTTGCTCTATCCTGCGTAACTTAAATTAACTAACCTCTTTTGGGGGCGTTGGTCATGTGGGAAACCGATACCAATGATAAAAAACAGAAAGTCTTGTTTTATTTAATATTCAAACAATTGCAAACATCGGTTTCTAAGGTTACAAAGACACTGATAATTACAAATTACAAAAATCAAATCGGTAGCGTTGAGTAGATATTTGCCATAACAATAAATATATGAGTTTTCTTTTTTTTAGACATGAATGATAAAAGTTACTATAACGAACTAGTTTTTGACAAAACAAAACTATGAAGAAATTCCAATGCATTCTAAATACAGATAATTAATAATCAGAATAATGGCCGTAATACTCTGGTATAAATGTTTATTTTTACAAGATTCCACGGATTTGTACTTACGATGTGAAATCTAAGCAACATAATGCTAAAAATGTTATGTCAGATGCAACATGAACATGTGGCATTCATGCTTTTTCCTCTCTTAGTTTAATACCAAGCTGATACATATCTAATTTGCTTGTATCATTTTCCTTCCACGACTGAAATAGTGTGTGGAGAAAAAAGTACGGTATTTACAACAAATAGATGATAATAAATATGTATGAGCTTTAATGGTGTTGAATTATGACAAAACAATCAAAACCACCCTGTTGAAGTGAAATTGATCAAAATCTTGTCTGTGTAGAGAAAAATGGTAAAGTTCCGTAGAAATGCGCTCATTTCTTTTTAAGTCAATATGCATAGCTTTTATCTGTGTATACATAGCTTGTAGTTGTATTAAAGAGATGAAATAATAAAACCAATTATATATATACCATAAAATCTGTATTTTTGAGAACCATTTCGTGGCGAAAAAGGTCACGTCCATTCATACTGACGCCAATAACGCCAGAAGTAGTTACGGATTATGTGTACTGTTTTAAGGTGTTGACTATACGAGTAGTTTGAAATGTAGATCGCAATATTCAGTGTAAACGAGTGTAACATTTCTGTTTTCGGAGTTCCACTCTCATATTAAATACGTGTTTCTAGCATATTGACAGTTTAAAAAAAAAACATTATATTTGCCATATTTGCTGATACACTTGGCCAAAATAGCAGTTTGCAATTGTAACCATTATCATATTATATACAAGAAAGACACATATACGGACGATAATGTGAAAATTTGTACACTTCTGTCTGATAGCAATCGTACAGGATGCACATGAGAAATGAGTCTTTATATTAAAAATTGTCTTTAATTATTGGTGCGATTTATAATATAGATTTTCTTCACTAAATAGTACAAAAGTATGATTAGTACAAGTATGTCGTCTATATATGTCATCACATATATTTATTAAAGTCCAGGACATACGTCTTAGCCATGTTCATAACATATATTGTAACAATGCAGTTTCTTTCCCAGTTTAAGTTGAACCTTGATACCGTTTTATCTATTAATCTATTTTGTTCTTTCTGAAAACATTTTGTTGTCCTGTTAAATCAGTATGTGCTTCAACGATTAATGATACTCTGTTTGAAAAAATATATATTTAAATAGACGCTAGGTACGAATGTGTTAATACATATTGTAACACTCACTCCATTTGTACATATCCATATATATGTTTGTATAAACATTTATTAAACATGAATTGCTCATGTTATCTCGAAATGAGAGAAATAATACTATTTTGACCAGGTTAATGTAACTTGTTTAGTATTTCACTTAACCAAGTATTAGAGCAGTTTAATTGTGTATTCTTCTATCAAGCTTTAAGAGATGAAAATTATCTGCCAAGTAATGTAAATAAATTGGCATGCAAACAGTTACTAGTGAAAGAAAACAGAACAGAAAACAAAACTCAATTTTGATATGCATTTGTTAATTGCTTGAATTTATTATTGATAACTCAACGACTAATGTTCGATACTACATCTTTATATATGTTGATTTGTTCAAGTATAATGTCTTGAAGTTAACAAGATGGGTGTATGAATTTTTACTCTTTATCAATTAACATCAGACGCTTATTCTTTTATCAATTACAAAATGCAACATCAGACGTTTATTATTAGTAAAGTATCATACCAAAAGGTGACAGAATCTAGTAGCAAATTGATTGAAAGTGTTTGTTAAACAACTTTAACTGGTTATCCTGTGTGTAAGATCTAAAAACTTCAAGAAATTATACCATGCTATTCTAAATCATTTCGTAGAAATTATCAAGTGTTCATGCATAAACTCGTCAAAAGGAAATGTTTGTTTCATCTTCTATAAAATGTACAAAAGGCGTGTATTTTGTTAAATCTTGTTCGATTTTCATATGTGCGATGTATTTGTGTAATAGATGAAATCATTTTTTAGTTTCTTGCATGCGTTTAAAAGAAATCATTATACCTGAATGTATCTATCTATGTCGTGGGTGATTTTATAGATATTGAAAGACGTATGTTTGCAGTTGTCAATGTAAAACATAAGATATGCGAAGACTTGTATTTTTTTCCCGAATCAACTGTTGATTGTAAACCCTACAAAGTTTACCACTGGGATCAATGGGATAACTGAAAACCCTACATAGTTTACCAATGTGACCACTGGGATAACTGTAAATCCGACATAGTGTACCGCTGTGACCAACGGAATAACTGTAAACCCTACATAGTCTACCATTATGACCACTGCAAAAACTGTAAACATTTTATAGTTTACCACTGTGACCAGTTGGATAACTGTAAACCCTATATAATATACCACTGTGATCAATGGGATAACTGTTAACCCTACAGAGTAAACAACTGTGACAAATAAGATAATTGTAAACCCTACATAGTTTACCACTGTGTCCAATGGGATAACTGTAAGTCCTACATAGTTTACCGCTGTGACCAATGGGATAACTGTAAACCCCACAGATATTACCGCTGTGACCAATATGATAACTGTAAACCCTACATAGTTTACCACTGTGACCAATGGGATAACTGTAAACCCAACAGAGTTTACCACTGTGACCAATGGGATAACAGTAAACCCTACAGAGTTTACCAATGTGACCACTGGGATAAATGTAAACCCTACATAGTTTACCACTGTGACCAATGGGATAACTGTAAACCCTATATAATATACCACTGTGACCAATGGGATAATTGTAAACCCTACATAGTTTACCACTGTGTCCAATGGGATGACTGTAAGTCCTACATAGTTTACCGCTGTGACCAATGGGATAACTGTAAACACCACAGAGATTACCGCTGTGACCAATGTGATAACTGTAAACCCTACATAGTTTACCACTGTGACCAATGGGATAACAGTAAACCCTACAGAGTTTACCAATGTGACCAATGGGATAAATGTAAACCCTACATAGTTTACCACTGTGACCAATGGGATAACTGTAAACCCTATATAATATACCACTGTGACCAATGGGATAATTGAAAACCCTACATAGTTTACCACTGTGTCCAATGGGATAACTGTAAGTCCTACATAGTTTACCGCTGTGACCAATGGGATAACTGTAAACCCCACAGAGATTACCGCTGTGACCAATGGGATAACTGTAATCCCTAAATAGACTACCATTATGACCACTGGAAAAACTGTAAACCCTATATAGTTTACCACTGTGACCAGTGTGATAACTGTAAACCCTACATAGTTTACCGCTGTGATCAATGGGATAACTGTTAACCCCACAGAGTGTATTGCTGTGACCAATGGGATAACTGTAAACCCTACATAGTTTAACGCTGTGATAAATGGGATAACTGTAAACCCAACAGAGTCTATTGCTGTGACCAATGGGATAACTGCTAACCCTACATATTTTAACGCTGTGACCAATGGGATAACTGTAAACCGTTTAAAGTTTATCACTGTGACCAATGGGATAACGTTAAACCCTACATAGTTTACCAATGTGACCACTGGAATAACTGTGAACCCTATATAGTTTACCGCTGTGACCAATGGGATAATTGTAAACCCTACAGAGTTTGCCGCTGTGATCAATTGGATAACTGTAAACCCTACATAGTTTAACACTGTGACCAATGGGATAAATGTAAACCCTTCAGAATGTATCGCTGTCAACAATGGGATAACTGTAAACCATACATAGTTTACCACTGTGACCAATGGGATAACTGTAAACCCTACATAGTTTACCACTGTGACCAATGGGAAAACTGGAAACCTCACAGACTGTTTCACTGTGACCAATGGGATAACTGTAAACCCTACATAATTTACCACTGTGACAAATGGGATAACTTGAAACCTCACAACGTTTACCGCTCTGACCAATGGGATAACTGGAAACCTCATAGACTTTATCACTGTGACCAAAGAGATAACTGCAAACCCCTCTGAGAATGTCATTAATAAACGCTTGAAAATGCTTTAGGACAATGTAAAAATATCTAATTGACATAAAAATACAAATTTTACTTTGTTATTTATAATCTACACATATATAATGACCTGTAAACGTGAAAAAACGACTCTGATTTTCATAGCATGCCAGAAAAAAGAATGTTTGTGAGAACATTTCGAAGTCAAACGACTTTGACAGTCTCGTTGTACTTTTTCCAAAGTAACATATGTTCGATAGGAACATTGAGTTTCGTTTGGAATACCCTCGATGATTTCCTGTGAATCGACAAAAAGGAGATGCATACATAATGTAAAACATAAAAAAATCCCTTATCCTCTTGGAAAACAGCACTCACCAACAACTTCAACTATGAGAAAAAGGCAACAGAAAAGGTACTCACTTAAGATTTTATTTTAACTATACTTAACAACATTAAACACGTTACGCTTTTAATAAGTCACATATTTTGAGAAGTGAGTAATATTGCTCTTTTTGGCATTATAAAATCATGTTGAACAATCAAATTATGTTTTCAATTTTGAATGAACTTATTGAATAAAACCAAGGAATGGCAAAAATTGTTTTGTTCTTGAATTTCATAATTACACTTGCAAAAACGACAAAATATCAGTCAATGCTGTCGTTGTGTTTTTAAAGTTGTAAAGTATAAATAAAGGCAAGAGACTTTTGCCAAGGTGCGAAAGTAAAGAACAACATATGTACACGAAGTAGTCGCAACACAAAGCACAGAGCAAACACATACATGTATATAAGAAACAGTTTAAATCCGATTCTAACATGACTCACGATTTTGTCTCTATATACAAAGAGTAGACGAATTATGTTATATTAAACCATAAACAACGCAGGAACTGATATGCTGTAAACATGACGTCATACTGCGCCGCATGACGTTAAATGAGCGTTCGCGTAGAAAATAAAGCTTTGCATTTATTCACTTTTTGTAATATCTGGTCATGTTAGAATCGAAATAACATCCTTTTCAGCGTTGTTATCGTCTAATAAACAATAATTTGTCGTACTGATGTGCAGTTATAAACCACTCAGGCCTTCGGCCTTCGTGGCTAATTACTGCATATCAGTACTCCAAATCATTGTTTATTAAACGACTAACACCGCTGGAACGGATGTTGTTTCTTAAGTATATCATTTTCGAAAGATTTGTTTTATAAAGTTTTTGTAACATGTTGTTTAAAGTTGCTCGTTCTCATTTTCCGTAGAAAACAATTCCAAAATAATATACCTGTTCTAAAACATAAAATGTAAAATTAATGGCTAGAACCAACAACACAAGTAAACATCTACGTAGAAATTGGTTCTCATATCAGTCGCAATAATTGTAATTAGTTTATTAAAGTGTTTACTTTATATAATATAGTGATCGCAATTAAAAAAAATCATTAAACACAATAAACTGGCAACGTATGTGAGAAATATCAATTGCTCGTTTAATTGGAAAGAAACAGCTCCATAAGTGAAAAATGAGATTGCATTTGTTTTACTGTACTAAAACGGTTTATCAAGGTCACTGGTTATAAACTTAGCCGACCTATCGAGCCACCACATCCATCCGAACTACATTAATACTGCCTTTAAATTACTAGAATATGTTTTACAAAAACGTACCACTGGTTAAAGCATCCAGTAAACAAAATGTTACCTTTCAAAGTAAAAATATCTCATTATTGAGACCGAATCGGTAACATTGGCCATTTTCAAATGGCCCTAAATTCAGAACATCTATGCAGAGATCTAATCATAATTATATTATAACGCACTACTGATGTAACGTTGCTTCTGTTTGGTAACGTCATTTAATGCGACGGTAAAACAACGTTTATACAGTCGGAAAATAGAACTATGTTTTGATTATCACATTTAAACACAGTGTGCGATAGAATAGGGGACTATCTATTTAGTGATTCTGATTTATTTAGCATGTCTAGACAGAAGCAATTACAAAATATCAAGTGAAATCACATATCTTTTGCGTCGGTAGAATAGCATATTGTTCTTTATATCTTGTGTAAATCTTGCACGATATGCAGATCGTCTAATTTCGGTTTCACCGGAAGTC
The DNA here is from genome assembly GCA_022818135.1 of Saxidomus purpurata. Taxonomy (NCBI): domain Eukaryota; kingdom Metazoa; phylum Mollusca; class Bivalvia; order Venerida; family Veneridae; genus Saxidomus; species Saxidomus purpurata. Next base: position 2,029,469 of record JAFMSR010000019.1, read on the forward strand.
AACATCTCTTCTTCCCACAAATATCTCGTGAGAAAAAGAAAAAAATATGTAACAGAAAGATAATAAGATAATTGAAATAATTATTGTTTTCTATTTTATCAATTGTTCTAACATAGTTTAATCCGATCTTTGAACAATGATATAAATAATATGCGCTTAGGTTGAGGCTAAAGTGCAAACGTTCTACACGATTGGCCGTCCGCACTATCTCGGACCACTTTTATATAATTCCTATCGTGCAACGTTCATCAGACGGAACGAACGATGCGTTAAACGATACTAGATCTGAATGATGCACGATGAATGCACGAACGATAATCGCACGGTGAATGCAAACGGAATGCACGATACACGCACGAGACACGAACATTTTGCAAAGTTACACGTGAGCACCATTGTAAACAACTACCGCATATACGGCAAAATCTACTTGGTATATTTATAAGCAAAAGTACCTTAGTAAAACAACAATGGCGTTACATCAAGATACATGAAAATCTGTGGATTCAAACAACTTATGTTTATGAGCTGTTTTAAATACATAGAGGATATTTGTTTGTTTCGGGTGGATATGGAATATATCCCACCGAGAAGTGAAAAAATTGTAATATTCTCACGAGCGCGACGCGCGAGCTAAAATGTTAAAATTGTATCACTTTGAATTGAGATATATTCCATATTTACTCAAAACAAACAAATTTTCTTTAAACTTTATGCTAACTATTACAACAAAAGTAAAATTATGTATATACACTACTAAGTAGTTCCGGCAGACCTATATCACCCACAATGTGACTGATATGAAATCTATATCATCACTCGATATTTCACTGCGGTCATAATCTTCTTCGATTCATACAACCAACATCGATTTTTTACATATATTTTGAAATATTGGCACGAGGGTGTGCTGCAATAACGTTCATGTTTCCACCATTTCCTTGGAACCAGTCTTTGTATTTGGATAATTTATGAATTCTTAAAACAGGCATTAGAAATCCACTTACTTCAAAACATGTGTGTGCAGTTTTTAACGGCAATTACAAATTTGTTATCGCAAGATCACAACGCCAACTTGTAATAATTTAGAAACGCAACATATAATGTGTATAAATAATGGTTCAAAGGAATATTTCGAAATATTAGCAAAATTTGATACGCATGAAGACTTAAATTGAATACCAATTAATCTGCAATTTTATTAATAGGATCCCTTTGAAGCACAAACTTGAGCTTATTTCACTATAACAAATCAAATAGACATCAGAATCCGCAAGCTCTCTGAGATTTATGTTCAATAACAACACTAGAGTTGTTGTTGTACAATAAATGGGTGGTTGCGATTTATTACAGAAACCCTCTATATAGATTAATTGTGGTAAAATGAGTCATTTTTCGCCGGAGGTTCTTCTTTGAAATTGTATTTATTTATCGTTCTACGTTAATTGTACACATAATCTATGTTTCGAGAATATAATCTGCTAGATGTAGGGAGTGCCCCTTTAATGCCATCTTAAATTATGATTGTCATGTTCACCAGAAATATGTCCATGCATTCTAATTAGTATGTACATTGTATATTGATTTAAGGGTTAAAGTGTTCTGAAGTTGTCACTCCGCTTTGCATAAGGTATAACATCACGAAATATACTCGAACATAATTATTTATGTGCCATCATCATTCCATTGTAACATTTTTTACGACTTACTCTCATAATTTTAGAAAAAAAACTCAAAGCTGTTTCATGTTATTATGGATCATCTTGTACTATCAAGAACTTCCCTTTTTGGCGGAAACCATAGATACTGACAAAGCATTGTTTTTATTTAACAATTACAAGTACATGTATTAACAATGGGACTTTATAAAGCTTTATTATATGATTAACATTTATCCTCAATAAATGTTATTGTTTTGCTATCTTTGTACTGATTGATATTATATATTCATTCTTTGATCTAATAGAATCAAACGAAACATGCTTATTTGCTGGTCTGTTTACATTTTGTATCGTTTTGCTCAAAACCATTTACTATTTTACAAATGCAGACGAAAAGTGTATTTTACTCAATACTTGTATTTAACTATTAAAAAAGTACCTGAATTAGAATAGATGGAGATTAAATCATGTTTTTTAAAATTTGAAATTCCGAAATCGGTCTATGTTTGTTTTACCGTACATTTATAGCCTAGAATGTGTAACTGTTCTAATATGGAACACATACTTGATATGTCGCCCTTTTACAGCTTTAATTGGTTTTGAATGCTGTCATAAACTCATATTCACGTTCGCCATCCAGTCAACCAACCAGCCAATTTGTTTTGATGATACTTTAACAGTGTTATTTGTAAGAACATGTCTGTATGTAAAATGATATGATTTGGTTAAATCAATCGCCATCTACATTCAAGTCTCCATGTTGCGGTTTGAAAATAATCAGCCAAAATCAAATGTAAAAATTCAAAAACTAAGTGTATTAAAAAAGTCGTGCCAAATTGTAGTGCATGAAGCACATGTATGGAATGAGTTACCATATTTAAATGGTTTGGTGCATGTATATAAACCTGTTATTGTCTGTTTTTGTATATCTATGGTTAACTGTTTTGTAAACGCAGTAAATTTCGGTAATTATACAAAAAAAACTCAATGAAAAACGTGAGAAATAAAAGTGTAAGGTTCAATGTGATGCTCAACATATTGAACAGATGTGATATACATGAAAAATTAACATTATCGCAAATCACTTAATTTGCTTCACTATTACTTACTTCACAAATGAACTCCGTATTCACTTAATTTAGCATAAAATGCAAATAAATATAAAAACAAAACTGTCTGACTCAGGCATGACAAGAACTGATTGGTTAGCCGTTACATTTTTGCCTGGATATCATGTTTTGTTTTCTGCCAAATTTAGTTTGACTTGGGATCTCTTAAAGAATTAATTATCTAGCTTTGCCCAGCCACATATTAAATTAAATTTCATAGTCTACCATGTATGCTGCCTTTTCTCAAAGTCGAAATGATTCTGTGTTCAAATTTTGTTTTGATGAATACTTTCATTGATGGTGTTTACTGATGTATCATCCTTTTTAAATACGTATTTGTATAATTTTAAGAGATAGCTCAAGTCTATCTTTAAATATTAGTAACTAAAGCTACTTTATAACGATTTATATATTTTGAAAGGATAGTGTACTATAGGTTAATAGTGTTTACTTCTCAACCAGTGTATTTGACCATGCAACTTTGTCATTATACTTCTCACTATTCAGTCGGTAAAACGTATCTTTTTATCTCAAAGATTGATGAATTGTATTGCCGAAACATAGGGTTGTACAAGTCTATTTCAGACAGTTGAGAGGCTACGGGTTAACGACGATCTTCATGAAAGTTAGCGTGCTCTTATATGCAATTGAACCGTGTAGGAGCATGTAAACACAGAAACAATGTATAAACGTTGAATTAAGACAGCTGAGTCAGTGATGTAAACAAATACTGCGGAAGATTTATTTTACTAATGAAAAACTGATTTATACCTCGTCTTTATTATTTCCTTGAAGACTGACAAAACTTCTTGTTTGTTAAACTTTGATACAGAATTATGGAAACCTTCAGTACACGAAAAGTAATTTACAATATTTCAAGTGGAAATGCTGAAGTTAATTTGGACGGTGTTAACAGAGTTAGTGAATATGCAACAATTGATTACAGTTTAGGAGAATTGCCAGACGAAGGAAAGGATACCAAGCTGGATCAGAGGAAAGGCAGAACCATGATGACGCCATTTCCTGAAAGTCTGCAAGACAAGAACATAATGAAGATATGTGTAATGACGACAATGGTCTTGGCATTCGTTATTTCAGTTGGGATCATTGTTTCTCTGCTCGTGACTTCTAAATCAGGTTGGTAATGTTACTGTATATTAGAATAAAAATTGTGTTGATCAATTCGATAAAAAGGAGAAAACATCTTCACCTCTTATAATGGCTCAATAGTTTTTGTTTCGGTTTTCAAAATCGAGCTAAACAAACACAAAGGGATATGACTTTATACAATCATATAATGTGCATTTTAAAATCCAGATAATGAATCGAAATAAGCTTTAGTCGTGCTGGTATATTTAAACATAATCTGAACTTTTAATCGATGGTAGGATGCTTGTCGCTTATAAATAAAGAAGTATCATATAAGAATTATGTGTCCTGTCTGTTTGATATTCTTAATAAATCAAGGTAATTTGATCTTCGCTAACTTATGTTGATAGCGGAAAGATGCAAATCCCAATGGTGTTTTAAAGGAAATGTAATGTACATGTACCCTGTAAAAAATGTCTAAGGCCGTTATAATGATGACTTAAATCAAGAAACTGCCTCAGATCTGATCATTCGGTATCAAATGTCTAAAGGCACATTTGCCATTCACCTGAAACGATTTCCTTACCATAATGTGTTGTACACGCTGTCCACAATATACTGATATCGAATACTGAAACATTGTCAATAGTAGTGAATCCAAACACGGAGATTTGATTGAATTTGAATTTGATGAGAGAAACAGATTAGCTGGGCCAACTTTAATTACGTTTTTATCATCTGGCAAATGGAATGCTACTCCAAAATGTATGCTTAAGAATTGCGATGATTTTGTGATACCAAACAACATGCAAATATAATCTAAAAGAAATGGTTCAGTAGTTGGAACAGTGAGTTTAGTATATTATACTGCAAGCTTTAAATTACGAGGGAACAACACAACGATTTGCCAGCTTTACGAATCTTCGTCTAAAATTCCCTCATTTTGAGGTCACTGGCTCAAAGGTCAAGGTGACATATACCTTGCATTTAACAACAGTTTCCACTCAATAACTTGAGAGACTTTAACTAACGGGTTCCAGACTTAATAGGGACATTGGAAATGAACATTAAATGAAGTTAAGGTGTCTGAATTAAAGTCAATGTCATGTTGACCTCAAATTTAAAAACACGGTTTACGCTCAATAACCTAAGAAAGCTTTTATCTACATTTATCATACTTGATACGGACATTGGTCATGGATAGTAGATGAACTTTAAAATTTTGGATTACTAGGTCAAAGGTAAATGTCACAGTGATCTCGCGTTTAGAAACGGTATCTTCTCAATAACTATGACACTGAGCTCCAAATTTGATAGGGACATTCTTCATGGACATATCTATTCTGTGGTCACTAGATAGAAGGTCAATGTGACCTTGCATTCAACATTATTTGATTCATTTACGAAATGTTAAGGCATCCTAGAATATAACTGAATAACTTGTCAATGACATCATGCCACGTTTACTTCATCCACTTATTATGCGTGTCTTATACAGTAAAGTATATAATATAATTACAAATTATTATTGTACTGCGTAAGTAAAAATGTGCACTAATGTGTATATAAGTTCGTAAACAAGGAGACTTTATACTTACAGATAGCGATGACTGTACCTCTAGCCATTGTGGTAATGGAACATGTATTGACGGTATCAACAATTACACATGTGCATGCAATCCAGGCTTCTCAGGCACGAGGTGTGAACGTGGTACGTATAGTACTGATACATTCACAAGGTCGTTTTGAAAACTTTATTTTCTAATTTTACATAATCATATTAAACTCATCGCGTAAGTACAAATGTGCACAAATGTGTATATTAATTCGTAAACAAGGAATATGTATACTTATAGATATAGATGAATGTACCTCTAGCCCTTGTGGTAATGGAACATGTATTGACGGTATCAACAATTACACATGTGCATGCACTCCAGGCTTCACAGGCAAGAGTTGTGAACGTGGTACGTAGTGACATATTGGCAATGTCGTTCGTGTATTTTTACTAAATTATATTTTATTCATGGCGTAAGTACAAATGGGTATTTAATGATTAAAGTTGAGCCTGGTTATGCATGGTACAAACAACGTAAACCCCCAGGTACAGGTTTCTCGGATAACTTGCCGCTCCAGTACAGTACCTCGGGTTAACCCCTTATAAAATAGTTTGTGCTTATGCTGAGCTTATAAGCGTATTCGTTATTTTGGGTAGGTGAAGTTTTATTTCAATTAATTCTATAGTTTATGATGATGCTCTGCCTGCAGCGTTTTGTTCACAGTTAGACAGCGTGAAATTCTTCATAGCTGCCGCGTTTGGTGTGATTGCGTGCTGCAGTGTTATTACTGTAGACTTGACGTATTTGATGATTTAAAATATTCAAATAGAAAAATTCTCTTATTATAAATATATTGACATGACGAAGCGTTTGATTGGACGAAGTGACGAAATTGGTCAAAAATGTAGCAAATTCTAAATCATTGCGCATCTTATCAAAGTTAAAGCATGCTCTTTTACTGTAAAATAAATTTAACGATTTCAGTGCTAACAGATTGCTATGATCTTTATCATTTTGCTGGACAAATATTTAATGGTGTTTATACAATAGTCACGTGGAAAACTCACCAAAACAGCCAGATATATTGTGACATGACGACAGATGGAGGCGGCTGGACGGTAAGTTATCCGGAATGAATTTGCAATAGAGATATATTATAATTTCTAAAATATCTTGAAATAAAAATACATACCTATCTAGTCTTACTTATTGATATCGTGCATCGATAATTTCGGGCTTGGTTACCATATAAAACGTAAGTCGTGTTATCCAGCTGAGAGAATCACATATATATCATAATAAATTGAACACTTGACATGTCCAATGGTGTACAGCTAAAATACAACAACATGCTTGCAACTATACTGACTGCGCTTTGTTCTTGACGACTACAAATATAGTCGTTTTGCTAACATATATATGCTACTGTAGAAACAAAATATCTTATATGGAACAGAAAAGCGATCTTCTTAAAATATATTTCAATTTATTTTCATAGAAAGTAGAGAGAAGTCGTAAAAATCCTGTTTAAATTGCTACTTTTTCATATGAAATGATTAATCAAGCTTTAAAGCTGATATTTTTGGTTCAGTATGTAAACAACCGACGGGATTTCGTGTCGTTTACACTGAGATAAATATTTGACTGTACAGTAGACTTTCCGATACGTATCAATGAAGCGCGTCAAATAAGATAACTCTTTCTACAAAATGCAGATGAAACCATCGTATCAATGAAAATGAATACCGAACATTTACATTGTAAGAAGCCCAACTAAATGATAATGGAATTTGTAATTCGCAGCTTCTTTATAGGTTAAAATCTTTATTATAAATATCCGTGAGTGTTCTCGCCAACCGCCTAAATTCTGAGAGGGTAAAAAATTATGACAAGTTTTAATGAGGGTAATGTTAGTGTTGCTAAATATAGCAACAAGGAGCATGAATCTCACACAACGAGGTTGCCAGCGACGTAGTTTTAGCAAAGAGGAGTCATTCTGCTTGTTCGCCTTGAAATTGATTATGAGAGAGTCTTGTTCAACCCTTGCCCAAATCTTTGAATAAGGGCTTATATAATACATCGAAACACATACTGTTTGTTTATATTGATAAACCTTTTGACACATAGATAATTGACGTTGCGAAATGTTGTTTACCGCATCCAGTATATATCCATTGATATACTGAGTCATGTGACTGGCGTTCTATCAATTACAATTAATGAATATATTATTTCATACAATAACAAAATTGTTCATAGATTTGCACTTGGTATATTCAAGATAGTCTGAATGGTTACTTAGGCTAGGTTGATAAAATTGGATAGTTTCTTTAGATTCATACAATAACAACATTATAGGGATCGTTTATTTTGAAATAGGTATTTCAGTACCGTTTCAACGGATCATTGGATTTCTACAGAAACTTTACCGAATATAAACACGGATTTGGAACTTTGAAATCAGAGTTTTGGCTAGGTATGTATTACTTTATATGTACAGAGTTTAGTTACAGAAGGTATTGTCATAATCTCGTAATATCTTTACTAGGGAAAACACCTTACCTGTGTGATAGCTGTTAGTGCGAAACACTTGTGGGCCTCTATACTGTGCAGGTGTGTTACACTTACCCATATTCACTTCTCAAATATTGAATTAACATTAAACCATGAATGTCGTCTTAATAGCAGCGAAGCTTCTGTGATTGACTTTCATTTAAAATCATATTTGTTTTTTTTTTCAGGTCTAAATTACATACAGGAAATATCAAGCCAAGGACAAACAGATCTACGTATCAACCTAGAATCCGCAAATGGAACAAGAGCCTTTGAACAGTTTGAAAACTTTTATCTCTCGTCCGGCCCGAACTTCACACTTCACCTGGGACGGACAACAGATTCTTCACATAGTATATAATTTATATACATAATATTTTTCTATTGGTATTATACAATGATAAACGTGTTTTTTTTTAATATTGTGATGGTCAATTTGAACGGTAAAACAGTGTATTATTTTAGATAAATGTATATTACATATGAATCAGCAGCAGCTTTCACTGAGTGCTGCATCTCTTTAATCTCACATTTCTAAGGTTGATGAACATATCAACACAAACCTAGGGTTCACATTCTTCATTAATCAAAGCGAACAACACATAATTATAAATACATATATAAGAACAATAACTTGATATTTGACTACACCTTATTTACGCATGTAAAGCAAAATGAGTCCAGACATTTTAAAAACTCTGCAACAACCTTATTTTCAAACATGTTGTTTGTATATATAAGATCAACGAATGGGAAAAGTAAGAAAGTTTTCTCATTTAGAAATATATATCTATTCAAATGCACATGCTCGGTTTAAACTGCAGATGTTGATGGAGTTTTTCTCTTATTGTCATAGTATTGAATTTTATATCAAAAATATATTTTTTTAGATGTACTATATTCACCGTATAATTGCTCCTACTGCTCAGTAAAACTAAATGTTAAGATAAGCGTCTATATACGCTGCACATCATTCATACATTTTTTAAATATTTATTTTAATTAGTTTCAGACACCCACTCCTTCGGTCCTTATCACAACGGCGGCAGCTTTTCAACGTATGACCGTGACTTAGACACTAATACGGGCAACTGTGCTGCAAATTACAAAGGAGGCTGGTGGTATAAATACTGTTTTGTGGCAAACTTAAACGGAATTTACAACAGTACCATGTATTATCATAGTTTCATAGTTGATCACTCATTACAGATGAGCATGATGATGTTCAGAAGAACCTAAGGAAAATACTACATGTTACATATTCCATATACAATGTACAAGTGAACAATGAGAATTAGATTATTGTACGTGTGCTGCGGATAAACTGCATTATTAAAGCAAAGAAATAAACACTCTTATAAAATTAAGCAATGTTTACACGCACAAAATCCCATTCCATGCAAAAGAGTTTAAAACTTGAAGCGGGTTTTCTCTGAGAATAATTTCTTAATAGGTGTAACCCAACCGATTTGAAAATTAATTAATGTTTGGTGTTTTGTAAACATTAAAAGAAATACCATACATTTGTAAGAACCCTAGTAAGTTTAACACAAAATCAATACAGTAAATAAAGTCGTACCAGACACCTGGTTTGTAATAGATACAGTACGAGTTTTGCTGTAAAAGTGTCTTCTTACAACCGTAAGAGGTATACTTTATACACAAGCGCAATCAATTTGTCCGAGGCGAAGCCGAGGATAAATTGGTTGCGTCTGTGTTTAAAGTATAATTTTTACGGTTGTAAGAAGACACTTTTATAGCAAAACGAGTACATGTATCTGACTTAGACGACGTTTGTTTAGCAAACATGAATCCTAGAATATTTCTTGCTGCATTTGGTAGAATTATATTTTTTAATTCGTATGAAACTGTGTTGAACCTATAGAGAATGTAGCACGGGCCTAATCTCTTGTGTTTATTTTAATATATGTAAACGAACGGGGAATCCGCCCCCTTTGAATCGGGATTAGAAATAAAGTGGAATGTTTCCTTTTATCGTCGAGAAAAGGTGTATTTAAAGAAAAAAAACGATATCCTCCTTAGTATTTTCTTAAAGATAATTAAATATATTTGGAAAGCAAGTCTGCGCTTTCAGGCATAGAATATTACAAGACAGGTCACTCTTGAAAGGTAAATTATATACATTTAAGTAATAGTTTGCGCTCTACATGTACGCAGATGAAAACATAAATATTGACTCGATGTTAACATAAATGACAAAAAGGACGAGATTGGTTGTACTTCACCGCAACACCAAATGGTTGTCACAATAATTAATGGCGACGACATTTTATCTGTTTATTTTAGATAATGTGATAGTGATGTAAATAGATATATGCATACACAAATGTTTACGACCATTGTAAAATAGTTGGATCATGCGTGCAAGTAAATATATAATCATTACATTACCCAATGAATTTACACAAACATATTGGATATGAATTTACACAAAAACATTGGATTTTTGCCGCGTCACTTTCACATTATCCTAAATGAACTGTGTGTTGTACGAATTTTGGATTTCTATCAATTTGTGTGACGTTTTTTAAATGTTGTTGGCAATGTGTTTTTCTCGTCTGTATCATCATCCTCATACAAAGGTGTACAAATGTGTTCCGGGCGATAAAAAAGCACTTTTTATATTACACTTCAACATAAAGCAAAAGCTCCCAACCGATTCTATATATTTTACCCTAACATTTTAATCGGAGTTAAGTTTCTACATTTTTTAAAAGGCCGCGTTTGATACTGTATTGACGTTTCTTCTTGTTAAGTCTGACCTAACGACTCTGATGAGTTGTGCGCTAAAACTGATCTTAAGCAGGAATATTACAAATAGTATAATTACTCCTGTTTCCAAATGAAAAGAATAACCTTGCAAATATAAGTTTGAAATAATAAGAAAATATTATTTTACATTTTACACATATTTTAATCTTACAGGTTTTAGAGTAGCACTATAAGCATTTCTAGCACTCCTGTTAATCGCTGTCAATTACAGCACGTGCAAAGCATGCGGGTATAACAAGATTATCAGAAAATACAAGTAGTTTACATATCCATATATATATGTTTGTATAAACATTTAAAAAACATGAATCGCTCATGCTATCACGAAATGAGAGAAATAATGCTATTTTGACTAGGTTAATGTTAGTATTTCACTGAACCAAGTTGTAAAGCAGTCCAATTTTTGCACTTTCTTTTATTAAGCTATACGAGATGAAAATAAAAAGTATCTGCCAAGTTATGTAACACATTGGCATGCAGTAACAGGTGAAAAACAAAAAAAGAACAAAACTCATTTTTGATATGTATTTGTTAATACAGTCAAACCTGTGAACAAAGACCACTGTTGGGAAGCTACAACTATGGTGTTTTCCCTGCTGGTCTTTATTCGCAGTGTAGTCTCTTTTCGGAGGTGGTCTTTAACATATTATAAACTCAGCGAAACATTTTCGATACTATATATGTTTTTTGTTCAAGAATTTATGTCTTTAAGTTTACAAGTTGGTTATAGTTTGCATTATTACTGTTTATCAATTAACATCAGACGTTTATTATTTCGTAAAGTATCATAAACATAAGTAAACAGTGGCATAATCCAGTGGCAAAGTGTGTTAAAGAGTTTGTTCAACAACTTTAATTGGTTGTCCTTGGTGTAAAACCTTTAAGAAATTATAATATTTTATTCTACATCATTTCGTAGATACTATCAAGTGTTTATATATAATACACTTACTAACATATTTTCTCATCTGTAAAATGTACAAGAGCTGTGTAATTTGTCTTGTTCGATTTTCATATGTACATGTATTTGTGAAATAGATGTAATCATTTTTTAGTTTCACAGATGCTTTATAAGAGATCATCATATACCCGAATAAATATACCTATCTATGTTATGAGTGTGCGTATTTATAAGCCAAATTATTAGACACTGTTAAATTGCATGATATGGCCTTCAGAACAAAAAAAGAAAAGAGAAAAGGAAACATAACATACATACATTTAAACCACACATACACCACAAATCATACCCTCTAAATTAATTTTACTAATATCAATAACATATTAGATACGTTTATGTAATAAACATCATTCTCTCTACGACAGACACTCAAATGCAAATAATATTATGAATTATATAATAGTTCTAATGTCATTACTTAGATACTAAAATAACCAGTGCAAAGTTTTATATGTAAGTAATTTCTACATTTTGTTATAAAGATAATTTTTGTAATTTCGTTTAAAAGACTGTATTTTTAATAATCTCAATTCCATTGGAATATCATTCCATACTTTAAAACTATAATAGGAAAATGAGTATTTGTATAAATTAGTCCTAGGTTTCGTTTGTTGTACAAGATCTTTGCGAGATGTAGAACGCAGACTATATGAATCATTTTGTTAAAACGCTATTAACTCTGACATGTATATTTTAGCCATATTGTTAAATACCTTATAAACGAGAAGCGCAGTGTGGTATTTGCATCTGTCCGAAAAAGACAACCAATGCAATTCCTTTAGTAAATCTGAAAAATGGGATTTAACAGGTCGATTTAAAATAAGTTTTGCTAAACGTTTTTGCAATTTATTTATTTTTTGTACATATTTTGTATTGCCTTTTCCCCAAATGGTACAACAATAGTCGAATATTGGAAGAATGTAACCGTTATAAAACATTAACGTCATCTCATCTGATATATGATATATAATGATTTTTAATAATGCGATTCTGGAGTTCATTTTTTTGCAAACATAATCAATATGGTTATGCCAATTCAGAACATTGTATACATACACACCTAATATTTTTTGAGTTGTAACGTTTTCTAATATGCAATCATTGATTGTTAAATGAAGGTTACCTGCGTGTTTTAGTTTACAATTTGAACCAATGACCATGCATTTTGTTTTTAAGGGATGTAAAGACATGTTGTTTATTATGCACCATTTATTGATTAAATCAAGATTCATTTGCAGTTTAGTTTTGATACCAGGAATATACTTTGAACACACTTGATATAGGACCACTCACCCCATATCTTAGATCAAGAGCTGCGGGTTTCTTGGACCACATTGAATCCTTATTGCACTTGTTTCATTGTCTTATATCACTTTAAATACATCCTCTTTTTTCTTCAGTATTCATATAAGATCCATGAACTATTTACACGAGTTGGGACTTATTCTTCAGTTTCTTACGTAAGGCGTGTGTTTGTACCAATTCATTCAAGGAACGATGGTAAGAAAAGAAACTCCCGTTACTTTGGTTTGTAATACCTACATAAGAGCTGACACAGGTGTTTAACCCATGAAGTTATGAAGACACATCAATTTTCCGAAAATGAAGTCGCAATATTTCAGCGCCACATAAACAGACAACATTACTGATTCGTATATTATACTGCCTTTCTGTTTCTGTTTTCTGTGTGATGTAAGGACTGTGTTCATTTAAAAGCAAGATATTATGGTGCCGCACCTTAACATAAACACTAATTCAAAGCAATGCTGTACTAAGCATCTTTAAGCAATACTTATTCATGTGACATGTTGCATACGTACTTTACTTCAATAGACGACAGTGATTGAGATTGGTATTTAAGGAGAGTAATTCTGACAACACCGAATGTAATTACTTAACACAGTTATCCTTCCTGTAGAGTTAAAGCCCAATTACGTGATAATGGTATGATGATAGGTCTATGCGTTGGATATGAGTTCATAAATCAGAATTCTTATTTTGCGCAAAAAAGTCAAACAAGCACAATGTATGTTACTAAACTATACATTTAATTTATTTGCAGTATATAAGCGTATTTGTAATTAACTGAATAGATAAAATAAGAAGCATATCACAAACACCTTAAAACAACTATGAATACTAGTTAACTCCTGAAAACTTCAGTAGTTTGAAAAAAATGCTTTTATTTATTAACAAGAATGTCATTACATATGCTACGGAACATACTGTAATGCATTACAACCACATGCTCTTACCCCAATCTTGAGAATAAACAGGTTGATAATTGTTGATTCATTGATCGCCTCCATTTTAACTTAGCTAAATATGCTGAAATGAATTACAGTGACCCTTTCTGCATTTAACACCTTTTTACAGTCAGTTGTCATATTAGAGATAGACGCGTTTGTACATACATTATATATAATTATTGTTTTACTCACTAAACTTCATCTTCATTTAAACGAAACTCAATCTATCATCTTATCATATGCCATTGTATATATGAATGTTTAGTACAGGAAACACTATGTGTAGCAAACAGTTAATTTAAGCTGTGCACAAGACTGTCACATCATCGATTCCTGTTCCTATTGTGTAAGGCCCGTCTTCATATCCATGATCCCACCACACGCTGACACTACCATCTGGATGTACAGCTGTCACTGTACCAGTACTCCCCTGAAAATGACAACATTCTCAACATGACACTCATGTGATGTAAATATATCATACCATGCTTCTTTCTTACAGTAACAGAAATAAGTATAACAATATCTTTCAACAGCAGATTTGTAGTGTAATTGTGAATATGCCTGAAAAGGTAACTAATTATATAAATTAACTATTCGAACGAAGAAAGTGTTTTGGCTGGAATAATATCTACAATATTATTTTAAACACCATTATTACGATAAAGAGTCTAATAATATAAACTTATATATTCTCTTTATTCCCACCGAAGTGATTAGGAAATACATTTTATGCAATGTGTATATACAATAGAGTGAAAGGAAAGAAAATCAAAAACATGCATGTGAATTGACAAATAAATTACATGTGAACGTATACAAACACCATAGAAACAAATGCATACATAGCAGCAAAAATACACAGTAGTATACATCGGAGCTGGACAAGCATTTATAAATGAATACACTGAAAGCGTACAGTATAGATACATTTTGTATTCAATTCTAATCTAATAATTAATCGATTTATGCATTATTTGTTTTTAAAGCTAATGCATTCTTGTGACTACCTCTGTTGTTAAAATTCCACAGTGTTGACAAAGATAGGGTGCATTCTGACCACAGTATGGTGTATTTATCCAACGTTTACTTATGTTGTATGCTTGATATATAGTTTTTGTATTATCTGCACATTCCCACAGAATACAGCGTTCAATATTTGTATGAAGAAATTAAGATCTTTCGAAATCATTATCACTTATAATTCGCTCGGTCCATCTGTGAGTTTCGAAACTTGAAACACACCTTTTATATATATTTTTCCAAATGATTTTGTTTGGGTATATCCAAGTGTAAATATACTGTACGAGATATCGCGACACATATTTTTTACATAGTATTCTGACAATATCTGGTACAAGGCCAAGTTGTACTTTATCAGCGGAGCAGACGTACATTGAAAGTCGTGCATTAAATATATTATTTGACAGTATGGTATGTGGCATAGTGCAAAGCCTACAGAGGAACATAAGTTTTCTATAATCAATTTCATATTCAATGTTTCGCCAGCCTAGCATGCTAAGGCACATATTGGTCCTTGTTTTGAAATGGATTTTTTTTTTAGCAGCTAATGTTTGAAACTTGTCAAGACGTTCATAATCTGACTTGTTTAAATTGGACCATAGTTCATACCCATAAAGTAATCGCGGGATACATATTTTACTTACTTAAGAGGGTGCTGTAATTGGATTGAGAGAATGAATTGTTCTCAATTTTAATTGAGAGAAGATTTAAAAATGAAGATTTTGCTCGCTGTACAGCATGTTCCAATTTATTTGTGTCGAACATGCAGTCATTTAGGTATATGCCGAGATGTTTTGCTTCTTTGACCTGGGAAATGAGTTCCGGTCCCAAGTTGAAATCTAGGTTCGGTAATGTTCGTGATACTTTTGCTTGGGTTGATAACATACCGGCATTTTCTTGAGTAAGTAAATGCGATATTTAACATGTATTGTAACGACTGTGGAGAAATAGCAGATAGAGCAATGTCGTCTTCTAATGTCGTGTTGCTGGTAGAGTACTGTCATACGTATTAACTGTATTTACTGGCTTGAATTTCTTCTAGGAGTTCATTTATGAACAATTAATAGACCCAAGTGGAAATGATCCCACCTTGACGAATTCCTTGATTTACTGGGAAGAAATTTGACCTGACGCCGTAAGCAATAACACAGGTTGACATATCAGAATGAGCGTCAACTAAAAGCGACCACAGTGTTCCGTAGATGCCTAATTTGTGTGATTTATAAAATACACCATTTGACCACACGGTATCAAATGCTTTCCTTGTATCTAGCATACAGACGTAAGTTTTGTTGTTTCATTCAGTAGTTTAACATATTGATTCTTGTAAATTAAAAGATGCGGTGATTGCGCCGGTAAAATTTTAGTATGCATTTTGTTGGCAATTTGGGAACTTCATTTGCTTACATATATCTATTGTCCAATTGCTGAGTAGTTCGAATATGAGTTTTTCGAATAGCTTATAAATGCACGGGAGCAGAGTTATGGGACTATAATAGTTCAAAGGCTCAGTTCGGGCTTTACCATTATCTTTGAACACTGTGATAATCATGCCCATTTTACATTTTTGTGGTATTTTCCCCATTTTTATAATTAGTTTAAAGAGTTCACAAAGTTTTTCAAAGAGAGCAAAACCTCCTAATTTTATATGTTCATTACATATCAAATCAAAATAAGCCGCTTTGTTGTTGTAACATGTTAACTAAGAACGTGTGGACTTGGATTTGGTAAGATGACCGGGTCATTTTGGAGCGAAGAATTGTTTAATTTCAAATGTTCGACCGCGTTATCAATGACGGTTTTGAAATGTTCGTCAAAATAATCATTTTCTAAAGGTGCATATACCTTTTCGTAAAAGCTTTTGGACGTGTCAGTGATATTTTTGGGTCACGTGATGAATCCTGCTCAGTATTTATTTGCGTACAATTTAGAGTTGTTTTCACTTTTCGCATTTTGACTAAACTCCAAAATAATCTATTATCGCATTCACCTGCTTCTTCTAACTGGACATAGCTTTTTTTTCTATCTTTCGGATTTCTTCTTTTTGAGTTTTTACAAGAGCGTATTTTTCGATTTGTAAATTGAAAATAGGGGACTGTTACCTCTAGGTTTGCCATTATTAATATATTCACGGCTCGCCCTTCTCTGGACTGTATGTGCGTCTTTAACCTCTTTTGTCCAGTACGGTTGTGCATGTTTGTTATTTTTAGCTTTAGGAAAAGCTGCATTTGCTGCAGTGATAATGCTAGAAACAATTTCGTCATACATGTTATCGATGTGTTATGTTTTATATCATTTAAAAGTATTTTAAGGGAAGACTCGTATTGTGAGATGGTTCTATCTTATTCCATTACGTTTATAAGTTCAATCTGTAATAGAACAGGCAAATGATCTGAGACACTAAACATATCGTTTGCGAGTATTCTTGACTGTGATATCAAATCTATATCCGATTTAGACATAATGATATAATCTAAAGTCTTTCTTGTTGTCGGGTAAGTATATGTTGACCATTACATATATCTGACTGTGTGAGTGACATCAGATCGTTTTGTTTGATAAAATTAGTGAACTATCTATTTCGGAATGACTGCGATTGGGTATTGCTGTTAACGCGTATGATTTCAGCATTCATATCTCCTAGGAGACCTAAAATTCCCATCTCCGAGTATGAGTTGCAAACTGCCTGCAATATATTAATGCATTCTAAATAATCTGTGTTTGGATAGTTGGCAGAATGCATATATAATGCAAAAGCGAAGATCTTTATATCATTTGTACAGGAAATTTATAGTCCAACTATTCTATTACTTTCTATCTCATACATTTTTCTAACTGAAAATTCTAACTGTTTTTAACATAATAGATACGCCTCCTTTGTTGAAATGTAAAGTACCAAAGGAGGCAAAGGTATCACACACTGTATAGTGACTGAAAAGCGTGTTTATAGAGTCAAAGAAATTCATGGAATGATCAAACAGTTTATGTTCAGTAATAAATGCAATATCAACATCTTCTTGTTCAAGTAATTTACCAAGTGATGCTGCCGAAGACATAATGCCCCTAACGTTCCATGTCACTACGCGAATTGCACTTTTGTTATAGTGTTTAATAAAGTTTTCTGACCGACACTTAAGAAATAATCTATGACTTGGAGTGCTTTATCGAAATTGAAGCATTCCCCAGAGGTGATGTGCCTGGCGGAATAATTCACGAGGGCGAAGCCCGAGTGAATTATTACGCAGGCACATTACCGACGGGAAATGCTTCAATTTCGATAAAGCTCTCCAAGACATAGATTATTTCGATTCTTAGAAGCCAATATTTTGAAAACTATCGTAACTACTACGGACCTTTTTTCAGTTCGGCGGTAATGTGTAAAACAGCATAAATAGTAGCTGTTGGAATTCACTCCCCTATTCGGGCAACCATTCAAGATATCAAACATAAGTATATTATACAAGCTTATTTTATTTTGATCATCTAATACATAAAATATAAAAAGAAATACCTGACTAACATTATGCAGAAGACGTCAGATTCAGAACCTAACAAAGCAGCCAATCGATTTAAATGCGTACCGTTAATTTGAACTGTACAACGTTTTAACGTGGAGTAATGACGTCAGTGTGATGACGTAAACGTTTTCATTCATAGTTTTGTCTCCCGGAATCAAAACATTGTGTGACAGTTAATCCTGAATTTCTTGGCCTTTTTTAAGGAAAACAAGGTGAGGGTATTCTAAGGCTTACTTGACGCAATCAAAAATAATATTTAGGTTCTTAAACAAATCTTTTTCATGCGACTGATGTATTTATACTGGTATTATTTCTATTTCTATATTTTATATTTGCGCGGGAGTAAATTAGAAAAGTCGGAAGGAGCTACTTCCATGTCCGAAACTCCGCCTACTTTTCCGAGTGCTTTAATCATATTAATGCACTCGAATTGACTATAGAAATATACCGTAGGGATATTAGAATTTGTTATTCAACACCAAAGTACTTATCATAATCATTACACACCTGGTTTTCTTCCTCATCCGGGTGCTCGTAGTTTTCGAATTGTCTGTATAGGCCGGTATATTCGTATTGGTGGGTGTACTCGTTTTGGTCAGCCTACAATAGGTATATATTGTAGTGAGCACTTGGGCAAGCTTACAATGTTTCTAAGTCTGACAATATTCATCATATCTATTTCATTTACATACAGAAATCAAATACTGGCATAACATAAATCATATTACAACAGAACATTAAACATATCTGAAACATGCCAGTTCAATATAGCATTGTAGCCATCCTTCATCTCACAGCAATATGAACATATGTCATATTAACTACCCTTCTTGCAAAGAAAAGACAAATTCCGGGACTCATGATTATATTATGACGACATCGTAATGCATTAATACGCAAATGTATAAACAGTGCATTGAACAAGATCCGTATGCACTACTATGCATATACATGTACATGTAACGTAATATTGAAACAAAATAGTTTATAGGTATCAGTAACCAACATATATTTAAGCAACTCGTGCATGTATGTACTATTATGCATATAATGTAATACTGGAACTAAATGACTATGTAATAGTTTATAGGCATCGGTGTCTTGCAATATCGTTTAGATATGAATGAATATGTGCCTGAAATGTCCATCAACGACACCTCTAGCTTCACAGGTAAAACCAGAAATAAAACTCTTGATGAGAAATGCTCTTGAACCCTATATCCCGCGGCTGGCTTGGATTTCTCTCCGGACAATAAACGGCGGGATGTTCTCGTTTCATGGCACTCACAAAAATAACCATGTTTTACTTAATGGCTTTAAGTTAAAAAGCACATAAACATTTCCAAAACAAAATATTTAAAGAAGTTCTATATTGTACAACAAAGTATGCTTAATAAATAAATCTTTTGCAAATTTACGTTTTAATTAATTAATGTTAACTGAGTTTGAGGACTGTTACTATCCATATTTCTGATAGAGCAGATCTATAAAGTCCGTTCGTTTTTATATGATAGATACATGTACATACATGTATGACATTAGTCTGGGTGACAGTTGATGCAGTGGTTAATCGTGAGCAAAGGTCACTTCCTTTGTGTGAACGTTTCTATTGAATGCTATTGTTTTCAATAAAATCGTTATTTTACCTCTGATTTACCATTATATCTACAATTTAAATACACCATCTTATAGTCCTACTCAAGCACTATATTTCCATATATTTATTTTTCCAGTTCCATCACATATATCCAACAATAAACTCGATTTTTACAGAGCTAGAAAATCACACCTGATCAGGACAAAACCTCTCTAAAAACCTCCAGTTTGTAGTTTGTATTACCTTAATTTAGGTATATACATGTACTTATACAAATGTATTGATAAAACATTAAATATTCTATGAGATACTTTTATACCATTTCGTATGGAAAGTTTACATTTTTTTTAAATTTAAGGTCTGTTTCATTATCCGGCGAAAAGTGGATTTTCGTGCTGGAAGTATCACAATTACAAAGTAAGGTTACCGTTGTAAAATTCAACGCGCATTTTTATAATGATTTGAAAAATGTTGGTGCTGAATAGTTCACAATTAAAATGTAAAACTATTTCACTGTACATGTATTGAATGTAGAAATATAGTACAATTGTAGACTAAGCACATGGGTGTTAAAATGCAGAACAGAATCTGCAATAAAGTGCAAATTATTAACTAATGGAAGATCGGATATGATACATGCAATTCTCGACCAGAGTAGTTTAAGAATTAAATTGATCGACGAGTGAACAAGGCTAAGATATATCTTCCTTTCACTTCGAGACGTAAATTGTACAGTGGTTAATAAGAAAGAAAATTGTATTAAAAATGATGTACTCAATACTTTAGAAAACACCAAGAGATTTTAGCTAAAGTAACAAGTAGCTGTTACCAATTGTTTCTAAAATGATTTATTATAAAGAAAACGATTAATATGTATGCTTTTTCTGGCAGTAGATGCAGCGTAAAGGTATTCTGTAATCGAACTCCTATACTTATTTCATTTGTTAGTAAGACTATATAATGTCAAAGGCAATGCGCACTTAACAACAATGTTTAAATGAACATTACATAGATAATCAGATAATGTAATCACGTTCTCTATAAATAGTATGTGGATATCTCCAAATAAGATGAAATTAACGCGAGCTGCTTCATATGATCACTACAGCAATTGTTCATTGATCAGATGAAGAGGAAAACAAAGAAATTGTGAAATAAATATAGGTAATATCGGCACCATGTGAATAACAATTGTATATCATTATAACTGCATCCCTCTGTATGAAATTTTCGCGAGTTGTCTGAGTTGCACTCTTGCATGCATGTTTCCTTTATTAACATCACCATTTATCAAACAGTGTCATACTACTGAATGTTTAGCTTAACGGATATCATGGTCTAATGCATGACAGTGATGTTATGGCTTCATCTAGATTTATGTAATTTACATAAAAATCAGATAAAACAGTTAAAGGCAAAGACATATTGTTTAGGGAAAATACTGATACGGGCAACTACCAATGTACATTTACGTTTATACAGACAGTTGCTTAGTTTCAAAGACAGTATTATGAATATTCCTTATAGTTTGTGTCGCTACACATATTTCACATTACTATTAAGATAATGCTGTTCGATAAATTTTCAATACAGGAAGTAACTTTTTGGCATCAACGAAGTGTTTTTTTTTTTAATATTTTTGTTTCACCATTTTTCCTGTCACATTCAGTCCAGTACATTTTAATCTTGATTATTTGTATTTATGTAGAAAAGATCAATATTTAATCAAAAGTTTCGGTAGAACCAATGCATGTTCACCGATGCAGGTGTTTTTAAAAAGTGAAGGCAGTTCAGATTATTATTTTCAACATTTTATTTATAGAGAGTCAAAATAAAGGGAGATAATGAAAATAAAGGGAGGTAATTCATTGATGCTTGGACATGCTGATAGTATACACATCTAACTTAAGTAGTAAAGCTTCCCATGAAGTACTTATAAATTACTGTCTTCGTCTGCTGAGAAACAGACCGGACAAATATTTGTTTTAATTAAACACTATTTACGGCAAAAGAGGTGCATAACTCAAGAAATATAATTGTGCGGAGAAGCTCTGATCTCATTCGTATATCATTTTGAAAGTGATCGAATTCTGAGATAAAGAGCGGACAAACATTTCTTAACTATTTCCTGTAATAGAAATAACAAATGGTCATAGTTATGTGATAAGAAGTCGAACAGAAACACGCAGACAATTTTCGCATATTTCCTTGGTACTGAACATTAGCATGAAATGTCGTTAAATTCTCTACAGTTGTTGCTGCGAAAAAACAGGGAAACAAAATTCAATACAGTAGTTATCAACGGACCAAATCTTTGTGATTAATTAATCGAACTGGAGCAAGTGGAATATATGCGCAAGGTACTGATAGTGAACATACAGTTCCGTTTAAATCCCGCCAGTCATTGTCCGGAAACAGCCCGGCAACGAATGTCACTAGGACCGACGGATAAACAAAGCGGATACTTCATGTATATCTATTCTTACCTCTTCGGAGAGCATAAGATGTCAATATGATGTATGAACATTTAATTTCGTAAATGTTTTGTATAGAACGTTACATCAAGGATTTTAAACAAAAATGCAAGCGTATGACTTGAATGTGTTCGAGCCAAAAATACGTGAAAGATGATTATGGAGAGGTTATATAAAAGTAATTTTTTTATCGTATTAGTGCTTTTTTATTTATCTGAATTTAGTGTTGCCCTTATTCTAAATTATGATGCAAACTTAACTTACCCCCTCCCCTTCCGTTTTTAATGACACTAAATCTGAACCTCGTGAAGTTATTAACGCCTCTTATTTTTAGTCTAATCTATTCCGTTTTTTCTCTTATCATACACGTAACAGCTGTTATTGCTTGTATTTCATTGTAATGTTTGTGTACATGTAAGAATTATTTTATCGTAATATTTATGTCACAATGAGATTTATGTATTTTATATTTAGATATGTGTCTATTGAATTTCTTAAAAGTAAGCCATAAAACGTATTTATCTTCTAACGATTAGAATACTATTATCTACAGTAAGAATAAACAATCAAAAGCACCTTTATGACTTTACTTGAAATTAATAGAAACATTAATATTTTAATAGTGAATAATAATCAAAGATGCTAACACATTCATTTTCGAACTGTGGTGGAAATTTTGCTTACCAAACAGCTGTTAAAGGCAACTCTCGATCCGACGTGATGGAATAAGGTACTTACCAAAAATCCGTTATGGCTTACTCTCGATCCGACGACAATCTTCGTTATTTGAATCCCCTCTGAAAATAGGATACCGTATCATGAAAATAGTTTTACTGGATTCACCTCTGAAAATATGATACCGTATCATGAAAATAGTTTTACTGGATTCACCTCTGAAAATATGATATCGTATCATGAAAATAGTTTTACTTGATTCACCTCTGAAAATATGACATCATGAAAATAGTTTTCTCTTGAAGCAGGCGTATGCATGTGTTACAGTATCATCTTGTAAATATTCATGTATAGTAGTATTGTCAAAAAAGTCACATCCGTTCAGTCCTCCTGTTTATAATTACATGTACATGTATAAAGCTACATATACTAACATAAAACATGTGTCTGTACCAGCGGTAGGTTATGAACCACGTGCAGTTTCTTTTGATGATGATTCATAGTAACAACTAAATAACTAATAAATAATATTATGTTGTAGGTCATTTTGTCGATTCGCTTTAAAAAGTGAAAATTAAAGCACTTAAAGCGTAAGTGTTTCATTCTGTGGCTAGAACCAAACTGTGACTGGTTTCTGGGTGCGCATTGAAAGCAACGTTACATCAATGATAGAAGACCAGTCAGGAGATCGAATCCTGTTTATTGCATAATTGACGTAATGAAAACTTTTTCAAATTTTGGTCCATCATCTGACACTGCTATGTACGTTTTGAAAGTGTTGTCGAAATCCTTGATTTGCTTTTTATATTTGTTTTTACAATGTTTCACTCTTTTGGAAAGGGACTTTCGGCTCGTTATCTTAAAGTTATATTTATTTCAAGTATAGTACTTGTTCTATATGAACTGTATGCGAGCAAGCGTTACTCGTCTGATCAGTTTGGCTAGGCGTAAAACAAGAGGCATGTTAGACATGCCCCTCCCCCCACACATACGCACGCGCACGCAGTGTACAATTGAATTAACTTCCTAATTTAAAAAACACACTTTATCTCGTGACGGCTATATATCTATCTGCTTACTCGGTATTTTCTGACTAATTAATTCCAGAGAATGCTGGAAAGTATGATCATCGTAATGAAAAATGTACCGCATATAATGATGTATGCACCGCGTATATAGTAGAATGGACCAAACATAATAAAAAAAATGTCGATTCCGCAATGTATATTGCCAAATGCATTGCGTTCAACGTTTTTTATGAACAAATAAATAATAACTTACCATGTATATAATTAATTGCAAGTACTTCATATATTAAAACATCTATCACACCTATTGAACACCATACAACGTATAAAGGGAAAACTACTGCGTATAATCAAAATAACACATGGAATGACGCTAGACATAGCTTGGGGAGAGCTGTAAAAAGGTGACTAATGGTCAGAAAAAAAAACAAAGCGTACCATCGACAATATTTGCATTTAAAAGTATGTAGTTGTTCGTTCCTTGTATTGTCCAAACTGTTCATCTACACGATTTTATTATAGTCAAAAGGAAACGCATCACTCGTCCATATTTTAAGTTCCACTTTATATGCATAAACCTTACCTGTGTAGCATATTACATGTACTAAAGAAGAACACGAGGCTTAATAACCAATGATGTATTCAAATTGTTTTGCAGGATACAATAAACCTTACCTGTGTAGCGTATTATTAAATACTGAATTTCGTAAAGAGTTAGATTAATAATGTACTAATGGTGTCTTCAAATTGGTTTGCTTAATACAATAAGACAGTAGAATATATAAAAAGTCAATAGTAAATAGTAAAACCTAAAAGAGTTATCAAAAAAGAGATTGTAGGAATCTATTTTAAATGTTATCTCAAACATTATTGCCCTTCATACTCATTACTGTAAGGTATTGTATATGCAGATAAAACTATTAAAAAGTTATTATCTATTATTCTTTATTGTCAACTTAGTAAGATTAGTGTTATTGAAATTAAAACAAATTGGTTTTATTGAGGTAGTAAAATTGTTGAAATTAAACATAAACTACCTCTGTTAGCGTTGTGATCATTTTTTACTGGTTCTTTCTTCTTTTGAATAATTTTGTTTTCTGTTGGTTGCGTAGTTTGACGACGAAGTGCTGAAATTGTGACGTCCAACGTTCCGAACTTCTTTGTAGAACTATTAATGCTCTGTAGTTGTTTGTCGGGTACAAATCTATACTGTCTCATATTCACCAATCGAACTTTATTAATTTCCTTTTCGATGCAAGAAATGTTTGTTTTGCACTCCATGGTATTGATAAACAAAGCATTGTCTTGATACATTTCAGTGTCAAGCGTTTGTTTAAGTTTCTTAATTTTGGACGACAGTACCTCACAGTCTTGCTCTAGCTTGGTCAGCAGTTTGTCATTATCTGCCATGACGTGTTTCACCTGAGATATAAGATCAGCTTCTGCTTGGTCTAGGTACTTATTCACGTTTGTTCGGAATTTTCTTATATCTCCGAGGGCACCGTCAAGCATCGTTTTATTATTTCGTTTGTTTTCCTCAATCGCGCGCTCATTTTCCTTGTGCTCAGATGTCACTTTCTCAATTCGTCTTACCAAAGACTTAAAGTCCTCGTTTTGTTGAAAATTAGCTGATAAATTCTTTATGTATTCCGGGTCGCAAGCACTGTGTCCAGGTATCATACAATCACCACAGCCAACAACTTCATGTTTCCGACAATAGAACTTAATTGTCTCCCCATTATGACGTTTACATTTCTCGACATTTCGAAACGGCGTCGACGATAGATTTACTTCTACCAACACATGATCTTTACACAATTGAACTCTCAGGTGTTGTCTAAAGCAGGCATTACACATTAACTCACCACAATCTTTGCAGAAACCTGTTGCTTGTGTGGTTATATTGTCTCCCTTACATGGCCCACATACTTGTTCATGTATATCTCCTTCCTCGTCTGTTTCTATCCTTTTACCATGTACTTCCATATCTGAAATTATTACACGTTCATGTAAGAGAAACTTTTGCACAAGTGACAAATTTAAAATGTATGAGATATATAGTATCTTTGTATATAAAGCGGACGGTATCAATCAATGTTATCTAAAGTAAACAATCCTGCACCGTGTTTGTGTTATCTTAACTGTGAAGGTCATAATGTAAACACATGTAAAATGTTTAACTGAGAACGACCTAAGTTAAAAGCAATATACTTGTTAATCGTTTTATTATGCGCTGAAATTTGAAGAGACATTCTTAAAAACTGGTGTCAAATTAAATAACTTCTAGCATACACGAAAGGATATTTGCAATTACATGTATTAGTACTTAACCTAAACGTTTAAGCTATGCATTCCATATGATCTATATGATGATTATTTGTGCTAAAAATAGGCATATATGTACATTATATTTAATTATCAGCTTACGTTTATTCAACACATTATCTATGTTTTGACAATACAATCTGATGTACATGTATGTAAGGAGTCCCTATTTAAACTGCATTGCCACATTGGTATACAATGTCACATACCTTAATGTATTGAGCTCTCCGCGGGTTGAAAACATCAATTTGTCACTTAATATGTCCGTAAAAGCTTCCTTGTCTGTTTCTACACTCATGTGCTAAACATAAGTCAACTTTTTCAAAATGGCGGATTTGTTCGCTGAATGGAAAATGAAAGTTGGTATTTTTTATGAAATAAAATGAAAATGAAAGTTGGTCTATATTTATCTTGATTTTTAGAAAATTGCCTTTTAATACTTTGTGACGTAAGTGCTATTTGAATGACGCATTATTTATGTCCTTATTCTGTCTCAATAGTAAACATTGCGTCGAAAGGTGAATCTTTATCAGACGAAGTTAAAAATAATATTGTGTCTATGGTTGCACATGGAATTAAACCTGCAGAAGTCGGTAGAATACTTGGAATTGGTAAATCTACATTAAGTAAATTTCTGAAGCGTTTTATACAAAGGAGTAATGTTGAAAATGTACGCCAAACTGGAAGACCAAAATATTTCCAACCGTGGACGTAATGCATTGTCAGTTGTATTGAAAAGGGGCAGGATGAAAAGTTTAAATGACATTACGGCCGAGTTTAACAGTGTGACCCCAGTGAAAGTATCCCAGAGAACAGTTCAGAGAGAAATTCATCATCTCGGTACTACAGAATGATTGTGTGTAAGAAACTTGGAATAAAACAGGTAAACCGAAAAAAAAAGATTCAGTTTTGCAGGGGTGAATTGACAAGGACTGTTGATATCTTTTGGAAAGATGTGATATTCAGTGATGAAATACCATTGTATTTAAAACTGATGGAAAAGAAAAAGTGTGGAGAAAAACTTCTGAACAATGGAAGGGGTATTGTCTGGGCTATTTATCCCAGGGTCCTACCAGGAACTTGAAACTGATGGTTTTGGGTTCTGTAACATATTATGGAAAAGGAATTTTATCATTTGTTGATGGAAACATAAATAGTACAAAACATATATCCACACTAGATGACTTTCTATGGCCAATTATAGTAAAATATTTATCTGAAATGCCATGGTTCTTCATGGATGACAACTGTTCAATACACAGTCTAGAAAAACATTACAGTTTAAATAAAGAAATGGAATCCAGCCATTTTTCTGGCCCCCACAGAGTCCCCGATCTTAACCCCATAGAAAATGTATGGATGTTCCTCAGGAATCATGTGAAGAAAAACATTTATTTTATACACACCTTAGATGATCTTAGAATTACATTATTGACCGGGTTGGGAAAAGTGTCAGTGACATATCTTAGGTAAACACACATACACCGTGTGTAACACATTGAAACGAAAACATACGTCACATCAGAGTTACATGTACATTTATGGTGTACACTATCACTTATCCGATAAACAGAGCTCCGCAGGTTTAAAACACTTTTCGTTAAAGATCTGTTTTGTTACTTGATCTGTCCGTGTTCCTCTATAAACATGGTTTATTAACAATAATTATGATTTAAACTATTAAGAAGTGGTTTTCTTTGTATTGAGTTTGTAAACATATTCTTCAGATTTTAAAGTTATGGACTTTTCTAAGAGTACTATGATTGGTTTTTACAAGCCATGTTTCTGTAAGTATTTCAGTCATGAGTCATTACGAATCATAACGACCATCTTTCTATAAATAGTTCTAACCTTCTTAAATCATCTTCGACGTGGTAGTTGTCCTTAAATGTAGATAGTAAGTATCATTCATCCTGGTGTACACATCAATATGATAGATATGTAGTAGTCCTAAATGTAGATGATATTATCGCCTTAAACTATATTTGCATCTTTAATACAATAAAGCCTACTATAGTAGATGACAGGGATCTACTATCGTGGCACAATCCTTAAATACAGTATAAAATAGCAACAGGCGAAAAAATAATAATATCAATAAGTCAATGGAAATCAATGCTGTCTGGTTAATCTCGTGGTCGAAGTGCGCTGCATGACCGTGTTAATTACACAGGTCCCCGGATGTTACGGCAGGGGACCACTAAATTACTGCACTCCTCCCCTTTCTAAAGAATGCATCCCCAGGTATTTTGGGGAGGAGAGGGTCCAAGAGGAGATTAGTATATCTTGTATAAAGGGACTTTAATAGTGCCGGTCAGTTAGACACCCGAGGTGTGAGCGGGTGACTCCAACCCCATAGTACAAAACTAGATGCATTTTGGCTAGCTGGCCCCGCAGAACTGTGGGCCATAAACTCTAGCGATAAGCCAGAATTACAAATGTTTTCTTATACTGGCCAAGACTTCTGCCGAGGCCAATAATTATCAAGGGCGCAATAGTAAGTGCTTCACATCCCAGGTATAGGAAATACATCAATTATTAAATGAAAACAGCCTCTGCCCCTAGTACTTAAACTACAGTCCAAGGGCAGAATTAACACATTAAATAAACAAACATGTGACTGGGCCCTATGTTACACGAAAGGGCCTAATTAACTGAACTACAGGAGTATATGTGTCCCTGGGTCCTCTCTCTGACCCAAGGACATAATCAACCAATTAAGAGAATATACATGTCCCTGGGCTCAATCATTGTTCCGAGGGCAACTTGATTAAGCATACTTAAATAACATGCTCATCCCCGGGCCCATTTCTGGCCCTAAAGCGAAGTTAACCAAATTGCAGGAATTCATGCCCCATTTGTTATGACCAGTAACACAGGAATAATACCAAGTGCCCTTGACATCACTCTAGTGGCTGACGTGAACAGTTGAGGTACAAGTGTGTTGACCTCACCTTCAAAGGGCCAGCCATATGAGCTGTCAATTGACAAAAGAGGCCAGCCTCTGTAAATGCCCTGTGTGGACCCAACCAACGTAGCTCCATCCGAGCCCTCTGATCCCCAGTTTGTGCTGAAGGCTTCCGAGCCGCCAGTCCCTGCAGAACCAAGCTCAAATAATTATATGCCAATCGATGACAGTCCTACAGACCACCCAGCATAAAACTGGTCCGAGGCAACCATTCTCGCTGTAAGTGAGAGGGTCTCATTTAGTCTAGCACTAAGAGGCAACTCCCACCAGGAACCTTCTGTCTCCCGTAAGTAAAATCATAATGTATTTGCCAGTTGTTAGATGTGAGATTCGTTAATTTTTCTGCTACAAAATTCAAGACTGTCAACACGGAGACACTAAGGTGTTAACAAGCCACAGGCAACGAGACCATTATAATTTATCTCATCATATTTATGCTCCCCAAAGGACGAACGTATATATACCACTTTGTTCCTCGTTCAGTCGCCGGTCAATCCGTTTGTCCGCCGAGCGAACTTGTCAGGATCATAATTCAGAAATAATTACACACAAGTATTGTGTTGAAATTGTCAGAGTTCACTGAGAGACAGTTCAGTGCACAAGAACCATGACTCTCACCTTCCTTTGTGTTCGAAATTATCTCCCTTCGTTTAAAAATTCTTGCCCGGAGAATAACTCCAAAAATCCTGAAATGAATTCAATCAAACTACACAAATAAATAAAGGACATGAAAAGGAAGTGCAACGCTCAAGGCACATAACTTTATCAGCATAATATTTTCTCCAGCTAAAAGGATTGATTTAATATTTTTAAAAGTGTATTATCACCGTCAGAAATTATGTTTGTCCGGAGAATATGTCATGAATTATTTATAGGGTTGACATCATATTTACCACATACTAACAACCGTAAGTGACCCATTATGTGTGGCGATACTTTACACATTTAAAAAAGCCGCGGTTTCTTGGACCACATTGAATCACTTAATTGACTTGTTTCATCCTCTTTTTTTCTACGACTCATATAAGATCTTTGAACTATTGTCACGAGTTGGAACGTAGTCTTCGGTTTCTTACGAAAGGCGTGTGTTTAGTACTTATCCTTTCAAGTAGCGATGATAAGAAAAAACTTCCGTCCGTAATACCTAAATAAGAACTGAAAAGAGTGTTTAACTCATTAAGTTATGTAGACACATTAAATGTTTGAAAATGCAGTCGCAATACAACAGCACCACATAAACAGACACCCTTACTGATTCGTACGCCATTATGCCTTTCCGTTTCTGTGTGATGTGAGGACTGCGTTCATTTAAAAGCAAGATAGTATGCTGTCCCAAACATTCGAAGCAATGTTGCACTCAGCATCTGTAAAGAATTCATGACGCATTTGGCCTACTATCTTCATTTATATAGACGACAGTGATTGGGATTGCTATTGAAGGGGAATTACTCTGACATCACTGAATGTAATTGCTTTACAGTTACCTTTCATGTAAAGTTAAATCACATTTACATACTAATAGTATGATGTCTTGGGATGCGCTGAATATGAATTCACAAATCAGAATTCTGGTTTTGTGCAAAAAAGACAAACAGGCACAATGTGTGTTTTCTTGCTAAATTATTTATTTAATTTATTTGAAGTGAATAAATTAAATGTATTTGTAACTAACTGAGTAAATAAGATAAGAAGCAAATCCCAAACAAAAGTTATAGATATTAATGTAACTAATGTAACTGAATTAGTAAGAACATTGTTTTTATTTATTTACAAAATGTCATTACATATGCTTTGGAACATGCTGAAATGCATTACAATGACATTCTCTTACAATGATCTGTCATATTGGAAATAAACGAATTGATAATTCTTGATTCATTCATCAAACCTCGCCTCCATTTTAACAAAACTCAATATGCTGAAATGCATTACCTTTTCTGCATTCAACACGTTTTTACAGTCAATATTTATTTTAGAAACAAACGCGTTTATACAATATGTACATATAAAATTGTTGTCTTACTCAATACACTTCATTTTCATTGTAACGAAACTCAATCTATCATCTTTTCATAGTCCAATGTATGTATACAATGTATATAAATTCCTAGTACAGGAAACACTGCGTGTGGCAGTCATTTTCTCAATATTATAAAACTGTGTACAAATATGCTGAAATGCATTACTTTTTCTGCATTCAACACGTTTTTACAGTCAATTATCATATTAGACATACACGCGTTTATACAAAAAATGTACATTGTATCTATTATAACGCGTTTATACATATATACATGTGATTGTTGTTTCACTCACTAAACTCCATTTTCATTTAAACGAAACTCAATCTATCATCTTATCATATTCCATTGTATATATGAATAGTTAGTACAGCGAAAACTGAGTGTAGCAAACAGTTATTTTCTCAATATTATAAAACTGTGTACAAATATGTTTAGATGAGTGTCACATCCCCAAGTCCTGTTCGTACTGTCATATATATTTCTGTCCCTCCATAACCCCACTTCACGTTGACCGTGCCATCTGGATGTACAGCTGTCACCCTACCAGTTAACCCCTGAAAATGACAACATTCTCAACATGACATACATGTGATGTAAATATGTCACACCATGCTTCTTTCTTACAGTAACAGAAATAAGTATAACAATATCTTTAAACACCAGATTTATCATGTAATTGTTCATACGCATGAAAAGGTAACTAATTACGTTTGTATATATATTAACTATTCGAGCGAAGAAAGTGTTTTGGCTGGAATAATATCTACATAATACATTTAAACACTATTATTACGATAAAGAGTCTTATAAAATAATGTTTGAAGAAAAAGTTGTAAGAGTAGAGTTATATGATATTACTTTGTATTGCCTTAATTGTATATACATGTACTTATATAAATATAAATGAATTGATAAAGCATTCAATAGTATATGAGGTACTTTTAAACCATTCGTATGGAAGGTTAACGTTTTAAAATTTAAAGTTTGTTTTTATATTTCGGCGAAAAGTGGACTTTCGTGTTGGAAATATCACAATTAAAATGTAAGGTTACCGTTGTAAAATTAAATGCGCGTTTTTATTATGCAGATGAAAAGCTTGGTTCACAATTAAACTGTCAATCTATTTTACTTTACATGTATAAAATGGAGAAATATATCACAATACAGATATAAATTCAGCATATGAACGCTGAATTCAATCTGTCAATAAAGAGGAAATTATTAACTAATCGAAGATCAGATATGATAATTCGCGATCAAAATAGCCATGATTGAATATAAAATTAATCAATTGTCTTCAGTGGCTAGTGAACAAGGCTTAGATATGTCTTCCTTTCAAATCAAAGCGAAGGTTGTGAAGTGGTTAATCAGACAGAAAATTGTATGAAAAATAATTTACTTACTTCTTTAGAAAACACCCATAAATTTGTTTGCTACATTAACAAATAGCTGTTACCAATTGTTAAAGCGATATATATGTATGTTTTTTCTTGCCACGTAGGTGTAGCGTAAAGGTATTCTTTAATCAAACACCTATACGTATTTCATTTGTAAGTAAGATTATAGTACTTCAAAGACAATGCGCACACAACAACACAGTTCAAATTAGTTTAAATCAACGTTATTAAGATAATCAGATAGTCCAATCACGCTCTGTATTTACATTATGTGGATATCTCAATATAAGAAGAAACTAACGCGTGCTGTTTCATATGATCACTACCGCAATTGTTTATCGACAAAATGAAGAGGAAACAAAGAAATTGTGAAAATAATATAGGTAAAATCTGCACCATGTGAATAACTGTTGTATATCATTTTAACTGCATTCCTCTGCTTGGTATTTTAGCGAGTTATCTGAGTTGCATTCTTGCATGATTATTTTCTTTATCAACATCACTATTAAGCAAACAGTGTCACTAAATGGATGTCATGGTCTAATGCATGACAGTGATCTTATGGCCTCACCTAGATTATATGCACTTTTACAGTAACATATTTAATCAAATAAGATAAAACATTTAGAGGTACATTTTGTTTAGTGCAGGTACTGATACGGGCAACTACCAATGTATATTTACCTTTATACTAGACAGTTACTTAGTTTTAAAGACAGTCTTATAAATATTCATTATAACGTGTGCCGCAACACATATTTCACACAACTATTGAATTAAAGATAACGTTGTTCGTTAAATTTCCAATACAGGAAGTAACTTTCTTGCATCAACCTAGAACTTTTTGGTATTTTTGTTATACCATTTTTCCTGTCAGATCCAATCTATTACTTTTCAATCTTGATTATTTGTATCTGAGTAGAATAGATACATATTTAAGCAAGAGTATCAGTGGAACCAATGTATACTCCCCCCTGTAGGTGTTTTTAAGAAGTGGAGGCAATTCAGATGATTATATTCGAAACAATTTCTTTATAGAGAGTCATATTAAAGGGAGATAATTAAAATAAAGTGAGGTAATTCATTATGATGATGGGTCAAAATAATAGTATGCGCAGCTTTCCATGAATTACTGTTAAATTACACTCCTCGTCTGCTGAGAAATAGAGCGAAGAAGGATTTTCGTAATTAAACATTATTCACAGCAAAAATCAATATAAAAATAACTGTGCGGATGATATGCGCATCTCGTTTTGAAAGTGAACAAACCCATGAATATCATTCAATTTCTTCAATGCTGAGATAAAGAACGGACACAGATTTCTTAACAATTTACTGCAATAAAAAACAATAAAGGGTAATAATTATGTGAAAAGAAGTCGAACAGGAACACGCAGACAGATGAACATCTTTCCACCTATCCATAGTTGTTGCTGTGAAATTGCCCGGGAAGAAAATTTAATACAGTAGTTATCAAAGGGCCATAACTCTGTGATAAAAGTGGAACCTATGTGCATCCCCACTAGGTACTGAAAGAGAACATGCAGTTCGTTGAATTCCCGCCAGTCGTTGCCAAGAAACAGCCCGGAAACGAATGTCCCAAGGACAGACGGATAGACAAAACGGAGACTATATGCGTGCCTCTTCGGGTAGCATAAGATGTCAATGAGATGATACGAGCTTGAACATTCAATTTCGTAAATGTTTTTCAATAGAACGTTACATCAATGAATTTAAACAAAAATTCAAGCCTGTTACTTGAAAGTGACTATTATAGAGAGGTTATATACACGGCGTTATCAAAGTAGCGCTGGTTTTACTTCTCTGAATTTAGCTTCGCTCATATTCTGAATTATGATGCAAACTATACTTATCCCCTTACCTTCCATTCCTTTTTTGTATGACGCTAAATCAGAATTTCGTGAAGGTTTTAGCACCACGTATGTTTAGTGTAACCCATACCGTATAAAAAGTCACCTACATGACTTTGCTTAAAAATAATTAAAAAAACATAACGTTGTTAACTGTGCATAAAAATCATAGATGCTAACACATTCATTTTCGAGCTGTGATGAAATAAGATACTTACATTAAGAAACTTGTTGTTATAACGTATTCTCGATCCGACAACAACCTTCGTTACTGGATTCACCTCTGCAAACATGATATCATGTAAAATAGTCTTCTCTTGAACCAGGCGTATACATGTGTTACAGTAATATCTGGTCAATATTCATGTAAAGTAGTGTTGTCAAAAATGCCACATCCGTTCAGTACTCCTGTTTATAATTACATGCAAATGTATTTAGCTTCATTTAATATATAGGCTAAATAGACTAACATGAATTATGTGTCTCTATCAGCGGTAGGCTATGAACCACTTGCAGGATTTTTGTTGATGATTCATAGTAACAACTTAACAATTTACGTCAAAGAAAAGAAATTAAAACAAAACAATAATTATGTTTTAGATTATTTTGTCCTTGCGCTTTAAAAAGTGAAATGTAAGGAATTTAAACCGTAATCATTTCATTCTGCAGCTAGAACCAACTCGCTTCTGGTTAATTTGTGTGTAATAAGTGGCAAGCTCCAATGAAGACGAGTCAAGACCTGTTTATTGCATATTTAACGTAATAAAAACCTTGCGAATTTTGGTCCATCTTCTGGCACTGCTATTCACGTTTTGGAAATGTCTGTCTGCATGACCATCGAACTCCTTGGTTTACTGTTTTAAAAAAGGACTTTCGGCTGGATATCTCAAAGTTTTATGTATTTAAAGTATAGAGCATGTTCTATATGAATTGCATGCGTGCATGTGTTTCTTCATTGATCATTCCGGCTAGATGTGTAACAAGAGCCATGCTTTACATTGCCATACCCCCGCTGAGCGCTCTTTCTCTGACCAAGGAATTTGAGGTGAGACTAATGGATATGGCATAGGTTCTAATTTTGCAAAATATTTGTGACTATAACGTGTTTAGAGTGATTTACTGAGGCTTTCTCTGTGTTGAATCTACAAAATAATTATGAAATGATGCTTTGCACAACGTTTTATACGAAAATCCAGTAGGGAGAACCGGGGTAAGCTTGACTAATGGTTCTTGCATACTGCACTGCATCTTAATGACCTCTATGATTTATGAAATTTTAATTAATTCAGTTCAGGAGTAATGACCCTGACAAGAAAAAAGTAATAAAGGGAGATTATTCAAAAATAGGCAACGCTATAGTTAAAACCCTTGTACTCTGCACTTTTTCTCAAAATCCTCTGTCTGTGTGTAAAGTTTACACAAATTCCATTGAATACTATGGGATTTCCGAACAAAAGTGTTATATGAACAATCAACACGGGGAGATAACGCAGAAAAAGAGTAAGGTACGGTTATGGTTCGTACAAACTGCACTGCTTATAATGTTCTCTGGAAGTATATGGACATTGAATCAATTCGGTCTAGTACTTAAGGAGTTATGGCCCGGACAAGAAAATTCAACAAGAATATTAAAAATTAGGACAAGAATAAATGTCCTTGTACACTGCACTTATCTCAATGCCCTCTGTCTGTATGTAATTAATTTTAAATAAGTTCCCTTGAACACATTCATAGTTATGCTCTGGAAAAAAGTGTAACGAACAGATGGACGGACGGAGCCCATTATCCTCCCCGCCAAGGCGGAGGATAATAAGTCAATTAAACGATGTCTTCTTGGAGTTATTTATTTTCTGATAATTCGATGTTGCGACATTATTAAAAGCACACAATGTGTATGTTGCTTTATTTGCTTGATGTGTGTTTATGTAAACCGTGGAACTATTATTTTTGAAAATTTACAGTACATCCAATGCACGAAGGCAATGACAGAAAAAAAACAAAATCCTCACTACAGTCTTTTCTTCTGTATCTTGGGTCTATTAACTGGTTTATAGGTTGAATTTCAGTAGAAACTTATCTTTTGAATGTCTTTAATTGTCGAATGTACATGTATGAAGCTGTAGTTTGACGTAACTGTTTTCATTAAAATGAACTTAAGCCTCAATACAGGAATTGAAATATCCTTTAATGTAATTATTTTAATTAGTTTATGCTGAAGTAAATATATAAGAACCTTCTTACAATTCTTAAAGATATATTACCCTTCCAAATGGTCACATTTGTTTATAGTTAAAAATGATGCTCAAAAAACAGTGAATGCTTTAAAAGCAAACAAAAAATAAGTTTTTCCAAGTTATTTCTATTATTGACAAATACAAACAAAGATATACATAACCGAAAGGGTTCTTCTTTTAATTTTTGATTAGGATATTCAAAAAAGACTTTTACAGATTTTCTCTATATTCAATGTGAATGAAACTGTTACAGTAAACCTCGGTTATAAGGAACTCGGATATAAGGAACACTCGGTTATAAGGAACAGTTTTCAAATCCCCGATCTAAATCCTTCCTTATTCAATGTAAAAATCCTCGGTTATAGGGAACTCGGTTATAAGGAACACTCGGTTATAAGGAACAAATTTTGCAGTCCCAGAGTACAAAATTCAATGGAAAACACCTCGGTTTTAGCGAACAGACATAAAGAATAAAATTATTAAAAATCGGAACGCTGATGACGTCAGAGTAACGTCGGCACTTTCATGCGCGTTCATGTTAGCCTACTTGAATAAATTATTTCATTTCTATAATGTTTAGTTTGTTAATTCACGGATACGATAAAAAGAACAAAATATAATAGATCTACTATCAAAAAGTTTAAAATCTAAGTATTTTATGTTAAATCTTAAATATTTGGTCAGTTTGTATACAGATTGTTATTGTGGCTTACAACTATGATGATCTTTATTATTCTATGAGTACAAATCATTGATTAATGATTCCTTAATATCACTTTAAATAAACCTTATGTTCTTTAGTCGATTAAAATGTATAGATTAGATGAAAGATGTGGGCTATTTCCAGTTCCGTCAATATTTTAAATGCATTCATTAAATATGATGACCTTTTTGTATGAATGTGCAATCCATGGTTAAATTATCTGTCTCAAAGATATACGGTTGACAAACATGAATTACATGTAACCATATCAATATCAAGCCAGTTCTCAACATTAGATCGCTTTGATTGATTGCAGATTTTTTTTTCATACCGCTTACATACACTTGTATCGGCAATATTTATTAAAATAGTATCAAAAGTAACATACATTTCAGTTCAAGTTAAAACTAGTAAGGATTCCCTCCTTTCATCTTGCAATTCACCGTACAAGACATTTGATATAAACTTTCTTTTCACCTCATGTAATGTGACGAAAACTACAAACACTTTTTGTCTTAACTTCGTTACCATACATGTACATATATTTTGTTTCAGAAAAAGCTGTTGATTTACCCACAGGATTTTTGTTGGCATTAAATGTTTCAATTTCACAAACACAACGTCGGAGACAGTTTTTGTAATAATGCATATAATGTTGATTTCATTGGAAATTAAACTTTTAAAAAATACAAACATATCATCTTCCTTTTAAACCAAAAATCTTATTTCAGCTCTGTAATAGTTTATTATTTTAAGATGTATACAGCCAATCCAGACTTACAAAATGTATGTCTAACATAATCTCTGCTATTTCTTCACACTAGGTATGATCTACAGTAAAAGTCTAAGATTATTACAATTTCTGACTGCAAGATCCGATGCTTATAACGAAATCCTAGGGTCTCAAGTTTAATTTCGCTGTATCCAAATTCGTTGTATCGTTATAGCAAAATTACGTTATACATGTTTGAATACATCGTATTTCCTTCTATGATAAACTTGCAATATCTTACATTTTCTTCAACTTATACTATAATATTGAGAACATGTAATGATTGAAAAAAAACATCAGATAACACTGTACGTAAACACACTTTTCATATAGCGTATTTAGAGAGAGAGAAAGAGAGAGAGAGAGAGAGAGAGAGAGAGAGGGAGAGAGGGAGAGAGGGAGAGAGAGAGACAGAGAGAGAGAAACGGAGACAGAGACACAGAGAGAGAGAGAGAGAGAGAGACACACACACACACGAACGCACGCACGCACGTACGCACGCACACACACACACACACACACACACACACACACACAGCGGGGACAATATCGAATTATCATGTTTGGCTCTTAGACACTACTATTTCGTGACACTAGTGTGGATCGAATCCGCGCTACCACTGCACCAAACAGCTTTAAACGAACAGATTAATTAGAATATAATTATGCATTTTACTTGTCGTAAATGTAACCTTTATCGATGTATTCAAAAATGAAAACAACAGGACTAATTGTCTTTTTCAACATGATGAGGTAGAGAAAAGGTTTAAGGTGGGTCACTTGGTGAGGTTTTGGATTTTTGCACTTCCGGAAATTTACATTTGTTATATTTCAAAGATGATGATTTAACTGGAAAAAACAATTATGTAGTAGTAAACTTAGACACAATAGGAATATTTTAGTGTAAAAAAATTGAACATTTTCGAGAAAAAAAATGTGACCTCACATTTTGGGACTAAATTGACAAATTTTGTCAGATGCCAAAATGGGGGTAGGGGTACAAAAAATAGTTATTGCTCAAAAACCGTTTAAGATATTTACTTAATTCAAACTGCATTACAAGAATTGTTACGATATAAAAATACATTAATAACTAGTTTCTTTTACAGTTCTTTGTTACAGACCTATGCCGTCATATCCGAAAGCTTGTCGAAATCTAAAAAACACATTTTTGTCAGTTTTTATTGAATTTCTTTCTTATATGCACATTGACCTCCATTTTTATTTTTGCATTCTAAAAAAAGGGTTTTAATCAAACTGTAGGCAAACTATCTGAAAACCTTGTTATTCCTTTATCATAAAATATTCATTTATCAAAAACTGAAAAAATAAATTTTAGTAAAGTGGGTGGGGTAATAATAAGGAGCGTAATATTTATTCAGATGATGATAGAAATACCACTTTCTCTCATTTTTCATCCTAAAGTATGCCATACTACATTAGAAGAGATTAAAGATTGATAACCATTCTGAAACATACACCACATACATAAACGTTGACAATACGAAAATTCTAGCTAATTCTGCATTAAGCACTTTATCTGATAGTGTATCACTAACGATTAATATTGCGAAAAAGTTAAGTCATTGACCCATCATTATTTTTCCAGAAATTAACTAGCAATATGTTAGTCTCCATAAAAAACAGGGTCAATAAAATTTCTTGTTATTTTGAATTTCATCAGTGAAGGTAAAATTAAACTTTTCACTTTTGTCATAAATTGGGTCAAGCACCGTTGATAAGCTGACCTAAAGATGAATTAAAACCGAAGTAATTTACATCGCAAAATGGGAATCATTACGATATAACTACAGTACCCTTGGACAACGTGCACGTGCAAACATGGCTTACTCTGACTGTAACTTCAACTACCTAACAGAATAATTGATTTGGATGATAAGATAGTCAGAAAGCGCGTTGTGAATCGCCATGTTACCGAAGAAGAAGCTCACAACTTCATAAAACTACAATGATGAAACAAAGAGCGACGTAAAAAAGATATTGTTGAATAAGAATGATATATTTTTTATATTCTAATTCCGTCTTCCAAGGTATATGTTTCTGCTTTATGTAGTGCAAGGTCAGATCGACTTACACAACAGTTGAAAACAAACAGAATTAAGATATATATTAATTATAGCCAAGAACACATATCTTACTAGATGTTATACATGTAATACAGTTAGAAATTGATAACCCACAGTAAAGCCATGATTGAGGCAAGACGATTTGATTCTAGTGGAAACAAATGACTAATGGGAAACACATATGTATTATACATAAATATAAATGGCTGAGAAGGGTCTTTGAGTGACAATTACCCCGTCATGTAATAATTGCGCTCGGACTAAAGCCCTCTGGCAATTATTCCATTACCAGGGCGATTATCACTCAAAGCACTGCTCTGCCATAAATTAGTTTATAAATATCCGATTTCATTTTAAGCATGTGAGACAATATAGAGAAAAAGACAAAATGCTGTTGGGGAATGAATTTTACACTAAATTAAAATAGTGTATGAGGATCTAATACATTCAAGTTTGCTTTTAACGGTTAGAT
The DNA here is from genome assembly GCA_022818135.1 of Saxidomus purpurata. NCBI lineage: Eukaryota > Metazoa > Mollusca > Bivalvia > Venerida > Veneridae > Saxidomus > Saxidomus purpurata. The sequence goes on from JAFMSR010000019.1 coordinate 2,070,611, forward strand.
CTTATTCATTTTGTCTGCAAATTGAAACGACTGCTCGACAATTTACAAAGATAAATCTTGGGTTGATAATGCTTGTCTACTTTTGAAATGAACACGACAATACCTAAACAGAAATACCTTACACATATACCATATGAACTAATTGTACAATACACTTTGTATATCACTTATATATTCTTTCATGACTACTATTTACCTTATTGTCTATATGACTGCATTTTATCACATTAATACTATATAAATGGAATAGTGCACTGTTATCAAATATGGAGGTAATGGCAATGCAACCAGAATATAATGTTCCTTATCATAAGGTGTCGATATTTTTGTTCTTGTAAGAAAATTACTTTAATTCGTTCTACGCGTTCGTTCCAAACGTTTCTTGTTATATTTTATTGTTTGGTACACGTATTTGAAAATCAGTCTCTTTATAAACATGTATAAAATATTTAGAAATTTTACAAAATATAGAATTACAATCTGTGTGCATCAGTTATTTTTCACTTATTCTATCTCTCAACTTGCTTCTTCTGTAATTCCCGAAAAAAACATTGACAAGGTATAAAAAGGGTTGGTTATGATTGTTCAACCTTTTATACTCATACATTGTATTCGGCGGAGCTGTTTAATGAAGGGAAAATATGATTGTTTTCAGGTCGATAAAAAATATCTTAGTTTACTTGACCTTCGGCATGGGTAAAATAGTCATTATTGTATATTTTTATACTGACTTAACTATACACCAGAGAAGAAGAATAAACTTGATTCTTCTGTAATTTACGTTGACCTAGGGTTCTGCTATGCTCATACATTGAGTTCGGTGAAGATGTGTAATGCAACTATGAATTCATTTTCAGGGCAATAAAGGAATCTCTTATTTTACGTTACTTTCTGCATAATTGAAACATTCCATTATGTATTTGGTTGTACTAGTTTAACTAAACACAAGAGAAGTTGAATGTCCAGAGCGAAAACAATGCAGAATGATTCTTACCTTTGTTTGTTGGTGCTGTATTGTCGTCACTCTGTCTAGTGTTGTTGTCTGGCGTTGTCGTCGTAGTTTGATCTTTGTGACGAGGTGCTGCAACTGAAATGTTAAAAGAACATATGTAAGCGTATCATTGTAACTTAGATGCACATGTATTTTGCATGGACAATTTCAAACTTTGTACTTTTAAATTCTAGGGTCGTTTCTTTTCGTTTAAAACGCGTAGCTTAATACAGTTACGATCAAAGACTTTCCCCCGTCCAATATACACAAAAATGTTCTAACATGAAATTATCGACAGTCGGTTTATACATGTTGTTTAGTGCGTGTTTTCTCTTAAAGTGCATTTAACTACTATTGTAAAATGTTGTGTTTTATATATCATGTTTCGGCCAGACTGTTCAGAAGAAATGTTCATATGAAGTTTGGACGCAATGTCTATTGTACCTTTGCTATCTGGCCGACGTGCTGAGTTTGCTCCGGTGCCTGATGCCTCTTGGGAATATTGCACTGTAGCAGAATGCCTGTCATCAAACCATCCAAGGGTAGGTATTGAACTAAGATAGTTTTCAATACTCCCATTTATTTTGAAGACAAGTGAATCAGGGGCAGTGGATGAAATGTCTTCGACTCTTTCTGTTGATTCCCCAATGAAACATTTGCAAGTTTTAACCTGGAAGAACAGCTCGCATTCATTGTCTCCCCTGAATGTATCCAGTCGTTTAAGGATTTCTTCAGCTTCCTTCTTTGTTTTATCGAGAAATTGTCTGTCTTTTTCTAAGCCACTAATGATTAACGTCTCTTTCAAATCCAGTTCGTTGAGACTTTTCTGTTCCAAATCATCAAAGTACTTGTTTACTTTCTTTCTAAAGTCGGCAATGGTTCGTTTAACTCTCTCTCTTTCCTTGTCAATACGAGACCTGTCTCCTTTTCGATTATCTAGCAATTTATTTATATCTGACAGGAAAACCTGAGTTTCCTTTCTGATAGTTTTGTATTCGGTGCTCGTCTTAATGCCTTTAGCAGCGTCAGGTAAATGTTTGGTTTTGTTGCAAGTACTGAAAACGTAAAAATACTATCTATGTCAAACGCTTATTAAAAAAGCAAAGAACAGTTATTATTTATTCACCGACAAGTATTCAAACAAGTCTTTTTATGTATTTGTCCGCTTGTGGTTTAACCAAAGCTTTTACATCTATGATGTTCAGTATCGATTTGCGATAGGTACGTTACTTTGCTTTATAAACAACTTCCTTCAACAACGCAAGTTTAAACTAAATAGTTTACTTATGCTTAAACTGTTTTATTAACAGGCAAGCAAGTATTATAGTATTGGCGGTAGGATTAATTTAAATCTAGCTGTAATATTGGACTGACATATAAAGTTCCCAGTAAATACTTAACGCGAATTGTGTTGATAATTTTTAGATTTCAAAGGTCCATTACTAGGACCAAATCGAATTTTCTTTTTAATTCTGAATTGTTTCAGGCGTCTTCTCAGAAGGAAAATATGACATACTGCATCGAATGTGACCATATTGTGTTGAAAATTTAGTTTAACAAAAGAATAAATAAATCATATTTTGCATTTTCAAAAACGAAAGTAGGTTTTCCAGTTTTCAAAAATCTTTGTAATTTTCAAAAAATCTAACAAAAAAGCTGTAAATAGTTTATATACGAATAAGCATGCCTATTTTTAAATAAAGTTGAAAGAATTTCAACTCCAATGATCGGCAACATGTATTTCTCACTGTTGAAAACATGCAATAAACCGAAAGTAGGACAAAAAGACCACCCAGGTCAATGTAAGGAAATACAAAAACATTAACTTCTTTTTCTGCAGCAGTATTTCAAACAAGGAAATACTCCACGGCTATTGTAATGTTTTAGAAGCCAGTTTCAAACTGTATTTTCCGGTTACAGTTTCAGAAAATTCAGTTTGGTCTTAGTAATGGACCTTTAATCTATTAAAACAGATAAAAATATTAGCTAGGTCATTCACGTCAGAATTTGTTTTCGTTTTAAAAAATAATCATACTATATTTTATTTGTGTGTTGTTGTTTTTTTTTGGCATAGAAAAAAACTTCAATGTCATCATTTTGCAGTTCTTTTGGTCCGTAATAGATTGATATTGTATGTAGATTACTCGGACATGCTTACAACTTACTCATTCAGCTTAATCGAAAGATGTATAGTTGGCTTGACGCCATTGCAAAAGCATTGCTACTAAAATAAAGTTTGAGCAAGTGACAAACAAATGATAACAACTTGTTAACATCGTTTGCCTGCATCTGCAAATATCTTGAATTCACTGAAAAGCGGCCTGCACATATATTTTAATTGCCAAATGTCATTATTTGTCTAATTTCTTAAAATATTCATACAAATGCGAGATATAATAGCATAATCACTGGTAGCTACGTCTTCACTCGGCTATTTAGATGCGGCTTATTTCATTTTTTAAATAATTATTCGAAATAATTCAAATTAGGTATTGTCGATACAAGTGTGCTGTTATAATTTAAGTACACTTATACAGTAGCCGAAACGTAACAGTTGCATATACCATGCGAATAACGTGTTTATAACGTGCGTAAATCGTGTGTGCACTAATCGTGTATTTTGTCAATCGTATATCGTGTATCATATCGTATCATTCATTGTGTATTCTTGCATACCAGATGGGGATATCTGCAGTTTTTACCAGTGCTGGAAAATCTCATCTTACACCCCCCCCGTGTAAGACGACTTACGTGCTTACTTGTGACGTAACGTTATAAACAATGTGACGTCACGTTATAAAAAATGTGACGTCACTTTCCCATACATAACATCTAAAGAATGTTTGTTTTTATATCAAAATGCATCATTTCGGTAAGTTTGTTTTTAAATATCTATTTCAAAGTGCAAGACGGTATGCAAGAGCCTCGTTCCCGCCAAAACAGTTACCCTCAGTGACGGATATTTCCATCTGAACCTCGTGCTCATATAAGAAACTAATAACGTGCACCATATACTTTACTCGATGCACGATGAGCCTATACGGTATACGATTCGATGATGTATTCAATTTTGAATCGTTTCGTAACGTTTTGTCGGTCGGTTAAAAGCAATACAAAGTTTATGTTTATATGTGTTAAATGTAACATACCGACAGGACATAAACTCTGTATTTGTATTTGTTACACTAGGAGTTTACATCTGCGCAAACAAATGCTGAACTCATATAACATCATTTCATTCGTTAGGGTAGTTACGGGCGAGAAAACTTCCGGGACAGGTCAAAGACAGTTTCACCTCATATCCGAAATTTAGTTCTATTTTATCGATGGAATGAACATCTTCTTTTATTAATATCTAAACTGCTATTGACACCGCATTATCTAAAGTGCAACAGCCAATGTACGCCTGCACTGAAGCAACACATCGGGGGTATGATGTTACCAAGTTGTTTTTTGGCTAGGTGCAAATAATAGGACGACTCAACTACACTTTTACAAAATAAGTTACCAAAAATGTCTAAGCCACAAAAAATGTTACCTTCTTGTTTAGGGTAACCCTGGTAATCCTTTTGAAAATCCCGAATATAATTAGATATATGCATATGACTGATTGGAATAATATTTCCGTCCGCTGTCACAAAGACAAATGGGCTGTGTCTTTGACTGACTAGCTAGTTTGAGTCTCATTAAATAGCTCGATATAATCTTAAATAAAGCCCTCCGGTTGGCCCTAGGTGCATTGTCTGTAAGTCCTGTCTACCCGCGTCAACTTGAGTCTGAGGTTCTGCCCCTTAGAATGAGGCGCCATGAACAGATTCTCGAGTACTGAGTGAAAGATAAGGCTGAGGCCAATAACCCGGTCAATCATATCCTTGGGCAGGGCTATTTTGTCAGTGTCTGCTTCAAGAACCATTTGCTGCTCTTTTGGGTTTGGTCTCGGGAAATGGCTGAGGGTGTTATATAATTGGGATAAAGTTTGCCGAACGCACATCATGCGGACTCCCTCTCTAGACTCTCACTTTAACAGAAGTAAGACTCTCCTTTACAACACAAAGTGAACAAATTTGACTTTTCGCATCTTGCAAAGTTGGAAACTCAAATGAACATAGAAATAATTACTTTGGTCATTTGCATACACATATGGGTCTAAAAAGACTCTGGTATAGTAGCTTCTGCTGTTGTAATCCCATCAAAACAGGTCACCATATTAAACAAATTGCCAAATTAGTTTTCCATTTACACAGCCGAACTGATTGCAATAGACACTGCATTGACCTTGGTTTTACATCATTAACCTTAAAAGTTACGTTATATTTCTGATTCACCATTATCTCTGGTCTCAATGAAATCAAACAACAGTAATTCTAGACCAAAGTTATTGTCACCATTATTACATAACTATAATCAATGCCTAAAACAGGCTTACCAGCTCATATGTGTATATCTGGTTGTAAAAGTGTAGATGATGCATATATTTTCCTGTTCTTTATAGCCGGTGTAAATCTTGTACGATATGCAAAACGTCTACGTTCAGTTTAACCAAAAGTCAACTTCTCTTCTTCTCACAAATATCTCGTGAGAAAAAGAAAAATATGTACCAGAAAGATAGTTTAGTTAATTGAAAGAATGATTCTTTGTATTTCACAAATAGTTCTTACATAATCTAATCCAATCTTTGAGCAATACTATAAATAATACACGTTTATGCTTAGGCTAGCGTGCAGACTTTCTACACGATTGGCCATCCGCATTATCTCGGAACTTTTATATTATTCTCATCGTGCAACGTTCATCACACGGAACGAACGATGCGTTACACGATACACGATCTGAATGTTGCACGATGAATGTACGAAAGATACACACACGATGAATGCAAACGGAATGCACGATACACGAACGATACATTTACATTTTGCAAAGTTACACGTGAGCGCCACTGTAATGGATTTAGCAGGATGTGGCGGATGCCATGTTTGTAGGAACACCTGTACCTGTTACATGCCTGTATCAGTTATGAAATACTGTAACTGCAGTTACTATTTTGTATGTTATTTCAAAATGTTTGTACAGTATGCGTGGCACCATATATAAAGTATATTTAAAGAAATATTATTGGCTAAAATATGTGGAGAGGGGGTAGGGTCAGATAATTATTTTCCTTTTGTTGAACCAATACTGATTAGGATATTTAAATTTCCATCTGTTTGCATCTAGTTCCTCTATCACGTCCAAATGTGTGTCCGTTTCAGCTTGCAAACCCACTCCTACTACCTCAAGTTCAATAAATAAACATCAACTCTCTATCTAAAAGTGCGGATCATGATCAGTAGATCCTTGTGGGTTTTGACTGATTACTGGCCAGAAAGCTTGTAAATCTGATCGCCTGCATCCTTCTTGCCAGTATAGACTTTGACTTCGAAAAGGGGCACAAAGAATAAATAAATTGTAATCCTAGTATACCTTGATATAGGTTTTATTAGATTTTTGATATGTATCAGACTTGCGAGAACCCTCACACTTGATTAATAAACTTATTTTTTAGTATAACAAGTAGTTCCTTTACAAGAGAGACTGTCAGAAACCTCATGTTAAAGTACAATGCTTTGATTCTTAACTCTCATAAATAACATGTTAGTAGTACGTTCTGCAAAGAGCTTAGTTATTCAAATATACAGTAGTCTAATAACGCTAGAAAAGTAACATCATCATTTGTGTATAAAATAAATAGTACATTTTTAAGAATCAGTCAGATTTCTACGGCTTAGTAGCAAAACTGACCTCGTGTGGACTTCCTGTACAGCCAGTAACACCAGCCGACACATATTGTTCAGTCGTTTTATTTTTTAACACCTCTATATTGTGTGAAGTTTGTAATTTCAATAGCTTAATAAAGCAATCAATTTGAACATTAGAAAATATATTAAGTCAAATCTTGGCTTGTCTAAAAATACCGGTTGTGTACTTGTAGTCATGTAGTAATGGACATATCTCCTCTGGTTAGTTTCCTAAATTGTATCCGTGATTGAGATTTATTTATTTCGGTTTTGTTTTGCCTGTAAGTGTGGCTGAGGCGGTGCTTAAACTATGTTAGGTTTGTTGAATTTGTTCCTCATTACCAATAGTTTTCTTGAATACCTAGATTAAAATTTGAACAAATATAAATTGTTTTACATCTTTCTACATATCTAAATTCAAAAATAACATAAAAAATGAGTACTATAGCTTAATCCTGCCATTACAGAGCTAGAATATGCAGTAGCATAGCCATTGAGGTTTCAATTTATTAGCTACTGCTGCATGTGTACTTCAGGATTTTTCCAAAACATATATTACATGTAAAATGTATGTATTACATGTGTACCCCTTCACAGTGTCAACAGAGTTATGTTTATACAAACAAATTCAACTAATTTCTGTCATGAGCATGCGGTTCAGTTCGAAATATCCGTCACCAAGGATAACTGTTTTGGCGGGAACGAGGCTCTGCCAAGTTCCCGCAAAACAATTACCCGAGATGACGGATATTTCCGTCTTAACCAGATAACTCATAATATTTTCTTGCAATCCGTCTTGCACTTTAAAGCATATTTCTAAATGCAAGCCTATCAAAATGATGCATTATCATATCAAATAAAACGATAGTCAGACGTAATGTTTTGGAAAGTGTCGTCACAATGTTTATTACCTACACCCGAAATGCCGATCCGATATGCAAGAGAAATGTGTAAATCTAAATGCTGCAGTCTCATAGCCTTTATACTGATTATCACTTATGTTTAATGTGCCATCAGTTATGTAATAGTGAATGTATATCATTCACCTGCCCAGTAGGTAACCATCCATTGATTTTCATCGTATCTTCTTTGTCATCAATATGTCAAATTAACATATAATTCCATATACAAGTATATGTAACATATGTGTAAACTCCATATATGTCATATCGAGACTATTGGATCTAGGATGCGCTTCGTATATCGTGAATATTGTGTATCGTTTTGAATCGCTAATCGTGTATTTTCCGAACGTGCAGCGTGCGTGTTACGTGCGTATATTGTGCGTACATCGTGCATTATCGTGCAATGCGTTTCCGGCTATAATACATTTGACAGAAGGTTAATGATTTTATGATTCATTCAGATAAACAAAATTATGTGCTGCTAAATATCCTTAGATCTATATTATCGACAGTCTTCAAACTTAATAAGATGATTGGTTGTATTATTGTGGTCATTGAGACAATATACATTCAAAGTGACCTCTGTAAGATTTTCCTTGATAACACTGTCCGTTAAACTTTCATGTAATACATGCACCTTTAGATGGTTCCTTTGATTGTAGGGTGTGTGGGTCAAGGGTGAAAGTGACAGTGATACGAACTTTGGAATCATTTACGCTTGATATTATGATATCTAAATATCAACAACAGTTTTCAAACTTTAGAAGATGATTACTAGGTAGATGATCCATACAATTATGGGAATCAGTGAGTTGAGGTTACAGTGGCTTATATAAGCTTTTCTTATAACATTTAATAAAATGTTCACAAAATGTACTCAGAACAGTCCAGGCAATCCAGTGAAGCTATACTGGTACTTATGTTCCTATTGTTCATATATATAATGTATGATAAAATCGTCGGCTTATCTTCCTTAAACGGCCACGAACACTTTGCTAGCACTTAAACTTGAACAAGTGACCCTCAAGTTTTTCTAATATTGTTTCCATCACAGCTTTTATAAATGATAAACTTCATATACAAATACAAAGAGAATGAATAAAAGAAAATGAAGGTTTATTACGCAGCCACATGTATCATACAGTTTATTTTGTTATTAGAGCTTCTTTTTGTTCCGTAATCAAACATGTAGCGCTATATCGTATAGGTCGTATTGATTTTATCAAAATGTTACCTGTGATTGAGAGCCTTGCAGACACTGCAGCACACGACATCATGATTTCCACAGAAAATGTTCACCAGTTCTCCGGGATGTTTTAAACAACGCTTTGTCGGGAATGACTTTATAACGGATTGGCTCACTGCTTGAAACTGTCCTTTATCCAGTTGTTTGTGGCTTGTATTCAAAGGAATCCGATTGTGAGATTTAACACATGGATCACACATGTAAACGAAACATTCTTCGCAGTATCTAGCAGCTTCCACGTGTCTTCCTTCATTTCCACATAGAGTACACGCAAACTCGTAAAATGGTTCATGCCCGCCTTCTAATGTTCTAGATAAATTTTCTCCGGTCGCCATATTGTAATAGATGTGCTACGTCCTTTCTGTAAAGCTTTACAAAATACATTCAATTGTACAGTTTTAAGTCAGCTCTTTACTGATTTATATTTCCTTTTATATTTTCAAACAATTCAAATAATGTTCTGAAGTTTAATACTAGTCGATAAACCACAAAACAAGATGTAACTAAATGTAAGCGTTATTTTAATGTATTTGTCTTCCTTATCGCTGGCCTAGATACCCAGATCAATAAACATGTAACTTGATATATCGTGATTGTACGTCCTGTTTATTTATAAACTGCTAACTGTCTCATAAAACTTTAGAATTTGAAATTTAAAAGATTAAATATAAAGACGGTTTGGGTATGGTTATATGCATGAATGAAGATTGGAAAATGTTAAACTGAAGTTGAGTATGATATTTCATTCCGTGATTTGAAAGCCGGAAGTATATTTAAAGTTATAGATCTTTCACCCTTAAGAATAACCATTATAGTAAAAGAAGAGACGTTCAATTCTGTTTAATACTCTTAAAACTATTTTCGGATTAAATAATATGACCTGTAAAACGCTTTGTTTTATTAAATAATGTTTGATAAATTTAAACTGTTTTTGACTATCCTATTTTGTAAGATTCGTTTCTATTTTCTAGTACAGGAAATAACCCGTTAAACATCATTTCTTACATGTTCGTATTGCCAAATTCGTGAAATCGATCTCCACCGGGATTATTAAGTTGTGGCCAGTAATATCGGGATGAAATGTAGTAAAAGTATTATGCAAGCTGCCGCAATACAATCTGAGGAATCTGAGAAAAAGAGAGTTCATCGCATTTACGGGACATGGAAACATTTGAAAAACGTTCAAATAGTAAATTCAAATTAAACAATATAGAACTAAGATAGTAACAGGTACAATAATACACGTCATGTACACAGGCAGGAGTGCTATCTTTCATTTTCTCTACTCTCTCATACGGAATTACATTGAAAGAAAAATGTCATTAGGCTACAATATATAACACATGCACATATTTCCGGATGGATGCCTTTCTGTAGCACAATTTAGAGCTCAAACTCTATGTAACCATCTCTTTAACTTTAATTTACAACGCAGCACACACTGAATCTACTTGGTGCTGATGATATGCTATAAGGTGCTTCTTCTTGACAGAAAACATGGATAAGCGTAACAACATATTCAACCAAATGGGTAGTTTTAGTAAAACTGTTGATATATTTAGTAATTCAAAATTTTGATTAGAATTAAACATGTGGATTCAATCATAGGTGCAGAATGGTGTTAAACAATATTATTATGATGAACAATCCAGTACGTTGTTGTACGATGATTTTTGTTTGGATGCATTGTAAGTAGAGGTATTTCAAATATCTATTTTCTTGATTAGGGGCAACTCATGTACTTATATAAACAGAAAGCTCTATACATGTAACTCAGTTTTGAAACATTTTGTGTGCAGTCAACTGTATTAAAATGGAATATGTGCTTTTATTTACTCAGCTGAAAAGAAATGAACATGAGTGTTTGTGATGCATATCACTTTGCATATATAATACATAGGACTTTATTATAAATGCCGTCATATATCTAACACGTCATGCGATTCGACAAGAAAAGTACCAAAACAATACTACAGTAACTAGAATCGAGACGGAAAATTGATAAATAATATTCAGTGGCTGGCTATTGAACAATGGGACGCGATTACACTAGCAAATCATCTACATATAAGTAGCACTAGTCACAGGAATATTTGCCATGCAATTGTTTCTACACATGTTTATCACTGATATATATAACATATAATGCCAGCTTTATTGAACATATTTAATTTATGTCAATGGATTTGTTGTGCAATTATATATGTGCATTACTATTTTGTGAAGTATTCAATTTAGTCCAATCTAGTGTTACACTCTTTGTAGAATAAACGATTAATTACATATGTGCGTGTGTTATTTACATTCGTTTGTGTTTCTTTTTGTTCACCTGTTCTGAAATCATGTTCACGTTTTAACTAAATGAATTTAAAATGATTCATGTGCCAATGTGTGAAACAATTATCCCAAGGTTTAGTCCAATAGATCTAGGAGGAAAGGCTGAACAAATTAAGTTTAACCAACTTCGGCAACTATCTTGCATATTATGATATTCTCGTCTTTTAACAATTGGAATGTGCTAAATATGCATTTCGGACGACCTACAAATATGAATATAGATATGTGAGGATTTACAGAATTTGTATGTTCTTTATTGTTAGAGTAGTCGACGCACGTAACGACTCCAGATACAGTAAACGGTCGCATATAAACGCATTTTTGAGCTTCCTGTTTTAATGATAAAATGCTTTATTGATACCGGGTTTAATATCTTACAATATCTATGCATAGATCTACCAGGTCTAATGTTAAAAACTATTATATTTCCATACGTTGATATCAATATTGGTAACAAACGTGCATTTACATATACATTTTTATACAATTCTCACGTCGTGTAACAGATAAATGAAAACTTAATGTAGAATGTGTAGAAGTAGAATAGTGTTAAGTGTCGATATAACTGAACTGAATCAATGAAATGACAACACAAAGCATAAACGTTTTCTCTTCTTCCGAGAAGCGGAACAAGGAGTATATACTCAGTACATGATGAATAACCAACATTTCAATAAATGTTTGGTTTTGGCTTGGAGTTAAACACCAGTTTTTCAAAAGGTATTTCTGTCATGTTCAGACGCAGAGTTTACCGATCTACAAAGGACCAGCACGAGTCTGCCATTCTCCGTAAGAAACTGCAAATTTTCGGAAATAAAGGGTCTTTGTTCGTAACGGGCTCGAAATCATGGATCTCGGTCATTGAGAAGTTTTGTAATTACAAGCCAGGAACCTTAAGCACTCGACAACGGAGACGGTATTTAATTATAAAGGGAAATTTTTGAATATCAACGTTTTGGTACTTGTATATCGGCGAAAGAAAGCGTAGTTATAATAAACGGCAAACCATATTCAGAACTTTACTGTAAATTGACTTATTCAAGAAATAACACATACTGCAGCAGGCATATGACGATGGAAAGCCTACAATTATAATACTTTCATCGTATTTTAGGAGGAATTTGTGAGGAATTTATCTACACTAAATTTGGCAAATTCCTTACTAAATAGTTTATACATTCCTCTCCCATTAATTAACAATAATAAATTTAATTAATATCTGTCTCTCAATTAGATTAACAATTATAAAATGTATTCATAAATTCCCTTTCCATATATTTACAACTGTAGAGTTATATGTAGATCATTAATTCCTTTCCCTTTAAATATATTTACAGATTAAAATATGGCAAAGCTCTTCTCATGTTACCACTAAAGCTCATTTCGAAAATACCTTTATATATTAAATGTAACTAGCTTGATTTTGACTTGGGTATATTCACAAAGGATGTTTTATGATAATATTCGAAAAGGTTAAATGTAAAATATATACCTGTTCCTATCTTATTATGTCTTTAGTTTTACTTTTCTAAGATTCGAGCTACAACTGCAATGTGATAATTTGATAATCTTAGAAATCACGATTCTGACAAAACAATTCAAAGCTGGTTACATGCATTTCAATTACGTTTTGAAATACGAAACTACGGTTAGGAGATAAATGTGTATGCTTCCTTTACGTTTGGGACAGACTTGAAAGTCCATATAAGGTATACTGTGAAAATGTACTCTAACATATACATGTACTAACACGTACAGACTATTTAATATCATGGAACCTTTTCTGTTGCTTTGTCATCTTGAAAAACAACATTTCAATTTATTTATTCTTCTTCGGGAAAATGGTAACACATCCATTATAATGTCCAAATATTTACAGTATGTGCTCTACACTGAACCGAATTTCTAAACGTCCATTTTATAAAATTCAGTTATAAGAAAAGTGTTTTGTGTAACTACTTAAAATTTAGAACTCCAGAGTTATAAATAGTGCTCTATCGAATTTTACCAAAAAATAACGCCCATTTTGTGTTATATGATTCTCTTTTAAAAAATCAATCACATTCATGCCGATCCTGTCTGTTTAAATCTATTGTGAAGTCAATGTCCATGTGTTTGCATTAAGAACGTGTTTGAAATGGCATACACATACACTTTCTAGTTGTTCTTTTTCAACTATTTGCATGATTTGGTGGAGGATGTAAATTCACTGAATTTGCTTGTTATATTAAAAAAGAGGCTTCTTGTCAAGACATATTTATCGTACTGACGACAGACTCAATATGTTATGAACACTTTTAAATACAAAATGAAATGTTTGAAAATTTGCGACTTAGAGAAATATTCGTACTAACAACAAATTGAAATCTTTGCACAAGTGTATGTAACAACTACATAATATGCATCTAAAATTCATCACTGAGAAAATATAGTTTGAATTTAGGGACCGACGGGATAACTGCAAATCCAGCTGAGTTTACAACTGTGACCAATGGAATACTTGCAAACCCAACATAATTCACCGCTGTACCAATAGAACAACTGACATATGGGATAGCTGCAATCTAGCAGCAAAGTTTACTGTTGTGACCAATGATATACTTGCAAACTCAACATAATTCACCGCTGTACAATAGAACAACTGACATATGGGATAACTGCAATCCAGCAGCAAAGTTTACAACTGTGACCAATGAATACTTGCAAACCCAACATAATTCACCGCTGTACCAACAGACCAACTGACATATAGGATAACTGCAATCTAGCAGCAAAGTTTACTGTTGTGACCACTGGAATACTTCCAAACCCAACATAATTCACCGCTGTACCAATAAACAAACTGATATATGGGATAGCTGCAATCTAGCAGCAAAGTTTACTGATGTGACCAATGGAATACTTGCAAACCCAACATAATTCGCCGCTGTACCAATAGACCAACTGATATATGGGATAGCTGCAATCCAGCAGCAAAGTTTACTGATGTGACCAATGGAATAATTGCAAACCCAACATAATTCACCGCTGTACCAATAGAACAACTCACATATTGGATAGCTGCAATCCAGCAGCAAAGTTTACTGATGTGACCAATGGAATACTTGCAAACCCAACATAATTCACCGCTGTACAATAGAACAACTGACATATTGGATAGTTGCAATCCAGCAGCAAAGTTTACTGATGTGACCAATTGAATACTTCCAAACCCAACATAATTCACCGCTGTACCAATAGACCAACATATATATGGGATAGCTGTAATCCAGCAGCAAAGTTTACTGATGTGACCAATGGAATAATTGCAAACCCAACATAATTCACCGCTGTACCAATAGAACAACTGAAATATTGGATAGCTGCAATACAGCAGCAAAGTTTACTGATGTGACCAATGGAATACTAGCAAACCCAACATAATTCACCGCTGTACCAACAGACCAACTGATATATGGGATAGCTGTAATCCAGCAGCAAAGTTTACTGATGTGACCAATGGAATAATTGCAAACCCAACATAATTCACCGCTGTACCAATAGAACAACTGACATATGGGATAGCTGCAATCTAGCAGCAAACTTTACTGTTGTGACCAATGATATACTTGCAAACTCAACATAATTCACCGCTGTACAATAGAACAACTGACATATGGGATAACTGCAATCCAGCAGCAAAGTTTACAACTGTGACCAATGATATACTTGCAAACCCAACATAATTCACCGTTGTACCAACAGACCAACTGACATATAGGATAACTGCAATCTAGCAGCAAAGTTTACTGTTGTGACCACTGGAATACTTCCAAACCCAACATAATTCACCGCTGTACCAATAAACAAACTGATATATGGGATAGCTGCAATCTAGCAGCAAAGTTTACTGATGATGACCAATGGAATACTTGCAAACCCAACATAATTCACCGCTGTACCAATAGACCAACTGATATATGGGATAGCTGCAATCCAGCAGCAAAGTTTACTGATGTGACCAATGGAATAATTGCAAACCCAACATAATTCACCGCTGTACCAATAGAACAACTCACATATTGGATAGCTGCAATCCAGCAGCAAAGTTTACTGATGTGACCAATGGAATACTTGCAAACCCAACATAATTCACCGCTGTACAATAGAACAACTGACATATTGGATAGTTGCAATCCAGCAGCAAAGTTTACTGATGTGACCAATTGAATACTGCCAAACCCAACATAATTCACCGCTGTACCAATAGACCAACATATATATGGGATAGCTGTAATCCAGCAGCAAAGTTTACTGATGTGACCAATGGAATAATTGCAAACCCAACATATTTCACCGCTGTACCAATAGAACAACTGACATATTGGATAGCTGCAATACAGCAGCAAAGTTTACTGATGTGACCAATGGATTACTTGCAAACCCAACATAATTCACCGCTGTACCAACAGACCAACTGATATATGGGATAGCTGCAATCCAGCAGCAAAGTTTACTGATGTAACCAATGGAATACTTGCAAACCCAACATAATTCACCGCTGTACCAATAGACCAACTGATATATGGGATAGCTGCAATCCAGCAGCAAAGTTTACTGATGTGACCAATGGAATACATGTACTTGCAAACCAACATAATTCACCGCTGTACAAATAGAACAGCTGACATATGGGATAGCTGCAATCCAGCAGCAAAGTTTACTGATGTGACAAATGGAATACATGTACTTGCAAACCAACATAATTCACCGCTGCACCAATATAAAAACTGACTTATGGGATAGCTGCAATCCAGCAGCAAAGTTTACTGATGTGACCAATGAGGTAACTGTAACTCCACAAGTCTATACAACTGTACCAATGGAAGCAAGCTTATTTCTGTATATCAATTGACTTTCAGCCCTTTAAATGTTTCAAAGGTAGAATGTTTTATAGAGATTGTTGTCAGGTTATTTCTCAGCAACCACAAGATGGAAAGGTGTCCATCCCTGTGTCCAAGCCATGACTGGGATATTACACAGTGATTGTTCTTGTTGCACTTGTATTAATTTACGGCGGTTTGCTTATTTCTTAAGTTGTATAAAACGGAAACAGATGGCAAGTAGTACTAAATACAATGGTCACCATCTTTTTGTTACTCAAATTATCATAAAATCGCACGAAAATCGCATTACAAATGTTACTCAATGTAATAAAAAAACTCAGCTTTTTTATATACATGGAGAGACATATTTTACTTTTGTGTTTAAATCTTTTCGTATGTGATAGTCTGTAAACGTTTGTCAATGAAAACAACTGTGAGTGTAAGTTGTTGTCCCAAGTAGCATATGCTTGATACGAATATTGATTTTAGAGACAGATTCGTTTTGGAATACTCTAGAGGAGTCCATGTGAACCGAAATAAAGTTAATAAAACATATGAAATAATCCCTTATCACCATCAAACACAGCACTCATTAACAACCGCACTACTTGTTTATAAGAAGTTTAATAGTTGTTATTTAATTGAAATATATTATGTTGATATTAAAATCGGGGAGAAATGTGAATTTATACATCATGATTCCACTCTCGTGTAATAATGAAATAACAATTCATGTCGGATATTTCGCCAACTACAGAAATCTATAGAAAAGAAGTAACGCAAAGCACCAAAAAAGTCAAATCTTCACATATTTTGATCGTGCAGTTACATGTAATAAAGAAATCAAGGCAGAGTACACAGTAATTATCATAGTAAAACCACTTTACAAGGGCACAAACTAATGAAGATGCTTTTCCGTTACAAAATGGCGGACCGATTCAAAATGGCGGAATAAATCATGAAACCATGGGGCGATATCCGCTTCACAAGGAGAACCATGCAAAACTGTTGAATCATGAATATATAATAAAATAATTTGAAACCACAGCGCGAAGAGCCGTTGAGTGACCCGAATCAATTTGTTAACGATATAATCTACAGTTTGTTCGTGTTTTTTATTTTATTTGTTTGAAAACTAAGCGTTTTCATACATATATTGTTATTATGTAATATTTGAATTTCAGAACAATGTTTTAAAAGTGCACAATTTGTTCCTTTGCCATTTCCTAGTTATTAGAGAGTAATATATGAAGACATTTGACTACAGTAATTTTGTAAGAATTCAGCATGTTCAAAAGGTACGCAATGTATTGTCAGATTTTAATACATATTTAAATTCATTCTGTTTCAGCACATTTTAGATCAGTGCTTACCATGTTAATTATTTTTGATGATCACACTTAATCTTATATACATGTGTCTCTTGTCCGAACAGTGATTATCTTTTTGTAAGCATAATAAAGGGAAACACAATTGACACAAAAGTAAAAGTGCTTACAAATCTTGTAATTGTAGCGTTATAGATTTACTAGTGCATTTACAATTCGCTTTATGAAATTGTTCAATAATAATTCTATAATTCTAACACGACTCACGAGTTTATTTCTAAATGTATATATATAAAAAAAGAAAAAAATTATATTATGCCATAAACAACGCACGAAACGATATGCCGGCAAAATGCTGTAAAGTACTAGGTATCAGTACTAAAATTTATTGTTTACTAGGCGATAAACACCGCTGGAACAAATGTTTGGCGAAATGTATTAACTGACGTCTCAAACAAAACTTTAATTGTTTGCAAATGTTAACTAGTTTATTATATGTGTAACGCACATATACGTTGTTAAACGGATATATACGTTGTTAAACGGATATATATTTTATTTAAAAGATTCCAGTAATATGTGTTTGTGAAGCGAATAGTTGTGTCCCATTGCCTATGTGACGCCAGTTGTACTGGTTTCTTTGAGAAATCTTGTGTTTTGTTTAATGTTATCGTGTTAGTTTTGTTAAATATATGTGTTAAATAAGATACAGTGCATTTAGGCGTGTTATTGTAAAGAGTCATTTCGAATGCATTTCATTTTAATGTATAGAGTACTTTCAGTGCTTTGATTTGTACTTTTGGTACATTTATCATATTTTCTCCATATTTTTACAATACTTTGTTAAAAACATGTTGTACTTACCTGATACAAACGTTCAAATAAATGTGCAATTCGTACTCTTTTATTTTCATTTAACTTTATTGTAGCCTGGTCACCAGACCCTGAAATATCTCTTTTACTAATAAATATCTATCGGTTTTGTTCTAGAGCCAGCTACTACCCAGCGCCGATTTCATATGATAAAACTGCTCCAGTGTACATATACTGGTGTTACCTGCCCCTACCCATACGGTACGAGTCCGGCAAAGCTCAATAATGGCGGCGCCCATACTATAAAATTTGTACGTTGAGTTAATAGGGGGTTTTATGTAGGAGTTGAGCATTCCAAAAACCTTGCAGTATGTGATTTGTCAATACAAACCCAATGTAAATTGCTATTAATATTTGATTGACCAGTAAAATATAACGAGAAATAAACAACAGGAAAAATAGCCGTATTTCCGGACATGGTAGATATTCGTTGGCATTTCGGATATTTAGTCTGTATACTATTATCTTCGAGGCTGTTTTATATAGGAATTGAATATTCATGTCTGTTTTAATCAATGTGGTTTAGATCATTCCCCGTGGCCTAATGGGTAAGTCACTGACGCACTAATTTACGGCCGAGGTTCGAATCCCACCGGCGACATTTTTTTTTTTTTTTTTTCTTTTACTATTTAAATATGAACATTTTAAGCTCGACTATGGCGAAAAAAATACCATAAAAAAGAAAAGTGTCGTATCCGAAATGTCTTCATGAAGTAACTTGTCCGAAATATAGTACACTTACTGGTCCAACTTTTTCAACGTTTACAACGTTCACAGATTGAGCATTCAAAAAACCTCACGTCTCTTAAAACTATGTCGATAACTATTTCAAATTAGCATATTAGTTTTGAATGATCAATACTTTTATCATTTTCACTATATAAACAGTATACTTTTGAGCATCCACTGGGCGCCGCCATTATTGAGCTTTGCCTGACGTACTGTAGCATGCCAGTACGACAGGGAACCAGACTACAGTGTACAAAGCAAAATCATATAAAATAGACTGGAAATAGTAGCATGAAAAATAGTATATTGAAAAAACATAAATCTTATCAGACTAGTACCTAGTCTAATTTTATAGGTATGGCTGCACTAAATGTGTTCCCATAGACTTACTGTATAACATTTTAGCACGGTTCGTATACCAAACACATTCGTTGAGTAACTACATCCCAGTAATTCTGTAAAACCATCTTAATCACACCAAGAAATGCCCTTTTTATTAGGATCGCATTCCGTCCGGCGTACGGCGTACGTTTTCTTGCATATCAGACCGGCATTTCCGGTGATTTTGCCCATGCCGGAAAAACCGGTCTGGCACCCCTCCTATGCCAGACGACTCTCGTGAATTACTTATGACGTAACGTTATAAACATTGTGACGTCAATTCCTCAAACACAACGCTGGAAAATCGTTTGTTTTTCATGATAATCATCTTTTTGATAAACTTGCTTTTCGAAAACTACTTTAAAGTGCAAGACGGTACGCAAGAAAAAGTTTCCATCAAGAGACACTTGGCTCTGATGGAAATATCCGTCACCACGGATGACTGTTTTACGGGAACTCGGCAGAGCCTCGTTCCTGCCAAAACAGTTACCCTCGGTGACGGATATTTCGATCTGAACCTCGTGCTCATGACAGAAACTAATAATACGTCCGTTAAGTATTTCGTTCAAATGACATATTCTCAAAAACCATTAGGCCAATAAAGATACAACTTAGCCGGGATGTTTCTTGCATGAAGCCATTTCATGGTTTGGGTGTGGCGATATTTTACACATTTAAAAAAGCTGCGGTTTCTTGGACCACATTGAATAACTTAATTGACTTGTTTCATCCTCTTTTTTTTTCTACGATCTTTTAATTATTGTCACGAGTTGGAGCGTATTCTTTTGTTTCTTACATGTATATAGTGCATGTGTCTAGTACTTATCCTTTCAAGTAGCGATGATATGAAAAAACTTCCGCTGGTAATACCTAAACAAGAGCTGAATCTTGTGTTTAACTCATGAAGTTATGTAGACACATTAATTTTCAGAAAATGCAGTCGCAATATAACAGCGCCACATAAACAGACACAATTGCTAATTCGTACGCCGTTCCGCCTTTCCGTTTCTGTGTGATGTGATGACTGCGTTCATTTAAAAGCAAGATATTATGCTGTTGTACTCAGCATATGTAAACAATTCATGACACATGTGGCGTACTTTCTTCATTTATATAGACGACAGTGATTGGGATTGCTATTGAAGGGGAATAAATCTGACAGCACTGAATGTAATTGCTTAACACAGTTACACTTCATGCAGAGCTAAAGCACAGTTACATGATAGGTCTTGGGATGCGTTGAATATGAATTCACAAATCAGAATTCTGGTTTTGTGCAGAAAAAGGCAAACAAGCACAATGTGTGTTCTTTTACTAAACCATTTATTTAATTTGTTTGAAGTAAATACAGTTAACGTATCTGTAACTAGTCTTAGACTAACTGAATTGATAAAATAGAAATAGTAAGAAAATTGCTTTTATTTATTTACAAAATGTCATTACATATGCTTCGGAACATGCTGAAATACATTACAATGACATTCTCTTACAATAAATTGTCATATTGAAAATAAACTAAGTGATAATTGTTGACTCATTCATCAAACCTCGCCTTCTTTTTAACAAAACCCAATATGCTGAAATGCATTACCTTTTCTGCATTCAACAGGATTTTTTACAGTCAATTGTCATATTAGAGATGCACGCGTTTATACATACATTGTATATAATTATTGTTTCACCCACTAAACTTCATCTTCATTTAAACGAAACTCAATCTATCATCTTATTATATGGCATATATATATTAATACTTAGTACAGGAAAAGCTGAGTGTAGCAAACAGTTATTTTCTCAATATTACAAAACTGTGTACAAGTATGTCTAGACGAGTGTCACGTCGTATAATCGTGTTCCTACTGTATGATGTTCGCCTGGATTTCCACGATCCCACTTCACGTTGACCTTACCATCTGGATGTACAGCTGTCACTGTACCAGTTAACCTCTGAAAATGACAACATTCTCAACATGATATACATGTGATGTAAATATATCATACCATGCTTCTTCCTTACAGTAACAGAAATAAGTATAACAATATCTTCAAACAGCAGATTTATAATGTAATTGTCAATATGCCTGAAAAGGTAACTAATAATATAAATTAACTATTCGAGCGAAGAAAGTGTTTTGGCTGGAATAATATCTACATTTAAACACTATTATTACGATTCTTAGAGTATTAAAGAGTCTTATAAAATAATGTTTGAAGAAAAAGTTGTAAGAGTAGATTTCTATGATATGACTTTGTATTGCCTTAATTGTATATACATGTACTTATATAAATGTATTGAGAAAGCATTCAATTTCATACCAGGCACTTTTTAACCATTCCGTATGGAAGATGTACTTTTAAAATTTAAAGTCTGATTTTATATTCCGGCGAAATATGGATTTTCGTGTTGGGAATATCTCAATAGAAGTTGTAAAATTAAACGCGCGTTTTTATTATGCAGATGAAAAGCTTGGTGCTGAAAAGTTCACAATTTAAATGTCGATCTATTTTACTTTACATTTATAAAATGGAGAAATATATCACAATTACAGATATACATTCAGCACATGGATGAACAAACGCTGAATTCAATCTGTCAATAAAGTGGAAATTATTAACTAATCGAAGATCAGATATGATAATTCGCGATCGAAATAGCCATGATTGAATATAAAATTAATCAATTGTCTTCAGTGGCGAGTGAACAAGGTTTAGATATATCTTCCTTTCAATTCGAAACGTAAGTTTTGAAGTGGCTAATCAGAAAGAAAATTGTATGAAAAAACTTACTACTTTAAAAACACCAATAGATTATTTTGCTAAAGTAACAACAAGCTGTTGCCAATTGTTGCAAAAACAATTTATTATAAATAAAGCGATTAATATGTATGCTTTTTCTGGCCACGTAGGTGTACAGTAGCGTAAAGGTATTATTTAATCGAACACCTATACTTATTTCATTTGTAAGTAAGACTATAGTATTTCAAAGGCAATACACATATAACAACAAAGTTCAAATTAGTTTAAATCAACGTTATTAAGATAATCAGATAGTCTAATCACGCTCTGCATTTACATTATGTTGATATCTCAAAATAAGAAGAAATTATCGCGAGCTGTTTCATACGATCACTACAACAATTGTTCATTGACGAGATGAAGAGGAAAACAAAGAAATTGTGAAATAAATATAGGGAAAATCTGCACCGTGTGAATAACAGTTGTATATCATTATAACTGCATCCCTCTGTATGATATTTTCGCGAGTTGTCTGAGTTGCACTTTTGCATGCATGTTTCCTTTATTAACATCACCATTTATCAAACAGTGTCATACTACTGAATGTTTAGCTTAACGGATATTATGGTCTAATGCTTGGCAGTGATGTTATGTCTTCATCTAGATTTATGTAATTTTACATTAAAATCAGATAAAACAATTAAAGGCAAAGGCATATTATTTATGGGTAGATACTGATACGAGCAACTACCAATGTTCATTTATGTTTATACAAGACGTTTGCTTAGTTTTAAAGAGAGCATTAGAAATATTATTTATAACTTGTGTCGCTATACATATTTCATACAACTATTGAATTAAAGATAACGTTGTTTGATAAATATTCAATACAGGAAGTAACGTTCTTGCATCAACCCAGTGCTATTTTTATATTTGTTTTCACCATTTTTCCTGTTACACCCAATCTATTACGTTTCAATCTTGATTATTTGTATTTAAGTAGAACATATACCTATCAAAACAAGGGTATCGGTGGAACCAATGCATGCTCCCTGATGTATGTGTTTTTTAAAAAGTAAAGGGCAATTCAGATGATTATCTTCGCAACAAGTTATTTATAGAGAGTCATAATAAAGGGAAATGATAAAAACAAGTTGACAGCTAACAAAAACATCCATTGGGTTATGCCGCATGTGTAGCATACATGAACATCACAAAAGAGTCATGATGTATATTAGGTTCAATTTGCCACCATAGGCCTAAAATGTACTAAGGTTATTGATGCAGTCGGCTAATCGAAGATGGCTATTATTTATGCCAAGTTCTAAAATTGATAAGTCGCGCAACGTGACAAAAGGGCCCTAACAGAGATACACTTTTGATGTGTGTACCATTTCAAAGCGCATTACTATCATTAAACGACATGCAATGATCTACATTTTAAATGTTTGTATTTAGCCGATAATTAGATATTTGAAAAGGAAGACATCGTTACAGGAAAACTGAATAGATCTTGTTTTAAAATATAACGGAATAAATAGTGTAACCTTAAAGGGACATACCCTGTAACTGATGTCAAACTAAATAACCTACAAAACATAAATAATAGACTCTTTGGAAGTATTATAACTCAACCTAAAAGTTTCAGCTATGCATTCCCAGTCATAATTGATAAAATCAGCGGTTTAAAATATGCTGCAGTACCGTAAACCATTAAAAAACTATGTAGAGTTGTTGTTGTACAATTAATGGTTGGATGCGATTTATTACAAAAAGCCTTTATATTAATTTGTTGTGGTAAAATGAGGCCTTTTTTTTGCCATAGGTTCTTCTCTTTGAATTGCATTTATTTATCATTTTACGTTCATTGAACACATAATCTATGTTTCGAGAATATAATCTGCTAGATGTAGGGGGGTGCCTCTTTAACAGGTTGTAAGTTTCGACTGATTAATATTCCTGAGCAATGGTGACGTAAAATTTTCGATGGTATTTATAAACGTGCTCTTTAATTGGATACCTGGTTGAAACTGTAGTATATTTACTTAAACAAGAACTGTCTTTAAAAAGATGGTCGGCACAATTTATTTTATATGAAAGTAAACGGAAGCAAGATTATATAGTAAAATTAATACGCCAAATGTCACAAAGTGAGAAAAAAAGAGCCGCATGACCGGAAAGCGACCGGGCCATTCGCTTGCAGAGATCTTATACGAATGCTCTCCTAACTCAGCTAACCGGTCACACGCCTATACTGTCACCATAAGTAATTAAATGTGTACCGTGACATGTTGAACACCTAATAATAGACGTGTACAACTACAAAACCATAGGTATTTTTTTTTCTGTAGAACATAATTATATCTGAACTGGAAAGTAAATTTAAACTAGTGAATTACATGTAAATTTAGATGTAGTATAGAAGCTTTGATATATATAGTTTAATAAGAGCTTAAAATATATACTTTTTTGATGATTGACCAGAAGCATAAAATAAACTCGCCACTATCAGCGGCATTACCAAATAAAAGAAGGAAATTTATTATGATGTTGTGGCATGCTGAAAGTATGCGCATCTTCCTTAAGTAGTAACGCTTCCCATGAAGTTCTGATAAATTACAATTTTCGTCTGCTGAGAAATAGAACGGACAAGGATTTTCGTAATTAAACACTATTTACAGCAAAAGAGGACCATAACTCAATGAAACGCTGATCTCATTCGTATCTTATTTTGAAAGTGAAACATTCCAGGAATTCCATTCAATTCCTGTGATCGAATGCTGTAATAAAGAGAGGACAAACATTTCTTTACAATTTCCTACAATAAAAACAACAAAGTCCATAGCTCTGTTAAGAAGTCGAGCAGAAACACGAAGACAACATGCGCATCTTTCCTTGGTACTGAACATTTAAATGAAGTTTCGTTGAATTATCTGTAGTTGTTGCTGCAAAATAGCCCGGAATCAAAATTCGATACAGTTGTTATCAAAGAGCCAAAACTCTGTGGTGAATTTATCGAACTGGAATAAGCGGAATATATGCGCATCTCCCCTAGGTACTGAAAATCCACAAACAGTTTCGTTTAAATCCGGCCAGTCTTTACCGAAAAACAGCCCGGAAACAAATGCCCAGCTCCGACAGATGGACAAAGCAGCGACATAATGTTTGCCTCTTCGGATAGCATAACATATCAATGTGATGGATCGAGCTTTAACATTCAATTTCGTAAACGTTTCCCATAGAACGTTGCATGAAGGAATTTAAACAAAAATGCAAGCTTGTGACTAGAAAGTGTTCGACTCAAAATGTATGTTTAAGATGATTATGGAGAGGTTATATAAAAGTCTTTATTGTAATAGTGCTATTTTTATTTCTCTGAACTTAGCTTTGCTCATATTCTGAATCATGCTACAAACTTACTCCTCCCCTTCTGTTTCTGTTTTAATGACGCTAAATCTGAACTTCATGCCGATATTAGGGCCACTTACTTTTATTCTAACCTATGCCGTATTTCATCTTATCATACACGCAACAGCTGTGATTGCTTGTTTCTCATTGTAATATTCATGTACATGTAAGAATTATTTTAGTAATATTTATATAACAATGAGATTTATTTATTTTGAATATGTGTCTATGGAATATGTTATAAGTAAGTCATTAAATGTATTTATCTTCTAACGACTAAAATACTATTATCTACAGTAACAATAAACAATCAAGATAACTTTCCTGCCTTTGTTTGAAAATAATAGAAACATAAATCTGTTAACCTGTTCTTAAATTATCTATAGAAAGGGATCTGTTTAATTTCTATAAATCTAACGGGTATTATTATCTCAATATTCATGCTAATCAAGACACTTATCTTACTGATTTCAGTGTCATATTTTCGTAACATTATAACTGTAAAAACTTATACTGACGCTGTATCCTCTCAATGCGAACTTGTTTTATGTTTTATCGATTTCGAGGAGATTTTAGCTATCTTAAATGTTTATTACTTTTCATTTTGATTAGTTCTTCTTAAAGCTATACCACAGGCATTTGTATAAGCCATATACCATGTATTGTTTATTCTATCATTTTTTTTAGTTTTTACAATATAGCTGTGTTCCACATGTAAATCAATGTCTATCGAGTCTAATGAAAGAAGGCTATAAAATGTATAGTGAAGTAAGTACTATTATCTATATGAAGTAAAAATTAGCCAAAATATCATTCTTGACTCCTTGTGATCATGATGCACGCATTATTATGCCCACAACTGCTGATACTTTTTACACGTTGTATTTAAATAAAGTACTTACTCCCAAGTTGTGGCGTACTCTTGCCCCAACCAAAGCTTTATTTTCTGGATGTTCCACTGAAAAAGGAGTAATTTAATTAGAATCATATTCCTTTGATTCCGCTTTATACAATAGTGATTGTATGATTCGTGAAGGATTTTGGCCCAGAACACAAAACATTAAGACACTTTAATCGACTATAGAAACTTTATGCCATACCCTTTTCCTCATTCTATAATATAATAATAATAATAATAATAATAATAATAATAAAAATAATTATTATAAAATATTAATAATAATATTCTCTATTTAAAAATTGTAACTCAATAAGTCCGAGGACTTATCGGCCTTCCTATAAACATTGCATTCATAATACAAAAAACAGTTAAACATAAAAAATCATAAACACTAAAACACATACATGCAGTTATGAGCAATTACACCTGAGTTTCATTAATGAGAAATAATACATGAATTACAGTAAGAGCAAAAGTATTGAAATATCAGAGATCAGTTACCGATTAAGAAGATACTGTCTGTACTTGATACGAAAGGAGGCAAGAGTAGATGCGTTTCTAAAATCAGAAGGAATGTAATTCCATTCTACCATACCAGCATGTTGAAATTAGTTTAGTATATTCCGATTTGAATATTGAGTACCGAATTTCTTTTTTATTTTTAGACCTGAGGCTATAGTTGTATGTTATCGTAAGATAATAAATTACGCATGTAAAGCGGTGTAAAATTGTAAATCGTTTTGTGTACTAAAATATCGGTGTGATACTTAATTCTTTCGGGAAAAGATTTAATTTAATTCTTTCAAAAGTGGGTAAGAAGAAGCATCAAATGTCTTATCAAGAATCATTCTTGCATCCCTTTTTTGGGTATTAATGATTTTGTGCAGTAATTTTTGACTACTAGTATTCTAAGATACATATATACACGTTTGGCATTAAAACAGAAGATTTACATATATTTTACATTTTAAATGAATTTCAGGACAGGTACATACATTTTAAATGTCCCTCTTTCATGCTATTTGTTATTTATATCTTGACAGTATCCTTGTAAGTGCTTTTCTGACGTAAACATATTCATTAATTGGTCCCAAACGGCATAAAAGAAACATCTTTAATTTGTTATAATTATAATTATTCATTAAGTAAATCGACACGGTTCTTCATGGATTTACTCATTAGTAGACATTTATTTTCTGTCCTCATTAAATAAGATAACCTAAACATATGACATAGTACGTAAGTATACCCTTTTCTTTCATATCAAAACTTTTCTCATTCTTGCTAGCAGTTTTGAAAGTTGTCTCATCTCTTTCCGTGGTCATTTGCGTAGTTTGGTGATGAGGAACTGTTGTTGATAAGGCAATGCTTCCAAACTTTTTCGAAGTAACGAAGTCACGAAGTTGTTGGTCACAAACAAACTCAAAGCCTCTCATATGTTTCGAATGTGCCAGGGTTATTTCTTGTTCCAGTTCAGTAACTCTCGGTTTCAAATCGACAGAGTTAATAAACAAGACATTGTCTTCATAGAGCTCTGTGTTAAGCATTTCTTTAACTTTTTCGATTTTTGAAGAAAGTCCCTTGCAATCTCGTGCCAGCTTGGTCAGTAATTTGTCATTATCTGACATGATTCGCTTTGCCTTAGATATCACATCTGATTCTACTGCATCTAAATATTCATTAATATCTGCTCTAAACTTCCGTATATCACCAATGGCCTTTTCGAGCATCAACTTATTATCCTTTTCATTTTTTCGAAGTTTATTGTCAAGTGATCTGCTTTCAGATGTCAGTTCCTGAATTTTACAAATCAAAGTCTTAAACATCTCGTTTTGCTGAATGCTTTCTGATACGTCTTTAATATATTCAGAATTACAGGCATTATGTTCAAGTATCATGCAATCACCACACCCAACCACTGCATGTTTGCGACAATAGAATCTTACTTTTTCTCCATTATGTTTATTACACTTCAATACATCCTCTCCAGCAGACGGCAACGAAGACAGGTCTAAATCCACCAGCACGTGATGTCTGCATAATTTTCCCCTTAGATGATGTCTAAAACAAGTGTTACACATAAACTCTCCGCAGTCTTTACAGAAACCGCTTGCTTGTGTTGTAACATTGTCACCTTGACAAGGCTCACACACGTGTTCTGGTTTGATAACACTTCCTCCGTCTGTGTCTGTTCTCTTACCATCCACTTCCATATTGAATATTAATTAAATTAAATCGAGTTAATGTTGTTCCATTTCAAACACTTCCTTTTTAAATTTAACAAAACTAAACCTGTGCATTTACCTGTAAACTGATACCCTACTTTGTATAGCGATCGTTATTGATCGGTGTTATCTAAAGTACAACTACAGTTTATATTAATATATACAGGTACAATATTTGCAGGCTTAAGTCAAACTTTAAACCCAAAATTGTGTATTGACATAATGATTACCTAAATACTATACTATAGTATATCTTATTTATAATTGTATATGTAAAGTAGATTAAGCACAAATATGAAAGAAAGACACGAATAATTATACAGGGTAATATATTTCTTTGTATTTAATAGATGTAAATACTTGATACAATGGAAACATTATAGTTCATAAGACATATCATGAGTGTCTGAACCTTACAATGCATTTTCAAAATTGTGTATGTTGTATTAAATAAATGTTTATGATACCGATTGTTTGTTTCCAATAGACTTTACGTAGCAAACCTTTGCATTGTTCGATTAAATTGTAAACACATAGTAAGAAAGGTATACGTCATTAAACTAACAGATTGAACACGATATCGATATCCACATGCCTAATTTATACAAAGTATGTTTATCATATCTGTGTTATTTTTTGTAACTTCCAAGATCATAAATACGTACTTGCCATTCAAACATATGTTGTTTTTGGAAATAGTCAAAGTCGTAAAAGACCGCGAAAGTATTTTTTTTTTAGGTTCTACGTGTTATTAATTTCACATTCAGTGTTGAAGATCAAGAGTGACACGCATTGTTAGATTTTATAGACCGGTTTACCCCTTAAATATGCAAGATTATTACTACAGTTTGCTACACTATCGACAATTTACGTCAAACAAAAGAAATAAAAAAAACTAATTATGTTTTAGATTATTTTGTCGTTGCGCTTCAAAAAGTGAAATGTAAGGAATTTAAAGCGTAAGCATTTCATTCTGCGGCTAGAACCAACTCGTTTCTGGTAAATGTGTGCGTATTAAAGAGCAAGCTCACATGAAGACCATATTTTACGTAATAAAGACCTTGCGAATTTTGGTCCATCTTCTGACACTGCTATTCACGTTTTGGAATCGTTTTTTTTCCTCACCTATGAGATACATATTTCCGCGCACTTACCGGTGATAGATAACCTTATCTATCAACGCTTATCTCTATTTGCTGCCGGACTATTTGTTTACGTTAACTATGAACAGACATAAAAATAAAAAATGGCTGTAAAGTTTTGATTTTTGAAATAAACATATAATTATAGGTATTCATTTTCTTACTTAGATCATTTACTATCCATCTGGGGCAGTTTTGAAGTAAAATTCGAGAAAAAATGATTTTCATTTTTCCATCCCCATCCTGTTTTCACACTTATTTCTTCTAACTTGTGTGAAAATGCGATTCAAACGGTGAGAAAATAAATATACCATGGCCATTGAGTTATGGATAAGGAAATCCCAACCTCGGGTTCAAATACTAAATATATTGCCAAACGAAACACAGAAAAATGTCGGGATTACCTCCGGCTGGACAGCTGTGCAGGGTATTTAGCAAAAAAAAAGGTCACTATTTGACTAAGTAGAAAACGGTAACAATGGCACATGTAGGTGTATAGACCTACTTACCAAGCCGCAAATTAATATCATTTCTCAAAGAAAATGTATTGTTAAAAACCATTAGAAATAATTATTTTTAATGCTTTTCAAATATTTGTGTGTTATGCGTGACATGAGCTGAATATCGGCGATAAATGCAAGCCGCCGACATTTCCTGCTGTAATGCCCATTTTTCGTGTGTTCTGCGTACCCATTTAAGGCCCCGTATTTACGAGCATGCGCGACTTAAATAAACAACAATTATCTCCATCGACGGAGGTCAAGGCCAAGATTTGCAAAATAGTCAACGTTTTTATTCTGTATCATCAATTTCTAAAATAAACAAACAA
Source organism: Saxidomus purpurata (assembly GCA_022818135.1). NCBI lineage: Eukaryota > Metazoa > Mollusca > Bivalvia > Venerida > Veneridae > Saxidomus > Saxidomus purpurata. The sequence goes on from JAFMSR010000019.1 coordinate 2,101,284, forward strand.
AAAAAAAAAACAATAAAAATCCACCGGCTTTTCCTTGCTTGCCAGTATGTCTCAGAAATATATCCAGTATTAAAGACTGTAGATTTGTTTGCTAATGAAGTATAAGTTCAATTTTATGATTGTTTCCTCTGTTACATCACCTACAAATGTGAATGTGACAATACCCTATTTAGGTATGAGTAATGAACATTATGAACTGCTGACTTTAACTGCAACTGGCTACGCGCGATAATTTGTATAGAATAATTGAAACATATGGTATACCAGAAAGATTGGAAACTGACAATGGACCACCATTTAATTCTGCTGAATTCAGAGATTTTGCTGCTAAAACGGATTTTATCACCACATGATAACATCCGAGCATCCACAAGCAAACGGAGAAGCAGAGGGATTCGTGAAAGTCCTGAATATGACAGAACTAATAGCACACAACGAAGGAAGACCAGTAGTTCTGCAATACAAGACATGCTCATAAGATACAGATCGACACCACATCCCACAAAGGGATATTCTCGATATGAAACTCTCATGAAAAGAAATGTTAGAACAAAGCTTGACTATTTTTTATCCGACTATACAAATAACGAACACATGGAAAGAGAAATTACAAGCAAGGACAAAGAATACAAGAAGACATGAGAAAACCAACATAGACACCCAATATGCAAAACGCATCAATTCGAAGTAGGAAACTAGTTTTATTGAAGAATAGCAATGTTAACAAATGGTCCACAGCGTATAAAAAGGAACATTATGTTGTCATTCAAATAAATGGCTCAAGCATTAAGGCACGACGAAACTCAGATGGACATATGATACGCAGATATGCCTCAAAGTATAGACTGCTACGAGAATCTAGGAAAAATAATTTGAGAAAGAGATTATTGCGTGCATCTAATCGGAATCAACAGGTGACTTCGAATCAACCATAAGAACCAACACCTGAAAACAGAAATAATGAGAGTGGACTGAGGGAAAATGAGATAACTCAGAATGAAACACAATCACGATATAACGAAACTGTCCAAGAACAGAGTCAGCCGCAAAATCAAACCAGGGAACGTTTAAGACGCACTAGCCGATTGTTTTCCCATCTAAATTTAAAGATTACATTTAAGACTTAAGAAGAAATAAGCGAAACATCAAAACTCAATTTAACCATATAATCTACAATTTATAATTCATTTGAATCAGAAGTCATTTCTTTTGAAACATTAGATGCACCAATTCAGAATTTCAAACTATGGCTTACCTACAATTAAGGCGCTAAACTAAGACCCATCGGAGAAACCAAAGGACACTGTATGAAATAACAGCAGAGTAAATACTTGATGTTGTAGTTACTGTTAACCATTTCAGCACTTACTCGCAAATAAACAGCAAAAACCTTAAGTGTATTTTAAGGTATGTAATAAAAAAGCCAAGCACCAAACACGGCCGTCGGTCGGAATCATACAGATATGTTACAATATATTTGTATATTATAGTGCAATTGATTTTGAGTAATCATGGATAAATTTTGTAGAAATACTACAAATTAAAAGTCTAAGGCAAAGGAATTACGGTTTATGACAAGAAGATGGTTATATACATGACTAACTGAAACAGCCAAACATTGACCCAAGGGGATTTGTTGCGGCTAATAACTATTTTGCTAAACACTAAATATTTAAGTTCTGGCAAGAGTTTCAAAAATCTTCTGAAATCACAGGGCAAACAATTTTTAAACACTTAGCCCAGTAGTTTAGCAGAAGATATCGTTTGAATATATTTTGGATGGCAGGCGACGCATAAGCTAAAATACAGACATGTTGTATTTGTTTAATTTAGACATACATTTTTCTTAACTTATTGCATCCGTCGAAGATGTCTCAGGACATTATTGAAACATCGTAAATTATGTTTTAAATTCCGAATCATATTACAGGTAAAACTTCAGACCCTTATATTTATGTTGTATATATTTTTCATATCACTATGTTAGCGAACGACAAAACTGAAATTAAAATAAGGTCAAATATTTACTGTCCATCCACCACCTGCTGTAGTCATATCACAATACACTTGCAATTCCTCATAACTTTTCCAAAGTGTAACAGTGTACACCCCGTCCTCCGTTCTGCCTAAATCGTGAAGATGACGGCAGTCGCTTGCAGTTATTTCTAAAACAGCATACAAACACTTCGTATGGTACGTTTGAGAACATTTGAAAATTACAAGAGGGTAAGGCTTACTATTGACACGTTCTAATTTATTGTGTTTTTTAAAGAATAACAGACGTACATCCCTTGCAAAATACGGTGAGCGGGATGGATATAGATGGATATTTTATATTTCGGACAAATTCTACAGAATGATCAAGTTTTCCCTCTCAAGAAGACCAAAAAAGAGAGCTAATACAAAAACAAAACAGGTGACGATTTTACTCAAACAGTCATTGCTGCCAAATAAGTGTAATGGTACAAGGAAGCAGCCCAAGTCCCAGTCACATCAAAGTATAGAATAGCAATTGTATGAAATTAGTCAAAAGCTCTCAAATTTGCTGTCAAATGATTCCTCTATTAGATACATGAACTGAAACGAAAGACGATATACTCAGTTCCATTACGAAGAAAATCGAGGTGCTGTAGGTGATCTCCATGATCAGGCCAAGACTATCGGAAAATTGCAAAGCGATATTAAATTTATTTAAACCGTAACATTTTTCCTCTTAAATTATATGATCGCGCCAAGGACGTACCAAAACTAATTGATAATTTTGGCAGACTGTTGGGGGGGTGGGTATCGTTTACACTCATTTTACAAAATAATTCATGATTAACTAAACGTTTTTCTCATTTGTGATTGAACTTGAATGCTTAAGTTTGAATTTCAAGTAAAATCAGGCTATGGCCACTCAGGAGTAAGAAATATAATCAGAACCACACAATCAAATTGTTGTGCTTCGTTAATCTTTGAGATAGTTAACGTTAACTTAAAAATGAACTTAAACATGTACCCAGATATAATGCCTTAGTAAATTTCGTATTCTTATAAGTGTTACAAAGTGTATTTACTATGTTCACGTTTTTAATACATTACAACATTTGTGTCTTGTAATGAGTGTGATAAGAACAACTTGAACATGGCAACGGAACAATTGTGCCCTTTTAAAACAGTGTCCTGAAATTCAAATATTATATATAAATTTTAAAGATGTATATTAACTTGTCTACAAGCACGTGCATCTCTCCTTATTATATTCACAAGTTCCTTTTGTTCCTGTCAGGTTTAATTTTCACAAAATGTTATCATTACTAGTTCAGTCGTTTTATAAATTGATCTGAAGGAATTCTTGTATTGATTTGTAGGTGTTTCAAAACCGTTATGATGGGTCTGTTGATTTCTACAGAACATTTATTGAATATGAGAATGGATTTGGAGACATAGAAACCAACACAGAATTCTGGCTTGGTATGTTTATGCTATATGTGTACACTTCGTAAGATTCAGGTTTACTTCTTTCAGCCCTTATTATGTATGTAAGACACTTCGGTTGCCTTCGAAGTAATGCAGTTGGTTTGCAGTTTTGAAGATATATCGATATGCAGTAAAATATACATTTTTTTGTGTGTAATTGAGGTGGGAAAACATAATTTAGTCTACCAATCTGGAGTCGCCAAGGTTCGAATCTATACACCGTGCACGTAAAGAACCAAGTGTTCTATGAAAACTCCTCAATAAAAGTTGTGTTAACGAAATTTTAAACAGTAACAAATGTTGCTTTCGATGTTATACAGCGATAATTTCACACATGAACACAAAAAGTAATTATTTCACTGGTTGCTGTGCAACTCGTGAAAATATCACTAGGTGCTCACTAGGTAATTTATTACGTGATTTAACATGGAAACCAATAATTATCTTCTAATCATTATCATCATGACTACATTTTTAAGGAAACCTAAATATTGTAGATATTGGATATTTCAAAATGTGCTTACCTACAGGATTGAAGTACATACAGGAGCTATCTAACCAAGGGACAACTGAATTACGAATTGATCTTCAAGCTGCCAATGGTACCTGGGCTTATGAGACCTTTTCAAGTTTTTCTCTGACTGACGACCAGAAATACAGGCTTAACCTTGGACCTACTTCTTCCAAATCAAACAGTAAGTTAGTCCTCAACAGTGATCGGCAAGCATTGCTATTTGAAATTGCGTACCTGTCAGATCAGATCGAAAGAGAAAAAAGGTAGTAGTACTTTTGACTTCCATCTGTGCAAAATGTTCCATGTATGACAAATAGGATTTGATTTGAAGTTTCTGAGAAACAGATATATACAAATGTTAGATATATATTTTTTTCCCGAAAAACACAACTTTTTCCACTACATATTAAGTTCATAGGATCGAAACATTGGACTTCGGTTTGAGTTCTCAATGGAAACGATCTTTAAATAAATATGTACATTTGTAATTGGTACTGTATATTATAAGTGTATATTTTCATATAATTACATTGTACATTGTATTATCACACTTGGTATTATTTCCAATATTTGATATTTTACAATATGGCTATACTTATATATATTTGATACTACTTTCCATCTCTTTAGTTTATAAATATCTGTACATGGCTATAATTATATAGTTTATAAATCAACGGTGTACGATATTGTTTCAGTACTAGACGATAGAGTTCGTAAGTACCACAACGGAAAGGCTTTTACGACCAAGGATCGAGATTTAGACGAAGACAGTGGGAACTGTGCAATCACGTGGCACGGCGCATGGTGGTATGCACATTGCCATAAATCGAATTTAAATGGGCAATATCTTACACCTGGGAGTAAGAGTAGTTGGAAAGGAGTAGTTTACGACAGCTTCAGCTATGGAGAGAGTCTTAAAACCAGCAAAATGATGTTGAGAAGGGTGAAGTCAATCTAACATGTATCAAAGAAGTTGCAACACGGGATACAAAACAATGTATATACTGTAAACTAAGAAATTATTTTGCGCGTTTTAAGGAAGCGAAATTCGCGACACAGTCGATCCGCAAACTTTAGTAGTTGCGAAATCGTCACTTATGATGAAATCGCGAAATTGTCTAGCTTTTCCACTTATTTCTGTTGGTTGGGCCTAAAAATAGGACGGACGTATATTGGACAAAAGACCATACTGATAGCTGGGAGATAACAATTATAAAGCAGACAACCATATCGATGTTCGAAATAACATTTTTACATTTTTATACATGCATAATTTTGTTTCGTACGGTCATGAAATCATAGTACAACAGTCCAATCCAACTCAACAATCCAGATCAGATCCAGCCAGTTTTTATGAGATCATAGTCATTTCGAACTTTCTCGAAAATATGAATCATCCGCTTCGCATGAATGGGCTTAATAACAGATCATTTCAAGTCAATTTTTAACTTGTGCACATACACGCCCTTTTTAATCTGAGGTTTTATTGACACAGCATACCACTGCAAAAACTTGTTTTCACTTCCTCTTTTACTTGCGCGTTTCCTGATAAATCGAATTGCTTTAGAATGAAAATACATATACAAATTGATCAAGGCCGTGCACGATTACAGCTCACCGTCGTACCGTGAGATAATGTAAAAGATAAGTGGAAAATAAACGTTTGTTGTGAACTTCAAATTACCTTAAAATTGCCAAGCCGTGTGTTAAAATTAAGCATTAGAAAAGGATTTTGCTATTCAAAATCAAGGGCAAAACAGTTAAGATTTTGTAACTGATTTATGATTAACAACGGTAATGTCTTATTCGTGGGTTTTACTTAGTAATCAATCAATTCAGTATTTATTTCATTTATTTTGTGGATTCGCTATATTTTTCCATATCAGGTTATATTTCGCTTAAGCAATATGAGGTATGTTATACTTAAATGTCGCAAATTATACCTAAAGAGGCATACTGTAAACCTAGCAAATTATTTTCTGAACATGTGCTTATGTTGTGTAAGATGATAAATTAATACATGCAGTATTATAAAGAACGTATATCTAAAATATCTATATTTGTCTCGTTTCTGCACAAAATTCCAATATAGAGGACTATTATAATACAACGCTGTCCACCTATAATTCAAATCAGCTGCATATGTAAGCTTAAACGGCACTTCAACACGTCTTAGCGAATATTACTGCTGTTTTACACAAATCTTATCATTTTTGAATATATTATATATTGGATATGAAAGCAAAAGCATATAGATAAATAATGTTTGGCTGACTTCTGATCTTAAGAGTTTATCTGATATGTGATCATACAGAGATGTATGTTTGTCCGTTTTCTAACAGGGGAACTTGTTTTAAAACTATCCAATTTAATGAGTCTGATACATGTTTATATACATATGCACTAAACAAAATTTCTAAACGTCCAGTTGGTGGTTGATTTAAATATGAAAATAAAAGCAAATACACACAAACGTTTTGTGCATTTTATTGCAAACATTCTTAGAAAATTTCGACGGGAAGGATATACTTTTTCTTCAAAATCTAATCTGTTGTTGTCTTAGTATTTATTTAAGTGCAGTAGACAACGTATAAGGAAATTCAGTCCGAATTATAACAGGACCGAGAACATCAACTACTTTAGAAGATAAGCTATTGAATATTTATTCTGTAAAGGAAAATAATATGAAGAATCGACGAATCAACGATAGTTTCACAAAATCAGTTAACGTCCGCAAAAATAATAATGAAATAATTGTACAGTATCGTATCAAAATTACATCTTGTTTAAGATATTCCATGTGATGGTTATAAAAAATAGCCACTTGAATTACACAAAAACTTTGAATGATTTATAGAATATATAATTATGTTGACTGTCAACAAGACAAATGGACAGTGTCACTCTTTTGTGTAGTGGTGCTTTTAAGATAGGTGTTGACAGCAATTAACCTCCGGAAAATTTTGCTAACCTCAGGATCAATTTCAAAATACATATTTGACACATACTGTAATTTATTTCGCACCTAGTTAAACTATGGACATTTGTAACTTTCTGGAGTGTTTTTGTTATTGTGTAGGTGCGAGACCTGTAATTATTCGGTCTTATTCTGTTGGTCTCATTAGACGATAAAATGACAACAAATTGTAACAGAGAATCAAAACAAACAGATTTGGCGAAACAAATCTTTAAGTAAACTGTAAAAAGTCAAAAGTTATTGTATAACGTGTACTCCGTGTACGCCTCGTATATCGTTCATATCGTGTCTCGTTCTGAATCATGTACCGTGTATTTACCGTACGTGTAACGTGTGCGTATCGTGCGTACATCGTGCGTGTATCCTGCGTTCCGTGCGACAACTGTTACGTTCCGACTACTGTAACCTGAATTTTAAAAGTCACACAATGTTGTCAATAAGAAAGTTTTCAATTTATTAATATGCATGTCCATCATTTGCAGCAATAACTAATCGGCACCTCAATCCGTTTGAAACTACATATCTGGTCATATTATTCTGTTGGAGTTACATTGATGGTATACAATATCTCTTCTCCAATGTACAGAGCTCCGCCGGTTGAAAGCGCTTCTCGTTAAAGATCTGTTTTGTCACTTAATTCGTCGTTGTGTTTGCATAAACAATATTTTGTTAACACTTTTTATCATTTACGACATTGTCAGAGGAAACACTAGTAGTAGATATAGTATCGGGTTTTGTCTAAAACGGTTCCTTAACAACCTTTATAATTATATCGTTTACAGAAGTGCAACCAGTTTGTTCAACGCGAAGCTACTGTATTCGAGTTAATGAGTTTGTAAACAGTCCTGTGTAGATGAAAATAATGTGATATTGATTTCTAGAATAAACTTAATACGATGTCCGTTGATGTAAGTTTCACTCTCTTTATCAACTATTTGAAAATAAAGAAATACTTCATTAATAAATGTATACGGATGTGCTCCTTACATTTTATGTACGATTTGTTTTTTGTTAATAAACCCGTAAAGAAAAGTTAAATACGTTAATTGTTTACCTCTTTTTTATTGGATGTTTTTCATATATTATTGAATAAAACTATACAAGAATCGAATCTTTTTATAATTTAAAACACCTCTTGGGAAAACATGCTCTTATATCAACATGACTTGAGCCTGGATATTTTGTTTGGCTGTTACTAGATGCTTTTAAGATGAGATAATAAGCAGGAATTAAAGTTTACTTACGAAAGGCAAAAAACATGTTCTGACAATGACAATGATACTTTATGTATTGATGTTGGCCACCGGCCCTTTACAGCATGTTTTCTATAAAGCATGCGTATTTTCAAACCTGGTACCCGAATACATTCGAAATGCAATTAAATATACATTACACTTTTCACAATATCAAAACGCATGGTTGCAATTAACAAAGAGATATGAATAATATATGTGTTCCAAAATAGAAGTTTATCTCTAAACATACACAAAAGGCACAACTCTATACATTTGTATAGTGTTTGTTTTAGCAGAGAAGATAAAATCTCACTTGTCTCTTTATAAGCGAAGTATGCATATTTTGCTAAATTTTGGGTAACACTTTCTGAAATGGAACTCATTAAAACATTGAATTTGTGAACATTTAAATTGATATAAAATTTTCAGTAATGAATAAGCGATATACAATACACATGTACACAAATGTAAGCATAAACACATTAAACATAAACATTGTCATGCATATAGCATCAATATTGCATCCTTGTTTGTTTGAAACGTATATCCTCCAAACTTAAAGCTGCATCGTTCTATAGAAAAGAAGAAACTATGGCATCTGAACTGGTCCACTAACAGTTGCCTTCGTTATTATGATATGATCAGAACAAATTGTGTTTGTATAAAATGGTATCGTACACTCAAAACTGTTTCAGCATCGAGCTGTTCAAACAATATGCAAGTCAGACAGTCATTCATATATGAGTAATATAATCACATAATCAAACTGAGTGTGTGTGTGTGTGTGTGTGTGTGTGTGTGTGTGTGTGTGTGTGTGTGTGTGTGTGTGTGTGTGTGTGTGTGTGTGTGTGTGTGTGTGTGTGTGTGTGTGTGGTATGTTTTTTATCTTACCATACATATTGTTCGAGTACTTCCAGCGAGTGCAAAATGTGTATAGATTTATGTTCAAGTTTTAAACTATATACTGTTTCAATTGAATAATTACAGTATAACTGATGTAACAATGTTACTGTTGTCGTCTTTCAAAGGGAGATACTATTGACAATAATAAGTGCTTATCATTATCGTGAATGGATGTTAAATTAAAACTTTGGTCTTATAGTGCTGGTATGGCTATCTCTTATACATGTATGTTTAGTTTATACGGATGCATTTTATATCGATTACGACGAAAGCATCCGCAGCTTATTAAATCGCTCTCGAACGCTCATTTTAGATGTTCACACGCTCGTAAGAGGGTGGCAGCGAGTTTTTCACCGCTGCTACTCAGTTGCAGCTGGGTGGAATGAGAAACGTGATACCTAAGTGTCTCTGTCCAAAGACACACACCGTGCTCGGACTGAGATTACAAAACCAGGGATCTCCCGTTTCCATTGCAAATATGTACATGAATTGAAGTAAATCTACATTTCATTTTCTATAGTTAACGACATTCAGGTCAACCGATAATTGCAATAGCTGTGCGTATTGCGTTTATCGTTTGCAAACCTACCTGTTAATATTTTATTAGTTTAGTAACCCCCATACAAACTTTTAAGTCAAGTTAAACGGATGGTATCTTCAATAAAAATAGTTAAGTCGTTTTCTAACAAAATTAATGTTTTATTTACCAATTATATATGGAACTTATTCCAGTGTATACACCTGTGTCATAAACATTAACACACTAAATATGACGTATTACAATGTCTAATTTCTACAACCTTTAAGTATCTTCCATAAAAGAGTTTTGATTATTTTCTAGCACATGTCTGTTACATTCACTGACTATACCTAGACAACTATTCAAGTATCTTCTAATGTCATAATCATAAGCATAGCACACTAAATATTGCGTTCTACAATGAATTTCTTTTTACAAAGCTTTGTAATAATGTTTAACAAATGTCTCTTAAATAGAGCGGTCATACATAGATAAAATGTCGATGTTTTCCAATGTCATAAGTACAATACATATAAAGTTCAATACTTTCTGTAAATATTCTAAATGTGTTTTTAAAAAGAACTAATTCGCCACAAACTTCAAACGTGCTATCTCTAAATGTCTGTAGAAAAGAATGTAAACCTATTCAATTTTTGAACCGGTCTTTGCAAACTCTAAGTAATGACAACAATGCTATTTTCCATAAATGCAATAAGAAATTGGATAATCAATATAAAAAAAAGTCAAAGCTGGTATATACTGGTATCTTCCTTTACCAAAACGTGTTGTTGTATTTTATGAAGAATTCCCTATTTTAGGGGACCATGTCATAAATTTCTCATCTGTTTCTTCAAATTAATTTTATTTTCTTTCATGTGCTGTGATAGGCATAAATACCCCCATAACCATAAGAAAGTGATCATAAAAATGCAACAAGTAATGTTTTTATGCATCCATGACACGGTTCCCTCAAGCATGAAACAATGTGTTAATAGCAATGAAGTGTTTGGGTATAGTCAGCCCTTGCTATAACCCTTGTTCAAAACATGAATATAGGTAAAAGACAATTGAACTGCAATTATTAGCATATTTTGTGTACATGTATAATCATGAGCGGCATTATTTGCTCATTTGTTTAGAATTGGAAACGATCTTTTGAGAAATGTATTGTTTACATACTTTCTACATACAGTAAAACAGATTAAAACGTTTTAAGATTGTAGCGAATGAAATGCAAGCCTTTGTCATCCGCTACCTTAAGTATATGTTCTATAGCGCTACAATGTAAACATATATCCATGTATTTTCATATATTAACAGTGTCTTTCTTGATTCCGAGTTTGACTTTTTTATCAGTTTTGATATGTTTATTTTCGTTTTTCATTTTGTATTTGGTTATATGAGTACCACATCTCCCATCGTTGTTCCTACTCTATGTGGTCCGCCTCTCCTTCCGTTATCCCACTTCACGGTGACTGTACCATCTGAGTGTACAGCATTTACAGTACCAGTCCATACTAATCCCTAAAAATTTACAAAATATTAAAATTGACATATATTTCTTTACAATGACATAAAGTAACGAAACCTTGTAATGTGTCTGAGAGAATAAGTGTAGGTGGACTTTGATATGATACAATTTAATTTTGATATAATACATGTACGGTACAGATTACATAACTCTGAAGTATGAATCCAACGTTTCGAAATAACATTTAAGTTTCAAACAATACTCAATTTCATCCCTTTGTCCCTGAATTTATATCTCAAATTTCAACCCTTATTTTATAACGAAGGATATTTTTCAAGCTTACCTTGCTTTCTGTCTGAGACGCACTTTTCTAGTTCAACATTATATGCATGCGTTTCTTTACACGTAAGTCTCTTCTTTTTCTTAATTGTGCCTATTAAAGCTTCTTCAATCTGTATTACATACCATAAATAGACAGTTTTATACTAATTGCATTTTTTATGTAACAACTTTGCATAATTACCGAAGGACAGTTGTATCGCACTCGTGCCCCGACAGTAACTCTGGCAGCTGATCTCAACTCTGAAATTTATATAAAAAAAATGAAAACTTTACTCATGTAAACTATACTTCGAATACTAAGTTATCTTTTCTTACTTCAACGTTACTTAAAATTATAAAAGAAACAGTATTCTAGATTAACTACATGCATTCAGGCACGCAGGTTACACCAAGCGTAAGGGGGACATGCACGAGTCTTTTATAAATTAAGTGTAGGAAGACACATTCAATTTCATGATACATCGTTTCTCTTTTGCTCAAAACATGAACTGTCTATTACAACACATATAAGAGACGTGCGTCTACAGTGGACATTTATTTATACCAGTCTTCTTCACTGCATTTCTTTTTTGTTAATAGTGTTACATATTTTTACATTTATTTCAGTTTCTCCTTTAACGTAAATACGTTAACATGAAAGGGTTGATAGTGCGCAACTCAGCTACCTGTCTACGACCTAGCATTTCATGAAATTGACAGAGTAACAAATGTATAAGTACCTTTTACTTTCTTATCATTGTTTACGTTGCTTACGTCACTTCGTTTTGTGTCATTCTCTATTCGGTCTTGTTCTGTCTTCAAAGGTGGCATAGTCAATTGACGTATTGTTGCAGATGAAATGTTCAGTGTTCCAAAACCTTTTCTTGACCAAACAATTCTGTGCAGCTCTTCGTCACAGACGAATTCAAAGTGTTTTATGTGTTGCGATTGCACTTGGTCGACTGTCCGCTCAATTTCTGAAACTTCCGGTTTACATTCAACAGTTTTTATAAACAGCGAATTGTCTTTGAACATTTCCGTGTATAACATTGTTCTTATTCTCTCAAGTTTCGAGGAAATCAACCAACAGTCTTGCTCATGTTTTCAAGTTCAACTTCAAATAAATGTACAAACTGTTTAAATATGTGGTGTACTTCGTTCGAGTTATAGCAGACGATAACTTGTCTAGCTCAATTCACAAGAGGTTACAGGATGATTCGATACACTATAATTATGCTACATTTTGTTCTGTGTCAGAACGTAGATGTTAAAAATGGTATATAATGAATCAATAGAATTCCCACTGCCAGTAGTATTTTGAATCACAGCAGTGCCGAAGATTAATTAAAGACATGTTATTTTTTTAACAACAGGGCCCAGATTGAATGGCTTATTATACATATAGTTACATGTATTTTCCAGATCTGCACAAAACGTTTTTTTACGAAATTTGAGAAAGTTGCAAAACTTATCAAATTGGTTCATTTTTAAAAGATGCAATAGGTAAATATAATCTGTTGTGTCAGTAAAGAACATTAATCTTTTTTTTCTCTTTTTCTTATCATAATAAAGGGAAACTGAAGTGACGTAGAAGTATCAGTACTTGGAAATTATGTAATTGTATCGTGATTTGATGGCAGATAGATACACTGGTGAACTAAACAGTCGCCTTAGGAAAATTATCCAAATATAAATCCGAAAATGAATGTTTTGCGAAAGATTTTAATTGACGACTATGAAAATTCGTGAAAGTCACTAAAATAAATTCTTGCAAATACTTAAGTGTATGTGTAACGCACATGTACGTTTTTAAACTCATATCGATTTCCATTTCAAAGATTCCAGTAAAATGCGTTTGTGAAGTGAATATTTTTGTCTCATTCCCGGTGTGACGTCAATTGTACTGGCCTCGTTCACGAATCACGTGCTTTTTCATACGTTTTCGTGATAGTTTTGTTAATAATACGTGTTAAATTAGATACATTGAATTTTGGCGTGCTATTGTAGAGATTTGTACACAAAATATCTTAGCTCAAGGCACTGCCGTTTCTGACAAAAGGATTTACTAAAGATTTACAAAATTTACTGCATAAAAAATATTCCTATGTAAGACATATAGTCCTCTGGGTGGGACCAATTTTGACCCCAGCGGGGGAGGGGTGGGGGCATGCATTAAACAAACATGATGGAGGTCCACTAGACGATGCTATTTTCAAATATCTAAGCTCTGAGTCTGATGGTTGTAATGATCTATTTATGTGTTACAGATGTTCTCTGTCAATCAAAGTGAACGTTTTATGACCATATTGATTTCGTATTTGACTTGTTATTATATAACTTTAAATGCATCATCATTTCTCCTCAGTATCCGCATAAGATCTTTGAACTATTGTCACGAGTTGGAACGTATTCCTCAGTTTCTTACGTAGGACGTGCGTTTAATGTTAAGCCTCTCAAGGAACAATGCTTAGATAAAACTTTCGTTTGTAATACCTAAATTATCGAGTTTAACCAAAGAACAGAAAACGTAAAAATCTCAGATTATTTCCGGATGATGTAATTATACCGCCAATGCACAATGCGACTGGACCAATCATGCACTACGGAACAACAGTATCTTCTAATCATGCTACACCATCTTTTTTATGCCAACTTCTCTATTTCAAGTAGACATTTTTCGCAAAGCAGTATCAGCATATCTGCGCAACATAAACATACATTCGTGCACCATACTACTATTCCATTTATGTGTGATGTGAGGACTGCATTCCTTTAAAAGGAATATATTTCGGTTCTCGACCTACTACAGATCAAAACAGTACTGTACTAAGTTTTGTGCCATGGAACTTCATCATGTGGCGTACGTTTACTGTAATTCAATGGACAACAGTCATTCAGATTGCTAATTAAGGGGGATAATTCTGACATCATGGATTGATATTGCGTTACATAGTTATCAATCCTGTAGAATCTGGCATGGGTGCGTAGAATATGAGTTCGAAAATCACAATTCTTGATTTGTGCAAAAAAGTCAAACAAGCACAATGCGTGTACTTTAACTAAAATATGCATTTAATTTATTTGAGGTAAGTAAACGAATGTTTGTAATAAACTGAATAGAAATAATAAGAAACAAATCCCAAACATCATAAACAACTATTACTACTAGTTAAATCTTGTAGACTTCATGTATGTGTCATTGTTTAGTACAGAAACCACTGAGTGTAGCAATCAGTCATTTTTCAATACTATTATATTACTGTGAACAAATACGTCTAGATGAGTGTAACTCCTGCGATTACTGTTCCTATTGTGTTAAGGCATTATGTCTTCCCATTTTCCAACTGCACGTCGACTGTGTAATCTAGATGACTGTACAGCTGTCACTGTGTAAGTGTTCTGCCACTTAAAATGACATCATACTCAACGTGACACACATGTGATGTAAATATATCATACCGTGTTTCTTCCTTACTGTAACGTAAATGAGTATAACAGTATCTTTAAACAGCCGTTAGATTCAAAGTGTAATTGTTATCATACATGTACCTAAAAAGTCCAATACTAACAAAAGCAAAAATTAAAATATACTTTAAAAAAGCACAAAAATAAGTTATTTGTAATATAAAATTAAAGTTGGTATGTAGAAATTCTAATTAAACCACAGTACATGTACAATTATTTTTCTATGCATTATGAAGAAAGTTAAAAAGACCTGGGTAGTCATTGTGTCAAATCACTGAGATTTCAACATAATACACATACTTTTCTTCGTGTTCCAAACACTTTCTGTAAATTTTAACCTGACAATCTTCATTATTTAGTGTCTTGCATAAGGTCATGTACTTGCCATTGAAATAACTGTCACTTATTTTTCGCTTAGTAGCGTACCTTTAACATGCATCTAATTATAAAATTGATATACAGTAATAATAGATACAAAATAACTAAAAAGATATTATAACAATATACAGTAAAATCAAATGTCATATTTCCTTGATAAAGGTGCATGTAGAAATATGTACTTATATCAATATATTTATCAAGCAAACACGACTATGAAAACCTTCTAACTGTTTAAAAATGCAACGTGCGATTTTATTATTCAGACGAAACGTGTTTTCGTGATTACTATTAAAATGTAAAGTAATCTTACTTTACGTAATCTCATCTTACTGTATTTATCAAATGGAGACATATATTATCCTGGATTCTTATGTTTTCATTAGCATATTACGACATAAAAGGTAGCTCAAGTAAAATGAATGTTATTTTTGAGGATACTATCATCTAAACATATTATTTTTAAATAAAAACAATAACTTTTAATGCAAATATCTTCAATATTTACATTTCTAGGTCAGATTCAAGGAGGCAGCCATTTTTCATTTCCCACACAATGACGTTTTAAGAATTCGACGATTTCATTGGTTTATAAAAATAATGGTAAGGGGGAGGCTTAAAAGTCTATATACGCTCTCATATTTCAAAAGTCAACTTCAATAAATGTTTCTGGAAAAATACGATAAAAGTTTCTGTTCATTGTCATTTCTTTAACTGTTAACTTCAAATAACAGGATTAAACAAATTCGTTTTTATACTTTTTCATTTTTCTATGAAAAGAACAAACACATCTCACCTGTCTATTGTCTTTTGTTCATCAGAGCAGAAATGGCAAGAAAAGGTATAATTCCTCTTAAAACTCTTAACTGAGCTGCAAAATAGCATTACTCTTAACCTAAAATGAAAATATGAAAGGGACTTGTCAGAAGATGTTTTAGCAGTCTGTAACCGTAAGAAGATACTAGTGTGCACATGCACTTTGAAAAGAGATAGACGTACGAACAATTTTTTCTAAATTTTTACATGAAAAAAAGTGATTTTATTTAGTATCATAGTGACAGACATTTTGGCAATAACAAAATAACAAGAATTATCTATAACGAGTATAAAAATCAATAAGTACATGTCTAATTTCTATATTTTGATCAGTTTCACATTTGTGCGGCACAGGGTAGAATTTGCTTACATCCGGTTGGGCGGAGTTTTAAAAAATCTTGTGAGATTTGTAAAATAAACAAGAAAAATTCATAAGAACGTAGAAAACTTAAGAAGTCACGATACTATTACAGGTTTCGATTAAGCTAATAGACGAAGCTTAAAAGTATTCTATAATCGGAATCCTATACATATTGCATTGGTATTTATGTTACAACGTGACTTTATTTAATTGTTTATTGAAGCGCTTGTAAGAAAGCTATGAAATATGTTTATCTTCCTTGATAATGATGTGAATACTATTATCTGCATAAACAATCAAAACCTCCGTCCGGATTTTCTGCAATTCATGTGGCTATAATTGTTTAACACATGTGCAGATATCGTGACTAAAAATGACACTTATCAAGAGGTCGAATAAGGTACTTATTGAACTGTACCTTTTAAGACGTATTATCGCCCGGACAAAAACCTTATTTACTGGTTTTACCTCTGAAAATATAAATAAATGATTTTGTCTTGAAGCAGGTTTATGCATGTGTTACAGTATCAATGTATGAATATTCATGTATAGAAGTGTTGTCAAACAGTGTCACATCTGTTCCTGACCCCGTTTATGATTACATGTATATATGTTCATTCGATAATTTTATATTGTTTGATAGGCTAAATAGACTTGCATATAACCAAATGTAAAGCCTTTGTACTAGCGGTAGGCTATGAACTCCTGACAGTTTCCCAGGTGGTTCATTGTTGTTTTTGCAAACAACACTTTCCTTCATACAAAAGACATTTTTTGAAAACTTCATGTATTAGTTATTTTTGTCAGTGCGCTTTAAAAATCAGTGTTATAAACTTCAACCAACTCGTTATTGCTGTGTGTATGCGTATTAAATTGCTATCTCTCATGAAGACCCGTCAGGAGTTGTAAAATGATTATGTAATTGTGTTTCGTCTTTCCAAATGTTGGCCCATCATTTGAAAGTGCTTTTCCGATTTTTGGAAGTACTGAAATACCTTGTTCGCTTTCCACAATGTTTCACAATTTTTAAAATGGACCTTCTGGATATCTTTAAGTTATATTGAATTGATGTTTTTAAACATATCCATTTCAATGCATATTCCTAGTGTGTTTCTATTATTATTTTTTTACAGGCTATACTTGGAAGTTCAAGAACAAGAGGGCCAAGATGGCCCTATATCATTCACCTGGCTACCATTGGCTTTAAAAGAAGATCATCAATAGCAGAAAGGGTAAATTTTGACATGAGGCTCATGATTTTCCTCTATTTAAGCCTATGTTAAATCAAGAGACCCCCGGGCAGGGTCAATTTTGACCCGGGGGTCATGATCTGAAAAATCTTGGTAGAGGTTCACCATACTCTTGTTCTTAAAACAGTATAGACATATATAAAAATAGTTGCATATTATGCATTTAGTTAATGCATTAAAGTATGAAGTAGTTAATACTAAAAAATGTATACTTAAATAGCATTTAAACTCATTTCACTGTCATACAGTAATGCAAGTAAGTGTTTAATATTTTGTAATCTACAGTTTCTATCTGGCAAGTAACCAAGTTTATTTTTTTCTATTTTCGTACACATAGATTTCAAATACGTGTTTTATCTAATAATAACTTATTTGGCACAAAATACCTAGCAGAAGTGCCTATATATTCAGCAAAACCGTTCCTTGCATATCGGATTGGCATTTCCGGTGATTTTGCCACTGCCGGAAAAACCGATCTGCCACCCCTCCTAGACGTTTCTCGTTAGTTACTTAAGACGTAACGTTATTAACATTATGACGTCACTTTCGTCATATGTCGTTTGTTTTTTAATTATAATTTATCATTATTATAAGTTTCCATGTAGAAATATACTTTAAAGTGCAAAAAAAAAAATAGTTATATCATGAGACATTTGGTTCAGATGGAAATATCCGTCACCTCGGCAGAGCGTCGTTTCCACAAAAGCAGTAACCCTCGGTGACATATATTTCGCAGAAACTATCAATATTGACTAACTAGATATTTCCAATCTAACAGCATCAATTAAACATTATATGAAATTTCTAACTTATGTTAGCATTCACCTGATTATATGCTTATTCTTACCAATTATTTAGACAAATAGTATGACAGTCACTTACCATGACATACTGGCGAAAAGTATAGCAATTGATTTGAATAGTCTTTAAATAGTGAGTGTAACGAGTATAACCAGGTAGCATAACCCTTTGTAATATCACAAGCCAGTATAAACACTGATTGAACAACACTACTTAATAATGTGAATTAACTCGTAAATTATCAGTCATGGATTTGCACTTAACACATAGAAGTACAATAGTTAAGTGTTCAACAGTTGAATAATAGTAATGTGGTATTATCAGTATCGTGCATCTTTATTAATAAATATTCTGGCACCAAAGAACAGAACTAGAAGAGTTTTCCTAAAGTGTAGTTACATATTATGACTATTCCTGCTAGCATATGCATGAATAAACCTAAAACTATTTTATGTTAATCATTACTATGTATGTATAGTAGCCTTAAGTACCTTGCAACACAATGCTACACAATTAATCAGTGTTACTGTCATACATTGTAAAAGTGTGTCCATTCTCTGAATTTGAAGGTCAATGCTTTATTAATGATATACAATTTACCACAAAATAAACTACGTTAACAAAATTAGCAATGTTTTATCTGATTTATAAGAAGTTCGATAATCACCCAAATTGGTTTCAAATCCAGCTTCTAGTATAGCTAACTACAAAAAAGTTTGACAATAATGAAATATTTAAAGAAGAGACATTTCTACTTGAGCCATACAACATGAGGTTGCCCCTAAAATTTAGTCAGGGTGTATACATGTTCGCCAACATTTGAGTAGAAAAATATACAAAGTTAAAAAATGTCGACGTTACTCAAAGTTAAATAGTATATAACAGCAATGCCAGTGTTTAATATCAAAGGCCTAGAAAATGTCAAAAATTCCATTTCCACCTCTTATTTCAATAGGAATCTTTCTTTATGTTAAAATTGTACATAATTTGCAATGTTACAGTGTTAGAATCACTTCTATTACATAACCATTTACTACTCAAAGATTAACAAGTTCAGATCTTTTTAAGTAGTACGGAAATCTTAATGAGGGAAACTGGGCTAGATTGTAAGATTATTATAACACATTTTTCGGAGTAACACCACATTCAGTCGGTTAATTTTGCAGTTTCGTTATGCAAACTATTTTATAAACCGCATGTACACACGCAGACAGTTATAAATATGTTATGGTCACAGACGGATGTAAACTACATGCAATACTGTCGTAAGTCCTTCCGCACATCATATACGTTACTACGGTTTCGCGGTCAAACCTCAATATTTGTATGGATGCGGAAGATTATTATGAATCACATAAGTATAGATAGTTAAAAAGCTTCCATCACAGACGAGGACACCTCTTATTTGTAACTTTGATATAGAAGTATGGAAACCTCCGGGAGAGCAAAACTATTTTGCGAAATGTCGAGTGGAAATGTTGAAGTAAATTTGGAAGCATTTAATAGAGCTGACGATTCTGCAAGAATTCCTGATCGTGAATTGAATACACACAACTCTTTAGATGAACAAAACTTGTATTCAGATGAATTACCTAATACAGAAAAGGACAAGAGGAAAGACCGAATCAGAAGGCGGATGTTACATATTACTGTTGTCATATCATTACTCGTTATTGCAGTTTCAGTTGGAATAATTGTTTTTCTACTGTTGTCTTCTGAATCAGAAGGTTAGTATTGTTAAACACAAAATTATCTAAAATTGACATTCATTTGTACATGACGGAAATTAGTATTTTAATCGTATTAAAACGACTCAGTTGGCCTATTGTGTTTTTAGCTGACCTGGCACAAAGTGCAAATGAGAGACACAATGTATTGATAGAACCTGGCAGTTACCATGTATCTGAATGATTTAAGAAATTCTTTGTTTTACCAGTATATACATGTACCTAAATTGTTGGCAGTAACGGACCACGAAATAGCATAAATACTGTCCAAGAAACATACAGCTCCACTCCATGTGTTTTATTATTTCCAAGTTGTGTTTATATTTTTCAGATGTCATCCGTTTACATGACTTTTGTGTACAATCCGGTATTTGATTTATGTGAATTTTAAAATCCAGATAATGGTGCGAATAAGCTTTAGTCGTGCTCGTAAAGATTTAAACATAACCTGAACTTTTAATTGAAGGTAGGACGCTTGTCGCTTATAAATAAAGAATAATCATATAAGAACTATATGTCGTTTCTGTTTGATATTTTCAATAAATCAAGGTATGTTTACTTATTTTGAGAGCGGAAATATGTCAATCCCAATGGTCTTTTTAAGGAAGTGAACATGTAAAATATGTCTAAGGCCGTTATAATGATGCCTTAAGTTAAGAAACTGCCTCAGATCTGATCATTCAGTATCAAATGTCTTAAGGCATATTTGCCATTCACTTGAAACGAGTTCCTTACCATAATGTATTGTGAAACGAGTTCCTTACCATAATGTATTGTATATATAAAGTCAAACATGCCAAATAGTTTTGTGGTACAGGTCTCGAAAAAATAAAACTTATGTTGTTGTTTTTTTCACAATTTTGTATAAAACATTGAAATGGGTGGACGCTGTCCACAATATACTAATATATCGATTACTGAAACATTGCCAATAGTAGTGAATCCAAACACGGACATTTGATTGAATTTGAATGTGACGAGAGAAAAAGATTAGCTGGGCCAACTTTAATGACGTTTTTATCATCTGGCAAATGGAATGCTCCTCCAAAATGTATGTTTAAGAATTGCGATCATTTCGTGATACCAAACAACATGCAAATAGAATCTTAAAGAAATGGTTCAATAGTTGGAACAGTGAGTTTAGTATATTATACTGCAGGTTTTAAATTGCAAGGGGACAAAACAACGATTTGCCAGCTTTACGAATCTTCATCTAAAATTCCCTCATTTTGAGGTCACTGGGTCAAAGGTCAAGGTGACATAGACTTCGCATTTAACAACAGTTTCCACTCAATAACTTAAAATACGTTAACCAAGGGGTCCCAGACTTAATAGGGACATTGGAAATGAACATTTAATGAAGTTTAGGTGTCTGGATTAAGGTCAATGTCATGTTCACCTTAAATTAAAAAAAAAACGGTTTTCGCCCAATAACCTAAGAAAGCATTTATCTACATATATCAGACTTGATACGGACATTGGTCGTGGATAGTAGATGAACCCTTTAAACCTTTGGATTACTAGGTCAAATGTAAATGTCAGTGATCTCGCATTCAGAAACAGTATCCGCTCAATAACTATGACCATGAGATTAAAATTTGATAGGGACATTCCTCATGGACATATCTATTCTAGGGTCACTAGATAGAAGTTCAATGTGACCTTGTATTTAACATTATTTGATTCTTTATGAATGTTTTAGGCATCCTAGAATATAACTGAACAACTTGTAAATGACATCATGCCACGTTTACTACATCCACTTATTATGCGTGTCTTTTACAGTAATGTATATGATATACTTACACATTATTATTGTAGTGCGTAAGTAAAAATGTGCACTAATGTGTATAAAATTCGTAAACAAGGAGACTTTATACTTACAGATAGCGATGACTGTACCTCTAGCCATTGTGGAAATGGAACATGTATTGGCAGTATCAACAATTACACATGTGCATGCAATCCAGGCTTCACAGGAACGAGGTGTGAACGTGGTACGTACAGACTTGATACATTCACAATGTCGTTTTGAAAAATTAATTTTCTAAAGTTACATAATCATATTAAACTCACTGCGTAAGTACAAATGTGCACACACATATATATATATACTATAAAATTCGTAAACAAGGAGACTTCATACTTACAGATAGCGATGACTGTACCTCTAGCCATTGTGGAAATGGAACATGTATTGGCAGTATCAACAATTACACATGTGCATGCAATCCACGCTTCACAGGCAAGAGGTGTGAACGTGGTACGTACAGTACTGATACATTCACAATGTCGTTCTGAATAAATTAATTTTCTGATTTTACATACTCATATTAAACTAACTGCGTAAGTAAAAATGTTCACACATGTGTATATTAGTTCGTAAACAATGAATATGTATACTTATAGATATAGATGAATGTACCTCTATCGATTGTGGTAATGGATCATGTATTGACGGTATCAACAATTACACATGTGCATGCACTCTAGGCTTCACAGGCAAGAGTTGTGAACGTGGTACGTACTGACACATTGGCAATGTCGTTCATGTCTTTTTACTAAATCAGATTTAACTCACCGCGTAAGCACAAATGTGTATTTAAAGTAGAAAGTTGAGCCTGGTTACGCATGGTACAAACAACGTAAACCCCCAGGTACAGGTTTCTTTGATAACTTGCCGCTCCGTTACAGTGCATCGGGTTAGCCCCTTGTAAAATAGTTTGTGCTTATTACACGCCACCTGGAGGTGGCGTGTATATTGGAATGCAGTAAGTAAAATTTCCATGGGGTGACGTAACTACTTTTAGACTGTAGATTGATTTCACAGTGTGTTCCTTTGTAGCAAGCGGTCTTTTGATTTGAGATCGCGAACCAGTCTAAATTTTACGGAAATAGCCGATTTTAAACGAATGACTACTAACATATATTTGATTCGTGCATACCAGATCGGTATATCTGCAGTTTTTACCAGTGCTGGAAAATCTCATCTTACACCCCCTGGTATAATATGACTTAATGACGTCAGAAAGAACTACTTTTATGAATGAATCTGTAAATTTATACATTACTACAAGAAAATAGCGCGTAAATATAAGTCATTACTTTTATTTTATTTCTGCTACTATTAGTCGAATATGGTATGTATCACTGTCTGCACGTGCAGATGAGAATATCCGATGAGATATTCCCATCTGCACGTGCAACCAGTGAAAGATTCTTATAATATACTTTACGAAACTACCAAGTTTATGATGTGTCCACTTCTTATTTAAAGTGTCTGGGAAGTTAAATTCGTTTGTTTACATAAATTTGTACCGCCATTCCGAAACAAACGTCTGTATTGGTGAATAACGAAGTTATACGCTCTGAAATTCAATGCCTCGATAGCGCAGTGATATGTACCCCCGCTTCGCACGCGGGAGATCAGAGATCGAAACCTCGCCGAGTGGAATTAACTTTATTCTATTATATAGTGGGAACAAATTAATTTATATCTTGGAAATATTTTTTCTTTCGTACAAGAATAATATAAATTGAAGCAAATTTATATGTTAGAATTCTAAACTTAGGAAAATAAAATAAAATATTATTATTTCAATGATTTGATAATTCATACAGAGGAAACAATGCCTATAGACTTGACGTAGAATCATCTTTTTTAGCATTAAACATTAACAAATGGTCAGCCATATACAAAATTAGAGTGCAAAAAGATTAGGTTTGGTTAATCACCATACATTAAATCCAACATTACTACTTATCGCAACCCCCACTCCATTTGGTGGCGTTCAAACATTTGACTTGTTTTGAGCTTACAAGCGTATTCGTTATTGTGTGTATGTGAAGTTCTGTTTCAATTAATTTACATCTTTATATTCGGGAATTTAAAATATGCAAAAGGAATAATTCTCTTATTATAAATCTTTTGACTTGACAAAGTGTTTGATTGGACGAAGTGACGAATTGGTAAAAAATGTAGCACATTCTAAATCATTGCGCATCTTATCAAAGTTAAAGCATACCCTTAAACTGTAAAATAAATTGAACGCTTTCAGTGCTTACAGATTGCTATGATCTTTATCATTTTGCTGGACACACATTTGATGGTGTTTATACTATAGTCACGTGGAAAACTCACCAAAACATCAAGGTATATTGTGACATGACGACAGATGGAGGGGGCTGGACGGTAAGTGATCCGGAAGGAATTTACAGTAGAGATATATGATAATTTCTAAAATATTTTGATATAAAAGTACATACATATTAATCTTAGTTATTGATATCATGCATCGATAGTTTCAGGCTTGCTTACCATACAAAACGTAAGTCGTGTTATCCAGCTGAGAGCATCACATACACGCCATACTTTATTGAACACTAGACATGTCCAATGATGTACAGCTAAAATACAACAACATAATTGAACCCGAGTATCTAAGCATCCATGCCTACAACTATACCGACTGCGCTTTGTTCTTGACGACTACAAATATAGTCGTTTTGCTAACATATATATGCTACTGTATAAACAAAATATATTAGATTGAACAGAAAAGCGATCTTCTTGAAAAATATTTCAATTTCTTTTCATAAAAAGTATAGGGAAGTCGTAAAATCCTGTTTAAATTGTTACTTCGTCATATGAAATGATTCATCAAGCTTTAAAGCTGACATTTTCTGTTCAGTATGTAAACAACCGACGGGATTTCGTGTCGTTTACACTGAGATAAATATTTGACTGTACTGTAGACTTTCCGATACGTATCAATGAATCGCTTCAAATAAGATAACCCTTTCTACAAACTGCAGATGAGACCATCGTATGAATAAAAATACATGGCATAAGAAATGAATACCGAACATTTACATGGTAAAAAGCCCAACTAAATGATTACGGAATTTGTAAATTTCATCTTCTTGGTAGATTAAAAACTTTATCAAAAATATCCGTGAGTGTTCTCGCCAACCGCCTAAATTCTGAAAGCGTAAACAAATATGACAAGTTTTCATGACAGTAATGCTAGTGTTGCTAAATATAGCAACAAGGAGCATGGATCTCTCACAACGAGGTAGGAAGCGACGTAGTTTTAGCAACGAGGAGTCACTCTGCTTGTTCACCGTGAAATTGATTATGAGAGAGTCTTGTTCAACCCTCGCCCAAATCTTTGAATAAGGGCTTATAGATAGATAGATAGATAGATTTATTTTAGTATATCACAGATGTACAAACATGGTTAAAACAAACATGATGCATACATATACAGATAATTAGATGTATACACAAGTTTATAAACCATGATATGCACATCAATACCAAGGATAACACAAAAAAGGGAAAAGTGATTCTCCCTTATTTCCATTGTGGTCCTTGACATTGATGGCACACCACGGAAAGGCACGATTATTTACTTCAAATGAATTAATGGCATCACATTTGTATAATATCACAGACCTATGTTATTACAACATCAATATATGGATGAAATCAAAGTATTTTATAACAAAAAAATCAGTTATATGAGCATCAATCAGTATTATGACACTAAAAGCACAGACTAGATTAAAAAGTAATATACCAAATATACCTATTCAAGCATTAAACTTAAAAATGCAAGGAGATCGTTATGAATGATAAGACACTAAAACAAAAATACAAAGAGATCGTTAAGAATGATAAGACATAATGTTAAAACTAGGACAAAAAATGAAGTTTGACGGCTTCCTTAAAATGCTTAAAAACTGTAATATTACGTATCAATTGTGGCAAGTTATTCCAAAGGACACACCCCTGATAAGCAAAATACTTTTTACCAAATCCCTTCACCTTGGGAATACAAAAACAACCACTGTCATTAAAATTTAACCTGGATGGGTCATCAGGATTGGGACACGAGGTTACCCTAAACCTTGTACGATGAGTGTGTAATGCGTGTACAGGGTTAAAATGTTCACCCAGGTAATCTGGAGCTATGCCTGACTTAACTTTGAAAACATGACCCAAAATAATTTGGTTTACCCGTTTTTCAACATTGAAACACAGACTGTTTGTGTATATTGATAAACTTCTTGACAGATAGAAAATTGACGTTGCGAGATAATGTTTACCGCGTCCAGTATATATCCATTGATATATTAAGTCATGTGACTAGCGATCTACCAATTACAATGAATGAATATATTATTTCATACAGTAACTAAATCTGTTCATAGATATACACTTGGTATGAAGTGGCTGAATGATTACTTAGGTTGATAAAATTGAATAGTTTCTTTAGATTCATACAATATCAACATTATAGGGTCGTTTATTTTCAAATAGGTTTTTCAGTACCGTTTCAACGGATCATTAGATTTCTACAGAAACTTTACCGAATATAAACACGGATTTGGAAATTTGAATTCAGAGTTTTGGCTAGGTATGTATCACTGTATATATACAGAGTTTAGCTATAGTAAGTATTGTCATATTCTCGTGCTATCTTTACTAGGGAAAACACCTTTATTCAACTTACATGAGAGTTACGTAGTATTTCAGACAAAGTATGTTTTCATTTTTACATATGTGTGATATCTGTTAGTGCGAAAAACGTTTGGGCATTTTTACTTCGCAGGTGTGTAGCACTTACCGTTATTCATTTCTCAAATATTGGATTAAGATTTAACCATGAGTGTCGTCTTAATAGCTGCGAAGCTTCTGTGATTTATTTTCATCTAAAAGCGTATTTGTTTTATTTCAGGTCTCAATTACATACAGGAAATATCAAGCCAAGGACAAACAGATCTACGTATCAGCCTAGAATCGGCAAATGGAACAAGAGCCTTTGAACAGTTTGAAAACTTTTATCTCTCGCCCGGCCCGGACTTCACCCTTCACCTGGGACGGCCAACAGATTCTTCTTCTACATAATTATATACATAATATTTTTCTATTGGTATTAATCAATGATAAACGTTTTTTTTTTAATATTGTGATGGTCAATTTGAACGGTAAAACAAAGTATTATTTTAGATAAATGTATATATGTCATATGAATTAGCAGCAGCTTTCATCGAGTGCTGCATCTCTTTAATATCACATTCTGTGTTAGTCAAAGTTAACAACACATCCTTATAAATACATGTACATATATAAAGAACAATATCTTGATATTTGACTACACCTTATTAACGCATATAATGCAAATGAGCCCAGACAATTTAAATCTTATTTTTAAACATGTTGTTTGTATATATAAGATCAAAGAATGGGAAAAGTAAGAACGTTTTCTGTTCTAGAAATATATATATTCAAATGCACAGTCTCGGTTTAAACTGCAGATGCTGATGGAGTTTTTCTCTTTTCGACTGTCATAGTATCAAATTTTATATTACACACATTTTGGTGCACTTGTAAACACAAGGTACATATTTATTATTAGATGTACTAAATTTCACCGTATACTTGTTTCTTATTGCTCAGTAAAATTAAATGTTAAGATAAACGTCCATATACACTGCACAATCATGATTCATACAATTTTGAAATATTATTTTTTATTAGTTTCAGACACCCATTCATTCGGTCCTTTTCACAACGGCGGCAGCTTTTCAACGTATGACCGTGACTTAGACACTAATACGGGCAACTGTGCCGAAAGTCATAAAGGAGGCTGGTGGTATAAATACTGTTTTGTGGCAAACTTAAACGGAATTTACAACAATACTATGTATTACCATAGTTTTATAGTTGATCACTCATTACAGATGAGCAAGATGATGTTTAGAAGAACCTAAGGAAAATACTACATGTTACTTATTCCAGTGAACAATGAGAATAAGATTATTGTACGTGTGCTGCGGATAAACTGCATTATTAAAGCAAAGAAATAAACACTCGTGTAGATTTGAGCAATTTTACACGCACAACATCCCATTTCATACAATAGATTTTATAACTTGAAGCAGGTTTTCTCTGAAAACAATTTATTCATAGGTGTAACCAAACCGATTTGTAAATCAATTAATGTTTGGTATTGTTTTAATATTAAAGGAAATCTCAAACATGTGTAAGTACCTTAGTAAGTTTAACACAACATCAATACAGTAAATAAGGTCGTATCAGACACCTGGTTGTAACTGCCTGGTTGATCTTGATAGCATTAAATTAAAGCGGGTAAGCTGATTTAACCAGCCACTGGCTTTATAACATGATCAGTTAGTCCAGAAGGGCTCTTGATATACATATGAGTTTTGTTCTATTTTTGTTTTTCACCTGTTACTGTTACTTTGCATGCCAATGTGTTACATAACTTTGCAAATAATTTGTATTTTCATCTCGTATAGCTTAATAAAAGGTAATTCAAAATTGGACTGCTTTACTACTTGGTTCATTGAAATATTAACATTAACCTAGTCAAAATAGCATTATTTTTCTCATTTCGTGATAGCATGAGCAATTCATGTTTTGTAAATGTTTATACAAACAAATATATATGGATATGTAAACTACTTGTATTACAATATATATTTCCACATTCATACCTAGTGTATATTGAAATATATACCTTTTCAAACAGAGTATTGTTAAACGTCAAACAGATACCGATTTAACAGGACAACATAATATTTTCAGAAAGTACAAAATAGATAAATAGATAAAACGTTATAAATGTTCAGTTCAAACCAAGTAATGTAACACATTTGCATGCAAAGTAACAATAACAGGTGAAAAACAAAAATAGAACAAAACTTTGAAATGTGTATTTGTGAATACAGTCAAACCAGTGAACAAGGACCACTGTTGGGAAGCTACAAATGTGGTGTTTTCCCTGCTGGTCTTTATTCGCAGGCTGGTCTCTATTCGGAGGTGGTCTTTAACACAAGTTTGACTGTAGCTCGAATTTATTACTATAAATTCAACGAAACATTGTCGATACTATACATGTTTATTGCTCAAGAATTCATGTCTTACAAGATGGATATAGGTTGCATTATTACTGTTTATCAATTTACAGCAGGCGTTTATTATTTCGTGAGGTGTCTTAAACATAAATAAACAGTGACGTAATCCAGAGGCAAAGTGTGTTGAAGAGTTTGTTCAACAACTTTAATTGGTTGTCCTTGGTGTGAGATCTAAAACCTTAAAGAAATAATACTATTTTATTCTAAATCATTTCGTAGATACTATCAAGTGTTTATATATAATGCACTTACTAACATAATTTCTCGCATTCTGTAGAATGTAAAAGAGCTGTGTAATTTCTCTTGTTCGATTTTACATGTACATGTATTTGTGGAATAGATGTAATCATTTTTTAGTTTCACAGATGCTTTATAAGAAATCATCATATACCCGAATAAATATACTTATCTGTGTGCGTATTTATAAGCAAACTGTTTAGACACAGTTCAGTTGAATGGTAATATTTCTGTAGATAGTAGTTGACAGTAGTAATAGAGCAGCTTGATAGTGATTATATTAATTCATTGAAAGAAGTATTATTTAAATATTTGATTTCCCATTATCTAAGAAACACAGGTTAGAATTCTATAACTTATTTGATAGAAATAATAGAAACTGTCTATTTCCCATGAAGTGTAAATTATATTGCAGTCATATTTTAAATTGCACTAAATAAAATGTAGATATCACTTTGTTTATCAAATTATCTTTATCTGTATAATTTAATCAATCACAACAGTACAGTCCAACCTGCCCTAACGAGACCTCCATAGAGCAAATCTCCATTTAAAGACACACCTTTTTCCTGTTGGTCAATTATATGAGGAATTGACCTCTCCAGATCCATTGCTCTCAACAACAAACACATTAATGTGTTTCCAAGAATGTTTGCTCATGAAAGGTTCTACTATATAAAAAAGATAACAACCCTCGACGAAATTAATGCGCATGTTATAACACTTTGGTCAGCCTTATCTTTCTATACAAAAATCTCACAGGAGGTCTTGTTTCAACTACTTCAGACACAAACTAATGACAATGCGATTCCGTAAAAAAATGGCTGAACAATTCAAAATGGCGGAATAAACCATGGAAACATGGGACGACAACCGCTTCATAATGCGAACCATGCAAATCTGTTAAATCATGCATACAGAATATAACAATTTGACCGTGGCGTGAAGTGCCGTTGAGTGTCGCCGATTCACTCTGTTCAAGATAAAATCTGAATTTTTGACGTGTTTTGTATTTTATTTGTTGTGAAACTATGCGTTTTCATAGAGATAGTGTTATTATGTAATATTTGAAGTTCAGAACAATGTTTTAAAAGTGCACAATTTGTTCCTTTGCCATTTCCTCGTTATTAGAGAGTAATATATGAAGACATTTGACTACAGTAATTTTGTAAGAATTCAGCATGTTCAAAAGGTACGAAATGTATTGTCAGATTTTAATACATATTTAAATTGATTCTGTTTCTACTTACTATGTTAATTATTTTTGATGATCATAATTAATCTTATATACATGTGTCTCTTGTCCAAACAGTGAATTTCTTTATGTAAGCATAATAAAGGAAAACACAATAGACACAAAAGTAAAAGTGCTTACAAATCGTGTAATTGTAGCGTTATAGATTTACTAGTGCACTTACAATTCGCTTTATGAAATTGTTCAATAATAATTCTATAATTCTAACACGACTCGCGAGTTTATTTCTAAATGGATATATATAAAAAAGAAAAAAAATGTATTATGCCATAAACAACGCACGAAACGATATGCCGGCAAAATGCTGTAAAGTGCTAGGTATCAGTACTCAGATTTATTGTTTACTAGGCGATAAACACCGCTGGAACAAATGTTTGGCGAAATGTATTAACTGACGTCTAAAACTAAACTTTAATTGTTTGCAAATGTTAACTGGTTTATTATATGTGTAACGCACATATACGTTGTTAAACGGATATATACGTTGTTAAACGGATATATATTTTATTTAAAAGATTCCAGTAATATGTGTTTGTGAAGCGAATAGTTGTGTCCCATTGCCTATGTGACGCCAGTTGTACTGGTTTCTTTGAGAAATCTTGTGTTTTGTTTTATGTTATCGTGTTAGTTTTGTTAAATATATGTGTTAAATAAGATACAGTGCATTTAGGCGTGTTATTGTAAAGAGTCATTTCGAATGCATTTCATTTTAATGTATAGAGTACTTTCAGTGCTTTGATTTGTACTTTTGGTACATTTATCATATTTTCTCCATATTTTTACAATACTTTGTTAAAAACATGCTGTACTTACCTGATACAAACGTTCAAATAAATGTGCAATTCGTACTCTTTTATTTTCATTTAACTTTATTGTAGCCTGGTCACCAGACCCTGAAATATCTCTTTTACTAATAAATATCTATCGGTTTTGTTCTAGAGCCAGCTACTACCCAGCGCCGACTTCATATGATAAAACTGCTCCAGTGTACATATACTGGTGTTACCTGCCCCTACCCATACGGTACGGGTCCGGCAAAGCTCAATAATGGCGGCTCCCATACTATAAAATTTGTACGTTGAGTTAATAGGGGGTTTTATGTAGGAGTTGAGCATTCAAAAAACCTTGAAGTATGTGATTTGTCAATACAAACCCAATGTAAATTGCTATTAATATTTGATTGACCAGTAAAATATAACGAGAAATAAACAACAGGAAAAATAGCCGTATTTCCGGACATGGTAGATATTCATTGGCATTTCGGATATTTAGTCTGTAAACTATTATCTTCGAGGCTGTTTTATATAGGAATTGAATATTCATGTCTTCTTTAATCAATCTAGTTTAGATCATTTCCCGTGGCCCAATGGGTCAGTCACTGACGCACTAATTTACGGCCGAGGTTCGAATCCCACCATTATTGAGCTTTGCCTGACGTACTGTATCATGCCAGTACGACAGGGAACCAGACTACTGTGTACAAAGCAAAATCGTATACAATAGACTGGAAATAGTGCATGAAAGATAGTATATTGAAAAAACATAAATTTTATCAGACTAGTACCTAGTCTAACTTTATGGGTATGACTGCACTAAATTTGTTCCTATAGACTTACTGTATAACATTTTAGCACGGTTCGTATACCAAACACATTCGTTGAGTAACTACACCCCAGTAATTCTGTAGAACCATCTTAATCACACCCATAAATGCCCTTTGTATTTGGGTCGCATTCCGTCCGGCGTACGGCGTACGTTTTCTTTCATATCAGACCGGCATTTCTGGTGAGTTTGCCCATGCCGGAAAAACCGGTCTGGCACCCCTCCTATGCCAGACGACTCTCGTGAATTACTTATGACGTAACATTATAAACATTGTGACGTAAATTTCCCAAACACAACGTCGGAAAAACGTTTGTTTTTCATGATAATTAATCATTTTGATAAATGTGATAAAGTGCAAGACGGTACGCAAGAAAACGTTTCCATCATGATACACTTGGCTCTGATAGAAATATCCGTCACCTCGGATGACTGTTTTACATGAACTCGGCAGAGCTTCGTTCCTGTCAAAACAGTTACCCTCGGTGACGGATATTTCGATCTGAACCTCGTGCGCATGACAGAAACTACTAATACGTCCGTAAAGTATTTCCATCAAATGACATATTCTCAAAAACCACTAGGCCAATAAAGGTACAACTTAGCCGGGATGTTTCTTGCATGAAGCCATTTTATGGTTTGGGTGTGGCGATATTTTACACATTTAAAAAAGCTGCGGTTTCTTGGACCACATTGAATAACTTAATTGACTTGTTTCATCCTCTTTTTTTCTACGACCCATATAAGATCTTTGAATTATTGTCACGAGCTGGAGCGTATTCTTTTGTTTCTTACATGTATATAGTGCATGTGTCTAGTACTAATCCTTTCAAGTAGCGATGATGAGAAAAAACGCCCGTCTGTAATACCTAAATTAGAACTGAAACGAGTGTTTAACTCACGAAGTTATCTAGACACATTAATTTTCAGAAAATGCAGTCGCAATATAACAGCGCCACATAAACAAACACCATTGCTAATTCGTACGCCGTTCCGCCTTTCCATTTCTGTGTGATGTGAGGACTGCGTTCACTTAAAAGCAAGATATTATGCTGTCCCACACATTCGAAGCAATGTTGTACTCAGCATATACAATTCATGTGGCGTATTTTCTTCATTTATATAGACGACAGTGATTGGGATTGCTATTGAAGGGGAATAAATCTGACAGCACTGAATGTAATTGCTTAACACCGTTACCCTTCCTGCAGAGCTAAAGCACAGTTACATGATAGGTCTTGGGATGCGTTGAATATGGATTCTCACATCATAATTCTGGTTTTGTGCAAAAAGGACAAACAAGAACTATGTGTGTTCTCTTACTAAACTATTTATCTAATTTATTTGAAGTAAATACAGTTTACGTATTTGTAACTAACTGAAATAAGAAGCAAATCCCAAACAAAAACTATAGGTACATGTATTTATTAACTAATGTAACAACATTAGTAAGAACATTGTTTTTATTTATTTGCCAAATGTCATTACATATGCTTTGGAACATGCTGACATACATTACAATGACATTCTCTTACAAAAAACTGTCATATTGAAAATAAACGAATTGATAATTGTTGATTCATTAATCAAGCCCCGCCTCCTTTTTAACAAAACTCAATATGCTGAAATGCATTACCTTTTCTGCATTCAACACGCTTTTTTACAGAGATAAACGCGTTGATACATTTATAATTGTTGTTTCACTCGCTAAACTTTATCTCCATTTAAATGAAACTCAATTTATTATCTTATCAAAGTCCATTGTATATCAATATTTAGTTCAGCAGAAACTAAGTGTGACAAACAGTTATTTTCTCAATATTATAAAACTGTGAGTAAATATGTTTAGATGAGTGTCACATTCCAAGGTCCTATTCCTACTGTCAAAGGTCTGCTTATCGATCCATCATCCCACTTCACGATAACCGTACCATCTGGATTTACAGCAGTCACTCTCCCAGAATTATACTGAAAATAACAACATTCTCAACAGTAACAGAAATAAGTATAACAATATCTTCAAACAGCAGATTCGTGGTGTAATTGTTAATATGCATGAAAAGGTAACTAATAATTGAACTATTTGATCGAAACAATGTTTTTTGGCTGGAATAATATTTACAGAATTCTTTTAAACATCTTAATTTCGATAAAGAGTCTAATAAAATAGTTTTTGAAGAAAAAGCTGTAAGAGTAGATTTCTATGATATTACTTTGTATTGTCTTGAATTAGGTATATACATGTACCTCTATAAATGCATTGACAAAGCATTCAATAGTATATGAGGTAGTTTTACACCATTCCGTATGGAAGAATAACGTTTTAAAATTTAAAGTCTGTTTTTATATTCCGGCGAAAAGTGGATTTTCGTGTTGGAAATATCGCAATTAAAATGTAAGGTTACCGTTGTAAAATTAAACGCGCGTTTTTATTATGCAGATGAAAAGCTTGGTGCTGAAAAGTTCACAATTAAACTGTCAATCTTTTTTACTTTACATGTATAAAATGGAGAAATATATCACAATTACAGATATAAATTCAGCACATGGACGAACAAACGCTGAATTCAATCTGTCAATAAAGTGGACATTGTTTACCAATCGAAGATCAGATATGATAATTCGCGACCGAAATAACCATGATTGAACATAAAACTAATCAATTGTCTTCAGTGGCGAGTGAACAAGGCTTCGATATATCTTCCTTTCAATTCGAAACGTAAGTTGTGAAGTGGCTAATCAGAAAGAAAATTGTATGATAAATAATTTACTTACTACTTTAGAAAACACCCATAGATTATTTTGCTAAAGTAACAACTAGCATTTACCAATTGTTGCCAAAATTATTTATTGTAAATAATAATATACTTTTTCTGGCCACGTAGGTGTAGCGTAAAGGTATTCTTTAATCGAACTTTTATACTTAGTGTATTTCATTTGTATGTAAGACTATAGTATTTCAAAGGCAATGCGCATATAACAACAAAGTTCAAATTAGTTTAAATCAACGTTATTAAGTCTAATCACGCTCTGTATTTACAATATGTGGATGTCTCAAAATAAGAAGAAATTAACGCAAGCTGCTTCATATGATCACTACAACAATTGTTCATTGATGACATGAAGAGGAAAACAAAGTAATTGTGAAATAAATATAGGTAATATCGGCACCATGTGAATAACAATTGTATATCATTATAACTGCATCCTCTGCATGATATTTTCGCGAGTTGTCTGAGTTGCACTTTTACATGCATGTTAACATCACCATTTATCAAACAGTGTCATACTATTGAATGTTTAGCTTAACGGATATTATGGTCTAATGCATGGCAGTGATGTTATGGCTTCATCTAGATTTATGTAATTTTACATTAAAATCAGATAAAACAATTAAAGGCAAAGGCATATTGTTTATGGGTAGATACTGATACGAGCAACTACCAATGTTCATTTATGTTTATACAAGACGTTTGCTTAGTTTCAAAGATAGCATTATAAATATTATTTATAACTTGTGTCGCTATACATATTTCATACAACTATTGAATTAAAGATAACGTTGTTTGATAAATATTCAATACAGGAAGTAACGTTCTTTCATCAACCCAGTGTTTTTTTATATTTGTTTTCACCATTTTTCCTGTTACACCCAATCTATTACATTTCAATCTTGATTATTTGTATTTAAGTAGAACATATACCTATCAAAACAAGGGTATCGGTGGTACCAATGCATGCTCCCTGATGTATGTGTTTTTTAAAAAGTAAAGGGCAATTCAGATGATTATCTTCGCAACAATTTATTTATAGAGAGTCATAATAAAGGGAAATGATAAAAACAAGTTGACAGCTAAAAAAAACATCCATTGGGTTATGCCGCATGTGTAGCATACATGAACATCACAAGAGAGTCATGATGTATATTAGGTTCAATTTGCCACCATAGGCCTAAAATGTAAGGTTATTGATGCAGTCGGCTAATCGAAGACGGCTATTATTTATGCCAAGTTCTAAAATTGATAAGTCGCGCAACGTGACAAAAGGGCCCTAACAGAGATACACTTTTGATGTCTGTACTATTTCAAAGCGCATTACTATCATTAAACGGCATGCAATGAGCTACATTTTAAATGTTTGTATTTAGCCGATAATTAGATATTTGAAAAAGAAGACATCGTTGCAAAACTGAATGTCTCTTGTTTTAAAAAAACAACGGAATAAATAGTAACCTTAACAGATTGTAAGTTTCGACTGATCAATATTCATGAGCATTGCTGACGTAAACTTTTCGATGGTATTTATAAACGTGCTCTTTAATTGCATACCTGCTTAAAACTGTAATATATTTACTTAAACAAGAACTATCTTTAAAAAGGAAGGTCGGCACATTTTTTTATATATGAAAGTGACTGGTAGCAAGATTTTATAGTAAAAGTTAATATGCCAAATGTTACAGGGCGAGAAAAAAAGGGCCGCATGACCAGTAAGCGACCGGGCCCTTCGCTTACAGAGGTCTTTTACGGAATGTTCTCCTAACTCAGCTAACCGGCCACACGCCTATACTATCACCATAAGTAATTAAATATGTACCGTGACATGTTGAAAACCGAATAATAGACGTGTAAACTATAAAACCATAGGTAAGTTTTTTTTTCTGTAGAACATAATTATATCTGAACTGGAAAGTTAATTTAAACTCGTGAATGACATGTAAATATAGATGTAGTATAGACACTTGGATATATATCGTTTAACAAGCGCTCAAAAGATATACTTTTTTGATGATTAACCAGGAGCATAAAATAAACTCGCCACTATACTGGGTGATATTATCAGCAGCATAACCCAATAAAGGGAGGTAATTCATTATAATGCTGAAAGTATGCTCATCTCCCTTAAGAAGTAAAGCTTCCCATGAAGTTCTGTTAAATTACAATCTTCGTCTGCTCAGAAAAAGAGCGGACATGACTTTTTTTAATTAAACACTATTGACAGCAAATTGGATTTGGTGTTCAGTAAAGCACTTGTGTCACCGTTTTACACTTTGTCAGAATTACCAATTATTTTGTGACAAAATCCCTGTACTTAAAGAGGCATGACTCTACAAAATTGGGCGGCATCACGACCTTTTTGTCATAAGCAATGCAATTTGAAAGTTTGATGAAGAAATCTTAAGAAATAACAAAGTTATAGCTAAATATTCAGTTTATATAACATTGACATACAACATAAGGTGGCATCAACCCTTTCAATATAATTAATACAAATTGAATGTGTGATAAATCTAAAGAAATGACAAAGTTATAGCCAACATTCAGTTTTTGTAAAGGACGGACCGACCGACGGACCAACCGACCGAAGGGCAAAGCGACGAAATGGCGACACAAAAAGGACCATAACTCAATGAAATATATTTATGCGAAGAAGCGCTGATATATGCGTATCTCCTTTTGAAAGTTAAACATCCCAATGAAATTTCATTCAATACATGAGATCAAATGTTGAGAATAAGAGCGGACTAGTATTTCTTAAATTACCATGTACTGCAATAAAATACAACAAAAGGTCATATTCATGTGTAAAGAAGTTGAACTGGTCCCGATTTCACGAAAATACTTAAATAATTACTCAGTAACATGCTCAACTTATTTCAACACTTATTAGCCCCTTGCATGTTCATTTCTTTAAAGTATTCAAGTTTGTCAGAATAATATTTACCCATTTATTACATTTATTTACACTTCTCAGTATTTGTGCAGGAAATGTTGATTTATAGCAAGTAATTTATTTAAGTAAATTGTTAAAATTCTTGAGTTGTACTCAAATGAATTTTTCGCTGTATCTGACTTGTATTTAGTAATTATACATCATTTTTTTCTTTCAACATGTTAATTTCATTAAAAAATAGACTATCGTTAAAAATGACAACAAGAAATATCCTTATTTTTAGTGACAATTTGACTTTAAAATAACGTACTCAGCTGAGCAATTACTTCAGTATTTTCGTGAAATCGGGGCAAACAATATGCGCACATTTCCTTGGTACTGCACTTTAGCATGAAATTTCGTTACATTCTCTACAGTCATTGATGCGAAATAGCCCGGAATCAAAATTCATTACAGACCATACATTTATCAAGGGCTATAACTATGTGATAAGATAATCGAACTAGAACAAGCTAAACATATGCGCATCTGCCCTAGGTACTGAAAGTGAACATGTTGTTTCGTTAAATTCCCACCAGTCTTTGCCGAGAAATAGCCCGGAAACGAATGCAAGCTATACATACCCCCTCCCCTTCAATTCTTTTTTATGCTAAATCCGAACTTTGTGAAGGCATTAACGCCACTTATTTTAGTCGTACCCATACAGTTTTTCCTTATATCATACACAGCAGCTATTTTGTAATGTTTATGGACATGTATTTATTATTTTATCGTAAACTTTATGTAAACTGAGACTTTATTTCATATTTAAATATGTGTCTATTGAATAACTTATAAGTAAGCCATAATACGTATTTATTTTCTAAAGATAATTATACTATTACATGTATCTACAGTGAGAATAAACAATCAAAATCACCTTTATGACTTTTCTTGAAAATAAAAGTACATGTAACATAAATATGTTAACAGTGAATAAAATTCAAAGACATCTTCGAGCTGTGATGGAATAAAGAACTTACAAATCCAGAAGGTCCTCTGATGTTTCGACGTACTCTCGATCCAACAACAACCGTCGTTACTGGATTCACATCTGAAAATATGATATGAAAATAGTTTTCTCTTAAAGCAGGCTTATGCATTTGTTGTAATATCATTTTGTAAATGTTCATATATAGTAGTGATTTCAAAAAGTGTCACATCCGTTCAGTACTCCTGTTTCTTATCACATGTGTATAGCTTCACTGAATAGATAAGCTAACTATACTAACATACAACATGTGTCCGTATCAGCGGTAGGTTATGCACCACTTGCAGTTTCTATTACTGATTCATTGTAACAACTAAACAATTTACGTCAAACAAAAGAAATATAAAACAACTTGTGTTTTATTTCATTTTGTCGTTGCGCTTTAAAAAGTGAAATGTTATGAATATAAAGCGTAAGCGTTTCATTTTGGGGCTAGAACCAACTCGATACTGGTTGTTTTGCACAACGTTTTATGCGAAAATCGATAAAGGGATATAACTCAAAACCAGGGTAAGTTTCAGTTATGGTTCTTGGATACTGCACAGCATCTTAATGTCATCTATGATTTTATGCAATTTTAACTTATTCAGTTGAGCACCTAAGTAGTAATGGTCCTCGCAGGAAAAAGTAAAAGAGAGATAATTCAAAAATAGGACAAGTAAGTGTTAAATTCCTTGTACTCTGCACTTTTTCTCACTGCCTATGTCTATACAAATTCCATTGAATACATTCGGAGTTCCGGGCAAAAGTGTTATATGAACAATCAAAATGAGATTTAACTAAAAAGAGTAGGGTACGGTTATGGTTCTGAAATTAATGTACTCTGTAAGTATATGCAATTTGCAACAGTTCGGTTAAGTACTTATGGAGTTCTGATCCGGACTAGAAAATTAAATAAAGGGACATTATTCAAAAATAGGACAAGCTACAGTTAATGTCCTTTTTCAGTGCACCTTCCCTCAATATCCTCTGTTTGTGTGTAAAGTTTGAATGAATTCCCTTAGATACTTTCATAGTTATGCTCTGGACAAAAGTGTGATAGACGGACAACGGAGGGAGCCCGTTACCATATCCTCTCTGCCAAGGCGGGGATAATTAGTCTATTAAACATTGTCTTCTTGGAGTTAGCTTTTTTCCGATAATACGACACTAATAAAATCACACAATGTGTATGTTACTTGATTTGCTTGAGGTTTGTTTATGTAAACGAAAGATAATTCTAAATATTTTACAGTACACCCAATGCATGACGGCAACGACAAAACAAATAAGCTTTTGATCCTAATCCTCATTACATTCTTTCTTTCTGTATCTTGTTTCGTATACCGATTTGTATGCTACTGTTCAGTAGAAGCTTATCTTTTGAATGTCTTTAATTGTCAGACATCGAATGTATGAAGCTGTAGTTGCTTATTTGATGTAATCTTTTTCATCAAAATGACCCTAAGCGTCCGGACAGGAACGGAAATATCGTTTGATGTAATTATTGAAAATTTATATATTTTGAGGTAAATATATGCATTGTAAAAACTTTCTTTTAATTCATAGATAATCCTAATGTTCTTTAGTTGACTCTGTGACAGTTTAAAAAGTAAAGATTAGTTGAAAGATCTGGGCTATCTCCAGTCCGTCAATACTTCAGCTTCATGAAATAGATGCAGCTTCATGAAATATGGTGACTTTTACATGAATGTGCGATTCGTGGTTTAATTATCTGACTCTAAGATATACGATCGACAAGCATGAATTAACCATGGAACATGTGCTTTCCCTCTTCTCGTGAATATTAACAAAACTTATACTATATTGAAGCCATAACACTTTATAGCATGTATTGTTTCCCATACACTTTCATACGAAAAGCATGTTTATTGCTACAAACAAAAAAAGTACAAATATTTTAATTCTTAACTATTCAAAATATCTATATAAAGCCAGTTCTCTAAATCAGATTGCTTTGCGACAGTTATATGTTCACCTTTTTTATGCAATATTGCATATTGATATATTTTCATACCGCTTACATACACTTGTATCGGCATAATGTATTAAACATTATTAAAAGTAACATACATTTCAGTTCAAGTTAAAACTAGTTAGTGATTCCCTCCTTTCATCTTGCAATTCACCGTACAAGACATTTGATATAAAATCAATTTTCACCTCATGTATTGCGACGGACAGACAGACAGACAGACAGGCAGGCAGGCAGGCAGAGCGGGAACAATATCGAATAATCATGGTTGACCCTTACAAACTACTATTTTGTGGCACTAGTGAGGATCGAATCCGCGCTACCACTGCACCAAACAGCTTTGAACGAAAATATTAACTAAACTATAATTATGCATTTTACTTAACCTTATAACCTTTCCCGATGTATTATACATGAAAACCGCAGGACTAATTGTCGTTGTCAACATGATGAGGTAGAGGAAACGTTTTAAAGGTAAAATTTAATTTTACACTTCTGTCATATAAAGGGGTCAAACACCGTTGATAAACTGACCTAATTATAAATTAAAATCGAAGTAATTTACATCGCGAAATGGGAATCATTATGATATAATACTATATAAATATAGTAGTGCACTATTATCAAATATGGAGGAAATGGCAATGCAACCAGAATAAATTATTCCTTAACATAAGGTGTCGATACTTTTGTTCTTGTAAAAAAATTACTTTAAATCATTCTACGCGTTCGTTCCAAACATTGCTTGTTTTATTTCATTGTTTGGTACACGTATTTGAAAATCAATCTTTTTTATATATAAACTACTTTGAAATTTACAAATATAGAATTCGAATCTGTGTACATCAGTTATGTTTCATTTATTCTATCTCAGAACTTGCTCTTCTGTAATTCCCGAATTAAAACGTTGACCAGGTACAAAAAGGGTTGGTTATGATTGTTTCACCCTTTATACTCATACATTGTATTCGGCGGGGCTGTTTAATGGAAGGAAAATATGATTTTTTTTTCAGGTCGATACATAAATAGATGCAATTTCAAATGCTTCTGTGACTTTAAAACTGTTCAGGACATAAACAAGCTTTTTATTGTATTTGCGAAATAAACATTAGGTTTGAGTGATATGACTGACCATATTACTACCATTTGGAGGTCAAATGTGTAGTAAAATAATCACAAAGATTCTAACACGTTAACTAAATAAATTGTTTGAAGGGGTACTACTTACTGCGCCGACATGAAGTTGATGCTTTGAACTCGTAGCATGCCGTGATATTCTTAGCTGTTCTAGTTTACTCTTCTATTTAAATACTATTCAACGGTACATGGATAGTCGTGTGTAGCATTATACGTATAATTACTAGTATAAAAACTGATTGTTCAGAGTACCTTGCATAATTGCACTGTGTTTAACAAATGTTTAATATAACTTAGGATGTTTCCGAAGACATGTGACAAAGGACAAATGGACATCTTAAATATATAACTTTTATCGTTCTTAAAACGAGCGGTGGTGTAGAGGTTAAGTTGTCTGCCGCTCATCCCGGAGTTTGCGGGTTCGAGCCCCACTGGGGTCACGACCATATCTCCTCATATGACACCAGTACTGTTTTTTCCCAGCGGACTCGAGATTGGCTCGATAAGCTACAAGATTTCTTCACAGCCGAGCTAAATTAAACTAGTGTAAACTAAGACACGTAAGGATATATGTAAGGATATAAAATCATTATCAAATGGGAGTCTGTCCAGAATTTAAGGTTTCTGTCTAACTTGCAATGGTACGACACAATATTACATGGATTGACGCTGGACAGAGCTGTAATAAGGGTGAATAATGGTCAGAAAAAAGCAAAGCGTACCATCGAAAATATTTGCATTTATCTTCCTCGAGGCCTTCCTATAAACATTGCATGCATAATACAAAAACAGTAAAACATAAAAAATTATAAACACTAAAGCACATAATTTGTTAATATGTTTTTCATCCCTGTGTCTTTTTGTAACTTCCAAGATCATAAATACGTACTTGCCATTCAAACATATGTTGTTTTTTCAATTACCTTAAACTTTTGTCGTTTGGAAATAGTCAAAGTCGCAAAAGACCGCGAAAGTAAATTTGTTTTAGGTTCTATGTGTTATTAATTTCACATTCAGTGTAGAAGATCAAGAGTGACACGCATTGTTAGATTTTATAGACCGGTTGACCCCTTAAATATGCAAGATAATTATTACAGTTTGCTACACTATCAACAATTTACATCAAACAAAAGAAATTTAAAAAAAACTAATTATGTTTTAGATTATTTTGTAATTGCGCTTCAAAAAGTGAAATGTAAGGCATTTAAAGCGTAAGCATTTCATTCTGCAGCTAGAACCAACTCGTTTCTGGTAAATGTGTGCGTATTAAAGAGCAAGCTCACATGAAGACCATATTTTACGTAATAAAGACCTTGCGAATTTTGGTCCATCTTCTGACACTGCTATTCACGTTTTGGAATCGTTTTTTTTCCTCAGCTATGAGATACATATTTCCGCGCATTTACCGGTGATAGATAACCTTATCTATCAACGCTTATCTCTATTCGCTGCCGGACTATTTGTTTACGTTAACTATGAACAGACATAAAAATCAAAAATTGCTGTAAATTTTTTATTTTTGAAATAAACATATAATTATAGGTATTCATTTTCTTACTTAGATCATTTACTATCCATCTGGGGCAGTTTTGAAGTAAAATTCGAGAAAAAATGATTTTCATTTTTCCATCCCCATCCTGTTTTCACACTTATTTCTTCTAACTTGTGTGAAAATGCGATTCAAACAGTGAGAAAATAAATATACCATGGCCATTGAGTTATGGATAAGGAAATCCCAACCTCGGGTTCAAATACGTCCAAAAAACTCGGCAGAGCCTCGTTTATGGGACGTTCCTCAACCCTCGGGTGGGATTTCCTTATCCACACCTCATGAACATGCTAGATTTACTGTGTATACATTATCATCGAAATCCTTTGTTAACTGTTTTAAAAAGGGACTTTCGGCTGGATATCTCAAAGTTTTATTTATTTAAAGTATAGTGCATCTTCTATATGAATTGCATGCGTGCCATGTGTTTCTTCTCTGATCATTCCGGCTAGATGTGTAGCAAGAGCCATACTAGACATGGCCATCCCCCCGCCGATTTGATGTGAGAGTAATGGATATAGCATAGGTTCTAATTTTATAAAAAAAGATAGTAATTATATCGTGTTGTAGGTTGCTTTCTCTTTTTAAAAATCGCCATTCTACAAAAACAAAATCTGAAATTGTTTGCTTTGCACAACGTTTTATACGAAAACTCGATAAAGGGAGAACCGGGGTAAGCTTGAGTAATGGTTCTTGCATATGCACTGTATCTTGATGACCTCTATGATTCATGCAATTTACTTAATTCAGTTCAGGAGTGATGATCCTGACAAGAAAAAAGTACTAAAGGGAGATTAATGTATGAAGCTGTAGTTGCTTGTTTGACGTAACTGTTTTCATTAAAATGACCTTAAGCCTCAATACAGGAATTATAATATCCTTTAATGTTATTATTGTTCATGAGTTTATGTTGAAGTAAATATATAAGAACCTTCTTACAATTCTTAAAGTTATATTACCCTTCAAAATGGTCACATTTGTTTATAGTTAAGAAAGATGCTCAAAACACAGTGAATGCTTTA
Source organism: Saxidomus purpurata (assembly GCA_022818135.1). NCBI lineage: Eukaryota > Metazoa > Mollusca > Bivalvia > Venerida > Veneridae > Saxidomus > Saxidomus purpurata. The sequence continues at coordinate 2,145,911 of JAFMSR010000019.1, forward strand.
AAAGCGGACAAAAAATAAGTTTGACCAAGTTATTTCTATTATTGATACATACAAATAAAGATATACATAACCGAAAGGGTTCATTTTTTAATTTTTGACTAGGATATTCAAAAAATACTTTTACAGATTTCCTCTATATTCAATGTGAATGAAACTGTTATACAGATTGTTATTTGTGGGTTACAACTATGATGATTTTTATTATTCTATGAGTACAAATCACTGATTAATGTTTCATTTAAAATTATGATGGTCAATTTGAAGGATAATATCACTTTGAATAAACCTTATGTTCTTTAGTCGATTAAAATGTATAGATTAGATAAAAGATGTGGGCTATTTCCAGTTCCGTCAATACTTTAAATGCATTCATTAATTATGATGACCTTTTTGTATGAATGTGCAATCCGTGGTTAAATTGTCTGTCTCAAACATGAATTAACCATATCAATATCAAGCCAGTTCTCAACATCAGATTGCTTTGATTGATTGCAGATTGATTTTTTTATACCGCTTACATACACTTGTATCGGCAATATTTATTAAAATAGTATCAAAAGTAACATACATTTCAGTTCAAGTTAAAACTAGTAAGGATTCCCTCCTTTCATCTTGCAATTCACCGTACAAGACATTTGATATAAACTTTCTTTTCACCTCATGTATTGCGACGAAAACTACAAACACTTTTTTTTCTTAACTTCGTAACCATACATGTATATATTTTTTTTTCAGAAAAAGCTGTTGATTTACCCACAGGATTTTTGTGGGCATTAAATGTTTCAATTTCACAAACACAACGTCGGAGACAGTTCTTGTTATAATGCATATAATGTTGATTTCATTGGAAATTAAACTTTTAAAAAATAAAAACATATCATCTTCCTTTTAAAACAAAAATTTTTTTTTAGCTCTGTTATAGTTGTAGAAACAGAGACAGAGACTGAGAGAGACAGAGACAGACAGAGACAGACAGACGGGCGGGCGGACGGACGGACGGACGGACGGACGGACGGACGTACAGAGCGGGGACAATATCGACTCATCATGTTTGGCCCTTAGACACTACTATTTCGTGACAGTAGTGAGGATCGAATCCGCGCTACCCCTGCACCAAACAGTTTTAAACGAAAATATTAACTAAAATATAATTATGCATTTTGCTTGTCGTACATTTAACCTTTACCAACGTATGCAAACATGAAAACCACAGGACTAATTGTCGTTGTCAACATGATGAGGTAGAGAAAATGTTAAGGGTTAAATTTAACTTTATATGATAATTATAATAATAATAATAACTTTATTTTACGAAGGTTACATCAAAAGTATATTATGAATCATAATCATTCAAAACATAACTTATTTTCATATGGCCTTCAGAACAAAAAAAAAAAAGAAAAGAGAAAAGGAAACATAACATACATACATTTAAACCACACATACACCACAAATCATATACACTAAATTAATTATACTAATATTAATAACATATAAGATACGTTTATATAATAAACATTCTCTCTACGACAGACACTCAAATGCAAATTATATTATGTACTTTATAATTAATCTAATGTCATTACTTAGATACTAAAATAACCAGTGCATAGTGTATATGTAAGTAATTTCTACATTTTGTTATAAAGATAATTTTTGTAATTTCGTTTAAAAGACTGTATTTTTAATAATCTCAATTCCATTGGAATATCATTCCATACTTTAAAACTATAATAGGAAAATGAGTCTTTGTATAAATTAGTCCTAGGTTTCGTTTGTAGTACAAAATCTTTGCGAGATGTAGAACGCAGACTATATGAATCATTTTGGCAAAACGCTATTAACTCTGACATGTATATTGGAGCCATATTGTTAAAAATCTTATAAACGAGAAGCGCAGTGTGGTATTTGCACCTGTCCGAAAAAAGACAACCAATGCAATTCCTTTAGTAAATCTGAAGAATGGGATTTAACAGGTCGATTTAAAATAAGTTTTGCTATGCGTTTTTGCAATTTATTTATTTTTTGTACATATTTTGTATTGCCTTTTCCCCAAATGGTACAACAATAGTCGAATATTGGAAGAATGTAACCGTTATAAAACATTAACTTCATCTCATCCGATATATAATATATAATGTTTTTTAATAATGCGATTTTGGAGTTTATTTTTTTGCAAACCTAATCAATATGGTTATGCCAATTCAGAACATTGTCCACATACACACCTACTATTTTTTGAGTTGTAACGTTTTCTAATAAGCAATCATTGATTTTTAAATGAAGGTTACCTGCGTGTTTTAGTTTATAATTTGAACCAATGACCATGCATTTAGTTTTTAAGGGATGTAAAGACATGTTGTTCATTATGCACCATTTATTGATTCAATCAAGATTCATTTGCAGTTTAGTTTGAATTTCTGATATCTGGAAATCAGACTCATACAACGTTGAGTCATCTGCATACAGATCTATATTTAGATCTTGACAACTTAATGTTATATCATTGATGTATATCAAAAATAATAAGGGACCTAGTATTGAGCCCTGTGGCACCCCAGACTGTATTTGTAGAGAATCCGAATGCTCATAAAAAGGAGTCAAACACCGTTGATAAGCTGACATAAAGATAAAGTAAAATCGATGTAGTTTACATCGCGAAATGGGAATCATAATGGTATAATACATATGTAACAATAAATAGAAACATTTCTGTTTAGAGAAAAAAAAACAAAGAGCGACAAAAAATAGTGTTGAATAAGAATGATATATTGTTTATATTTTAATTCCGTCTTCCAAGGTATAATTTTCTGTTTTATGTAGTGCGAAGGCAGATCGACTTATAACAGTTGTAAACAAACAGAACTAAAATAAATATTACATTGTAATATATAACCAAGAGCACATATCTTACACGATGTTATACATGCATTAAAGTTGAATGAGCATGGCATTTATTGATAACCCACTTTTAAGCCATGATTGGGGCAAGTCGATTCGATCCTAGTGGAAAAAATGACAAATGGGAAACACATATGTATTAAACATAAATATAAATGACTGAGAAGGGTTTTGAGTGATATTTGCCCATTTATGTAATAATTGTAATGCCCTCTGGCAATTATTCCATAACCATGGCGATTACCACTTAAAGGCCCAGCTCTGTCATAAATTATTTTTTATAAATATCCGATTTCATTTTAAGCATGAGAGACAATATAGAGATAAAGAAAAAAAGCAGTTTGAGAATGAATTTTACACTAAAAGTAAATTAGGGTATGAGGATCTAATTCATTCAAGTTTGCTTTAAAGGGTTAGATCTAATCCATTTTGTCTGCAAATTGAAACGACTGCTCGACAATTTACAAACGTAAATCTTGGGTTGACAATGCTTGTCTACTTTTTTTATTTGATTTGATGAGAATTTTATCAAGGTCCGTCCAAAAGAGCACTTATGTTAGCTTGATATCTGGATGAGACCCTGGCATGTCTCCCGTCACGCCTAAAAAACTAAATTTTGAAGCCAGAAATAGGAGAAATTTACCTGACTGCAATTTCCAGCTAGTAAGGCCAAAGGTTGAATTTGATTGATTACCAAAGAGAAGGCCAATCACGGCGACCAATGAGATCTACGTGTGATTGACCTAGCTTGTCTACTTTTGAAATGAACACGACAATACATAAACAGAAATACCTTACAAATCTACCATATGAAGTAATTGTAAAATTCACTTTGTATATCACTTGTATATTCTTTCATGACTACAATTTACCTTATTGTCTATGTGACTGCATTTTATCACATTAATACTATATAAATAGAATAGTGCACTCTTATCAAATATGGAGGAAATGGCAATGCAATCAGAAAAACGAATGTCCTTAACATAAGGTTTCGTTATTTGTTCTCTACGCGTTGGTTCCAAACGTTGCTCGTTTTATTTCATTGTTTGGTACACGTATTTGAAAAACCAATCTTTTTTGTATGTAAACTATTTTCAAATTTAGAAAATATAGAATAAGAATCTGTGTGCATCAGTTATTTTTCATTTATTCTATCTCACAACTTGCTTCTTCTGTAATTCCCGAAAAAACTTTGACCAGGTACAAAAAGAGTTGGTTATAATTGTTGCACCTTTTATACTCATTCATTGTATTCGGTGGAGCTGTTTAATGAAGGGAAACTATGATTTTTTTCAGGCCGATAAAAATATTTCTTAGTTAACTTGACATTCTGAATGGGTAAAATAGTCAATATTGTATATTTTATACTTGCTTAACTATATACCAGCAAAAATAGCAAAAAGCATAGTCATAATGACACTGAAACAGGGGCATGACCAGTATTTTTGGTATATCGGGGGAGGTAATCTCTTTTACGATACAAATGTTTAAAACTTTCACCTATATAATCATTTTTGAGTACAGAACGAATCATGGAATGAAATGATGTTGTTCCAACGTAGTGCCTAAATATTTCACAAATGAATCAGGATTAATAAATATATCATTGCAAGTAACCTTTAGATAAGGATCTTAATTTAATATACTCGCTATATATACAGGCTGCTGCCTGTCAGAAAAGGTAAGATCTGAAACATGTCAAATTGTCGTTACCGAGGCCAGAAGTTGTATATGCAACATTGTGTGATCTGCAGTATCAAATGGTTTTTGCAGATTCGATAGTACCATACAAACATTATTACCTTTATCCTTTTCCAATCTCATCAAATCAGTTAAATGAATAGAGCAGGTATCAGCCGAGAAAGCACTTCTAAAGCCTGACTGTAATTGGTAAAGTAACCTTTTTTCCTTAAAGTAAGACTCGACTGGATCTCATACCACTCTTTCCAATAGTTGTGAGACAATACTGAAGACAGAGACGGGGCGAAATAAGTACAAAAAGACGGTTTTAGCGTTTTCCTTCTTAACAGGGAGGACTTTAGCCATCTTACGACTTGACACATTATGCTGTTTTAGTCGCCTCTCTGTTTACAGTGTATAGTTATATTTTTAACTCTTAGCTCTTGAACACTTATTCTCTTAAACAAAAGCACAATTTTATGTTGTCCATTCTCCCCAATGCACTTTAATACCCTTTTTAACACATGATACAACGCTCTGAAGTGTAAGATATTGGGATTGACGCGTAAATTCGTCTGCACGTCGGGGAGGGTTATCGGTATGTGTGCAGCTTTAGTAGTGCTAGATTTGCCTTAGCTCATTCTGCCGTTGCATTGTTTAAATAGCAGACATAAGAAATAAAGAAATTATCTCCCTTGTCAGGAAAAGCCAGACATCTTCTTTTTATACGTTTTAATTAAATATGAAATGCGACACAAGTTTTTACAATTCTTTAGTTAAGCTCTCGAGACTCACCCCAGATGGTGTAAAAACAAAAATAATATCAAACAGGGAATGCCACGCACCAAAAACGCAGCCTCCCCAAAACGAACCCCACAGCACCCAGAAGTGCACACCACCAACACACACACACACGCACACGCACACACACACGACACACACAATCATGCACACACACACATAAACGTGTACCATTTCTGTTTTCGGAGTTCCACTGTCATATTCAATACGTGTTTCTAGCATATTGACAGTTTAAAAAATACCATAACATTTGCCATATTTGCTGATACACTCGGCCAAAATAGCTGTTAGCAATTGTAACTATTAACACAGTATAAACAAAAAAGACACCTTTAAGGACGATGATGTGTAGATTTGTACACTTCTGACTGATAACAAACGTACAGGATGCACGTGTACATGAGAAATGAGACTATATATTGGAAACTGTCTTTAATTATTGGTGCAATTTATACTATTGCTTTTCTTCACTATATAGTACAAAAGTAGAATAAGTACATGTACATGTATGTCGTCTGTATATGTCACCACATATATTCAGTAAAGTTCAGGACAAGCGTCTTAACCATGTTCATAACATATATTGTAACAATGCAGTTTCTTTCTTAGTTAAAACTGAACCTTGATAACGTTTTATCTATTTATCTAGGTTGTACTTTCTGAAAACATTTTGTTGTCCTGTTAAATCAGTATCTGCTTCGACGTTTAATAATACTCTGTTTAAAAAGATATACATTTTAATAGAAGCTAGGTACGAATGTGTATTAACATTTATTAAACATGAAATGATCATGTTATCACGAAATGAGAGAAATAATGATATTTTGAGTAGGTTTGTATAACTTGTTTTGTAGTTCACTGAACCAAGTATCAAAGCAGTTTAATTTTAGACTTTCCTTTATCAAACGTTAAGAGTTTATCTGCCACCTAATGTAATACAGTTGGCATGTAGACAGTAACAGGTGAAAGAAAAACAGAACAGAGAACAAAACTCAATTTTGATATACTATTGTTAGTTGCTCGAATTTATTATTGTTAACTCAACAACACATTTTCGATACTACATTGGTATATATGTTTATTCGTTCAAATAATAATGCCTTGATTAAGAAGATAGGTATATACATTCTTATCAAATAACATCAGACGTTCATTCTTTGATCAATTACAATATGAAAGATCAGACGTTTATTTAGATGCTCTTTTATGATCAAAACAATTGAGGTGAAAGGAATTGACTTGCTATAGGTCCTAATTCAGTAAAATATTAGAAACAGTGTTGAGGATTATTCACCTACACTTTCTATCTGTTGATGTCGCACTTCTACTCTAAGAATCTGAAATTATATGCATTGCACAAACGTTTTATGCCCAATTCAATAAAGGAAGATGACTCAAAACCAGAATAGTTTTGAGTTATGGTTTTTGGACACTGCACTGCATCTTGATGTCCTCTATGACTGTATGAATTTTTTAGTAGTTCAGTTAAGAACCTCGACAAGAAAAAGTAAAACAGGGAGAAAATGCAAAAATAGGCCAAGCTAGATTTAAGTCCTTGTTATCTGCACTTTTTATAAGTGTCCTTTGTTTGAAAAATTCAAACAAATTTCATTGAATAATTTTTGGTTATATTCCGGACAAAGGTGTTATATGAAAAATCAATAAGGGGGTATACCTTAAAATCGCACACAATGTCTATGTTGCTTGATTTGCTTGAGATTGTTTAAGTGAACGAAATATTATTTTCAGTGATTTACTGTACACCTAATGCAAGGCGACATTGACAGAAAAATCAAGCTTTTGTTCATAATCATCGCTACAGTTTTTCCTTCTGTATCTTGTGTCATATACCGATTTGTATGCTTATTTTCATTAGAAGCTCAGAAGCTGTTTTTAATGTCTTTAATTGTCAGACTTCGACTGTATGAAGCTGTAGTTGCTTACTTGGTGTAACTGTGTCATTAAAATAAACGTAGGCGTCATTATAGAATCGAAAATATATTTTGAACCTTCTTACAATTCTTTAAATAATCCTTATGTTTTTTAGGCGACTTAATGACAGAGTAGTCGAACAATCTGGAAAGTTTCCAGTTCCATTAACATTTTAGATGCAACTTCCTTAATTATGGTGACCTTTTGTATGAATGTGCAATCCATTCCCCAGCTCTAAGTTTCACCAATAGTGCATGGTGTCGTAAGGAGTTCAACTCTAATTATGAAATCACGATTAGGCATTCTAGCGAACTAAATATCCAGGAATTGTTCTAGTCATTACATAGGATAACTATAAAGACAATAAAAATATCCTTCATAAGTGACACCCCCCCCCGAAAAAAAAAGAACACAAAAAAACACAACATAAACACTGCAGGTGGTCAAATACCTTAACCGTTTGATTGCCCCTTATCAGTTATTATCATGTCTGATTAGGTCCAGCAACGTGTCTGTAGACTTGACATGTAGCACAATACTAGGACCATACATTTTATTGATTTGTACAGATAATTGATTTATAACTTATTTCCTGATGTTTATTTCAACAGTTTTATGTAATTATGACATTTTACTTTTATTGTAGGATATGACAAATATTTGTAAACAACTGCAGTATAACTGTGATTATTAAGTTATATTGAGAATGTTAAGATGCTCAAGTAATTACTCTCACAGCAAACCTATTATCACTTTGTTTAAAAAAATAAATAGTTGTCACAGTTGAAACATAAACTAAATTTATTCTTTTAAATTACTGCAGAATAACTCTGCTTTCATAGTTTGTGGCATTAAAGATGCAAGTGAACTCTTCTTCTAACTGTAAAATAAGCCAAAACTAATTTTCCTTTATGTATCAAGTGTAACATCTACTCTTAATGATAATATAATTGGTTTGCTGTAAGAGTATTTACTTGAGTAGTTAAAACATTGCGCAATCTTATTTATTCTGCAGTATTTTAAAAGTAAAAAAAAAATATGTTTCTGTCACATTAGTAAATTCATTGATAATTATCTAAAACTGTTGATATAATAACTGTAATTGGTCACTTGATTATAGTGAAAGTATTTGCTTGAGTAACTGATTTTATCATTCAATTTGATTGGGAAATTTCAAACTTAAAAGGTAACTGATCAAATAAAATAATCACATCTAATAAAGGTCTTTAAATGTATGTAGAACTAGCATCCCTTTTCTAAATTACCTGTACATAATGTAAGGGAGTTATACTGTAGCTGAATATGATCAACAGAAGCTAGCAACCAGTGACCAGTCATGTTAATTGACCCCTGCTGTGAAAACGCATGGCTGGCTGGACCCCTGAGGTGAATATCTAACATTCCTGTTCAATTGTCTTTAACTTCTTTAGCTACGTTTACACCATGAGCTTAGTTCGCCTTTGGCAGACCTTTATGTCGTTTCTCAGGCTCTAACATTGTACATGTCATTATGATATTAAATTAGTTTACCTGCTGGTTCGGGAAAACTAGGGTAGTAATTGTATATGTAATAAATGGCTGGTGGCCTACGAGTGTAATCAACCTTGGGATATGTTTATGACTGGTTCAGAACCGGTCCTGTACAACAACACTAAATATATAATGTATTCTATGTTACTTGCATATTGAATAGAACCTTTTGAAACTGTTCATTTAGCCAGACATATTTAACAATTTACAAAAGTTGCGCTTGAATCCGGTGCAAAAAATACTAACAATAAATTGGTTGATACTGGGCATTTATGACCTAATATTCAAAGTTGGATACTTTAATGCCTGAAAGTTAACCGAGTATGAGAAGTGAAACCTGCATTAAAAGGAATACATGTATATCATATCTGAGTTGTTTTTAGTTTGTAAAATATATTTCCATCGCAAACACCGCAGACATATGTGAAATAAATTGACACATAACTGGCCTTAAATAATATATCATTTTCCGCCGTAACAAATATTATGAAAAAGACGTGAACTTAAACTTTAAGCAATTCAATGGCGATTGAAAAAAAAGTAACCATTTCTAAGTTTTGAATTATTACTATGTGTTAAAACACATATCATTCATCTATACTTCATTCTGACTATAGTATAGTTCAGTATTTTCTATAATAATGTTTTGTTGTATGATACTATTTCCTGGTTCAGGTAGTCTTCCATTTCTTGGTCAAGCCCGTGGGTATGCAGATATATAACATAAGGCAAACCATAAACAGTGTCGGTATAAATTAAAAAAAAATTAATGTGACGTAGACGAAGAATCCTCCTACTAAACCACTGCAAGGATCGCACCAGCAGGGTCAGTTAATATTATCCTGGCTCATTAAATATTATGATCCATTATTATCCAAGAATGAGGCTTTAGATTGATTTTACTATTGACTTTAATAATTTCTCCATTTTATTTTTTCCTTGATGGTCTACAATTTACATAATCCCATGTTATCATCACTATGAACTTTTAAATCCGTGTCAGGAACATTAAAACTAACACAAATAGCTCCATTTACTCTCTTGATATAAACAATACATGTCTTTTTCTTATGCACTTTTTCTGCAATGCTTTATTAAAATATAAACTTTATTCTTCATCAACTACATGCATATACATTGTATTGTGTTTTGAACTGCTGTGATAATTTCCCTCCTTTTTCTGACACAATTGTATCAGTTTCATGTCTGGAACTTTTGTCCTTCAAAAATACACAAACCAGACCTGCATGCCGATGGCATATAATTACCAATTAATTTTGTGACTCTATCTTAATTGGGTGCTGACATATTCATTTTACCACAATGTATTCATATTATACACAATGTATTCATATTGTAGGAAATTACACAAAATCAGGCCTTGTGCAAAATTTGACTCTGTGAGTTAGGTTTATCTTTAAATTTTCTAAAAAGGGAGAATATGAATGAATATCATGGGATAAAAAGAAAGTGAGAAGAAATGATTCAGGAGGTGGATAAATTTTCATCTGATTCCGAAATGCTCATAGATACAAAATATAGGAAACCTAAAGGAGCCCCTAGTCAGCTCAAGAGCTAAAATCGTCTGCTTGCTTTGTGATTCATTCACTCTAGTAACCTCCAGTTTAATTGACAGGTAGTTTTGGAGGTATCAAGTTACAGCTGCACACAACAAATACTCGCTGGTATACCAGCGAGAGTTGCCCCTTTAACTTGTTTATCTATTTTTACACAATAAACTAAACTCGCCTTTGGCAAACTTTTTCTTTGTATATCAGGCTCTTACATGTCAGTATGATGTTAAATATGTTTACCTGCTGGTTCGGGATTTGTATGAGTAATAACTACCTGGTGACCCTTGAATGTAATCAACTTTGAGACAGTGTTGTGACTGTTCCAGAACCTGGTCTATTAAACAAACAAAAATAGATAACGTAATCTATGCAATACGCATATTGAACATCATATTTTGAAACTGTTCATCGATGATTTATCCTGGTTCCAATTACAAACGCCAAATAATTGATTAATTAGATAAGTGTTAACTTGAGAATTGGTTGAAACTTATCACATTTTAACATCATTTTAGTTACTTCAGTCAGTAATGATTTTAGATTGGGAAATCTGCTATATTAATAACAAGCGGAGCCTCAGTGTTAGCATTGCTGTAGGCTATCCATTTTGTGAAATCCTTTTGCCCTGTCAAACCAATTGGCCATTGTTACACTTCATTAAGTTCCAGTGGAAAATGCAGACTCCATTGCATATACCATATTTTTTCTATCAAGTGACCAGGTGACCAGTTTTTGACCTCAGATGCATTGTAACACATATTCGAGCACTACCTAGATATCATCATTATAAATATTCTGACCAAGTTTCATGAACATCCAATGCAACCTATACATCTTATCAGCCAGAAATTAAATTTAAGTTTAAAACATCAATGCTTTAGAAAGTGGACGAATACTTTAAAATAGAGGATATGATACTTTATGTCCGTATTTGAGCAGTTAAGATAATTGAAAGGTTTTTTTGATATTCTTCAATTAGTTATTTCTATCAGATTTTATAATAGCTACCATTCGCGTTTAGAACACATCTTCAACTTTACATACATGTACTGACCTTCTTTTATACGGTAAACATGTGTGGCTCAAATAAATTTGAAAACAAACTACTTTTTAATTATTATTGTTTCTCCCCTTGCAGTCTGCTTGTCTGTCTATTTGTCTGTCCGTCTGTACGTTTGTCCACTTGTCCTCTCTTCATCTACAAAGCACCTAGTTGGATTTTTAATAAACATGTGGAATCATCAGTATGAAATTTGGTTGTGCATATTATAATTTGGGACCGTAAGTTTTAAAGTCAAAAGATACCTCTCCGGATTGTTCGACAAAATGTAACTTCTAACAAATGCATATTATTTTCTAAGGAATTGGAATCTTTTAAAATGCAACGTTACAACATATTATGCTAGTACACTCACTAGCACAAACTAACACTCTTGTATTGATAATCTTGACTTGCAATCACATGGACGAGCGTGCACAAATAACAAGTATACTCAACATTTGAAGTATATCGCGACAAAACATGGTTCAGATTAAAAATGATCACGTCCTTGATATACTTGCAGTTTTACATTGTATGTTTTTTTTATAGAATATTAATATGTTATGCCTTGACCATAACTTTTTAGCATGAAATTAGAATAAAGTAACCTAAAAAATACGAATAAGTATATGTTCATTTTCCGATATTGTTATAATGAACGTTCCCCTCATTTTTACTTTTAGATTTTTCAGTTCTTGCTTCTGGTCCATATGAGCGGACTGAAGTTTTAGTTGCAATGGCTTAGGTTCCAAGTGTTTTTGCAGATGTGACAAAGTTTTGCAGTTGTTCGTCAGATTCAAATTCAAACTCTTCCGTATGTATCAGCATAAATATTATATAACAGTAACTTACATTTCACTTGAAGTAAAATTTATTAAGGATACCCTTCTTTCATCTTGCAATTCAATGTAAAAGGCATTTCATATATAGTTTATTCTCACCTCATGTTATCGACGGCCACTACAAATAACTTTTTTCTCGTACCCGTTAAATGTTTTCTTTTGATTAAATATGTAAAAAAGTTTCACGAACATAATGCAACAAACAGTTTTTGCAATAATGCATTTAAGATTCATTTCATTGTAAATTAAACTTTGAAAAAACAAAATCATATTATCTTCTTTTTAAATAAAAATCTTATTTTAGGTTTGTAATCGTTTATTTTTTTAAGATGAAAACATGAATGTGTTACAGCCATTTCAGACCTAATTATATCAGAATCGCTACTATCTTTTGGTGTTGGTTATGATTAACAGTAAAATGAAGTAATAGATTATTACATTTTCTAGCTTAAAGATTTCATGCAAAAAACGAAATCCTAGTGACCTCATGGTTCATTTATATATGACTAAAATATTTGTATCCATATAGCAAAATTTCGTTATAAATGATTTGATAAAACGTATTTCCGTATATCATAAACTTTCAATACCCTTCATTTTCTTCAAAGTTCATTGTACACTGTAATATTTGATTAGCAAAACAGACTGGTCATATAGCGTATTGAGAGAGAGAGAGACAGAGACAGAGAGACAGAGAGAGACAGAGAGAGACAGACAGACAGACAGACAGACAGACAGACAGACATAGAAATAGGGGGGATCAATTAGGAACCGTCTTGCCTAATGACCCTATTATTCCGTTGCACTTGTAGGGATCGAACCCTTGACCCTTCGATCTTTAGGCAAAGGCGCTACCGTTTTAAACGAAAACATTAACTAAACTATATTGATGAATTTTATGTGTAACGTTTACAATTGCATTCAAACATTGAAACTGCAAATACTAAGTTTTGTTATCAACACGATAAATGTAGAGAAAACGATTTTTATTGTAATACTGAACATGTTGGGTCAATTACCGACGATAAAGGTATACTAGAGGTAATTAAAAGTATTTCTGGGACTTTAAAACTGTTCAGGACATAAACAGGCTTTTTATTTTATTTAGGAAATGGACGTGTGTTTTTCCTTCTTCTCGTGTCTAATAAGAAAAAAAACAAACAAAACATATGCTTCTTTTATTGTAAATCTATTGTAAAATTGAACTTCATTCTTTAATCATAAATTTGGTAAATATTGTTGATATATGTACTGGAGATGTAATTAAAAGTGCTTATGTGACTTTAAACCTGTTCAGGACATAAACAGGCTTTTTATTTACAAAATAAAATTTAGGTTTGAGTGATGAAAATTAGTAGTATAAAAATTGATCGAGTCCACCTTGCATAATTGCACTGTGTTTAACAGATATTAAATCATTATCAAATGGGAGTCTGTCCAGAATTTAAGGTTTCTGTCTAACTTGAAATGTTACAACAAAATTACACATGGAATGACGCTAGACAAAGCTTGGACAGAGCTGTAAAAAGGTGACTAATGGTCAGAAAAAAAGCAAAGCGTACCATCGAAAATATTTGCATTTAAAAGTATGTAGTTGTTCGTTCCTTGTATTGTCCAAACTGTTCATCTACACTATTTTTATCATAGTCAAAAGGAAACTCATCACTCGTCCATATTTTTAGTTACACTTTCTATGTATAAACCTAACCTGTGTAGCGTATTATTAAATACTGAAATACTGAAAGAGTTAGCTGAATAATGTACTAATTATGTATTCAAATTGGTTTGCTTGATACGATTAGAAATATATAGAAAGTAAATAGTGTACACCTGAAAGAGTAATCAAAAAATAAGAACGCCCATCGCTTTGTAGGAATTCATTTTAAATATTATCTCAGACGTTTTGCCTTTCATATCTAGTCCTGTGAGGTATCGTATATGCAGATAAAATTACAAAAGTTATTATCTATTATCTTTTATCATTAAGTTAGTAAGATTGTTTTTAATGAAACCAAAACAAACTGGCTTCATTGAGGTAGTAAAATTGTTGAAACTAAACATAAATTACCTTCGTCATCGCTGTAATCGCTGTCATAATTTCTTGCTGGTTCTTTCTCCTTTTGAACAATTTCGTTCTCTGTTTGTTGTGTAGTTTGAAGACGAAGAGCTGAAATTGTGACGTCCAAAGTTCCAAACTTCTTTGTAGAACTAGTAATGCTCTGCAGTTCTTTGTCGGATACAAATTGAAACTTCTTCATATCCTCCGATCGAACTTTATCAATTTCCTTTTCGATGTCAGAAATGTTTGTTTTGCACTCCATGGTATTGATAAACAAAGCATTGTCATGATACATCTCAGTGTCCAGCGTTTGTTTAAGTTTCTCGATTTTGGACGACAGTACCTCACAGTCTTGCTCTAGCTTTGTCAGTAGTGTGTCATTATCTGCCATGACGTGTTTCACCTGAGATATAAGATCAGCTTCTGCTTGGTCTAGGAACGTATTCATTTCTGTTCGGAACTTTTTTATATCTTCAAGGGCCCCGTCAAGCATCATTTTATTATTTCGTTTGTTTTCCTCAACAGCACGCTCATTTTCCTTGTGCTCAGATGTCAGTTTCTCAATTCGTCTTACCAAAGACTTAAAGTCCTCGTTTTGTTGAAAATTTGCTGATAAATTCTTAATGTATTCCGGGTCGCAAGCACTGTGACCAGGTATCATACAATCACCACAGCCAACAACTTCATGTTTCCGACAATAGAACTTAATTGTTTCTCCATTATGATGTTTGCATTTCCCTACATTTCGAAATGGCGACGATGTTAGATTAACTTCTACCAACACATGATCTTTACACAATTTAACTCTCACGTGTTGTCTAAAGCAGGCATTACACATTAACTCTCCACAATCTTTGCATAGACCTTTTGCTTGTGTGGTTATATTGTCTCCCTTACATGGCCCACATACTTGTTCATGTATATCTCCTTCCTCGTCTGTTTCTATCCTTTTACCAGCTACTTCCATATCTGAAAATATTACACATAGAATATATGCACAAGTGACAGATTTACAATGTACGTGATATACAGTATTACTGTATGTACAACGGACAGTATCGATCGAGTTATCTTAGGTAAACAAACCTACACCGTGTTTATGTTAACTGACTCGTGAAGGTCATAATGTTTATACGTGTGAAATGTTGAATTGAGAACGACCCGAGTTAAATTCATTATACTTGTTAATCGTTTTGTGTGCGTTTAACGAGACATTCTAAAAAACTGGTGTCAAATTCAATAGCTTCAAATGCATAATCAATAGAATATTTGCAATATTAGTACTTGACCTTAACATTTAAGCTGTATATATGCATTCCATATGGTCTGTATGTTGATTATTTGTGCTAAAAAGAAACATTTGTCGGTATAAATGTGAATGCTAAAATTATATCAAATTATCATTCTACGTTCATTGACACATTATATTTGTTCGGACAGTATTATCTGCAGGTAGAACCTCTTTAAACTGCATTGTCACATTAGAGGTACCTAAATGGTATACACTAGCACTTACCTCAATGTACAGAGCTCCACATGTAGAAAACACTTTTCAATAAAGATCGGTTTTGTCACTTAATATGTCCGTAAATGCTTTCTCATCTGTTTCTATCTAGGTACTTCCATATCGGAAATTGTTACACGTAAAACCAGTAAAGTACAAAATATAAAATGTCTTTGTATATAGTGCGGATGGTATAGATCGATTGTATCTAATGTAAACACACAATACACCGTGTGTTAAACATGTAAAATGGTACATGTATAAATATAGGTAAAATTCGCTATTTGCACGCGTTTCATGTTTATAATTATTATGGTTGATTGTTGTTGATTTCACGCATAAATGAATTCGTAACGGGTACCAATGTGACAGGTTAGATATATGTTACAATACTTTAATAATAGTTTTCTGCTTTGAAATGTTATAAAGTAGAAAATTAATGACGATCTCATATGACACAGTTACGAATATCGAATTGGATCTATAAGATGAAACGAAAGTAACGTCACATCATAGTTACATTGATGGTATACGATATATCTTATCCAATGTACAGAGCTCCACAGGTTTCTCCATGAACAATAGTTTGTTTACAATTATTATAATTTAAGACATTGACACAGGTTAAACTACTGATAAGTGGTTTTCTTCTAACTGCGTTTGAAAACATATTTTTCAATAATTTAAAAGTTATGGACTTCTCTAAGAGTATGATTTTATTTTTTGACTAGCTACATATCTGTAGGTCTTTCAGTCATGATACATTGCGAATCATTATAACCATCTTTCTATAAATAGTTTTAACCTTCTTCAATCATCTTTAGTTTAGTAAAAAATCAGTATTCATCCTGATGTACACACTGCATTATGGTAGTCCTTATGTAAATAATACTATCTCCATATACTATATTTGCATCCTTAATAAAATATATTTAATAATTTTACTTCTATATTCGAATTAATGATCTTTTTAAAAGTTGTTAGTGTTTGAAATTATTGTTTATCTAATCGCAGCGCAGTATTCACTGCATTGTAACTAAGGTAAATCAATATTTATATACCGAGTCAGTAAATAAGGAAACAATGATGATTTACACAAACATAATTTCAAACACTAAGCAGGTTAATGTTCATTTTGATAAATTTGAAATAATGAATTGGGCTACCTGACCACTTTATTTTTGTAAATGCATCAAACTGAACACTTACCTATTAGTAAAGGTATGTAGATGGAAATACTAAAATGGTGATTCTTTCCGTTGATGTTAAACGGATTTTTCTCATAATTTCAAAAGATGTCACTCTCTTATGCAAATATTTTAGAATAAAGAAAGCTTCTTAAAAGACTATGTAACTAGATGCACAAGGATATGCTCCTAATATATTACAGGTACGATTGTTTCTATTTAATAAACCCGCAGAAAAAAAGTTAAACGCGTTAATTGTACACTTCCTAGCTCGTGTAAGATGTATCACATGTATTTATAAAAGTTATACATAAATCGAATTGGACTCACTTTTTTACATCTTTTCAAGGACATTGTCTTGTCTTTACACAGCTTGAAACTGAGTCTCCTGTTAAGCTGTTATAAGATGTTGAGTCTCTTGTTAAGCTGTTAGAAGATGCTGGGTCTCCTGTTAATCTGTTATAAGGTGTTGTGCCTGCTGTAAAGCTGTTTTCAGATGCTGAATCTCGACATTAGTAGTAATAAGAAGCTGAATCTTCTTTTAAGCTGTTATAAGAGACTGGGTTTCCTTTTAAGCTGTTATAAGAGACTGGGTTTCCTTTTAAGCTGTTATAAGAGACTGGGTTTCCTTTTAAGCTGCTATAAGAGACTGGGTTTCCTTTTAAGCTGCTATAAGAGACTGGGTTTCCTTTTAAGCTGTTATAAGAGACTGGGTTTCCTTTTAAGCTGTTATAAGAGACTGGGTTTCCTTTTAAGCTGCTATAAGAGACTGGGTTTCCTTTTAAGCTGCTATAAGAGACTGGGTTTCCTTTTAAGCTGCTATAAGAGACTGGGTTTCCTTTTAAGCTGTTATAAGAGACTGGGTTTCCTTTTAAGCTGCTATAAGAGACTGGGTTTCCTTTTAAGCTGCTATAAGAGACTGGGTTTCCTTTTAAGCTGCTATAAGAGACTGGGTTTCCTTTTAAGCTGCTATAAGAGACTGGGTTTCCTTTTAAGCTGCTATAAGAGACTGGGTTACCTTTTAAGCTGCTATAAGAGACTGGGTTTCCTTTTAAGCTGCTATAAGAGACTGGGTTTCCTTTTAAGCTGCTATAAGAGACTGGGTTTCCTTTTAAGCTGCTATAAGAGACTGGGTTTCCTTTTAAGCTGTTATAATAGACTGAGTTTCCTTTTAAGCTGTTAAAAGAGGCTGAATCTCCTGTTACGCTGTTATCACAGCTTGAACCTCCTATAAAGCTGTTATATGATGTTGAATCTTCTGTAAAGCTGTTATAAGAGGTTGGATCTCCTGTTAAGCTTGTATAAGAGGCTGAGTCGCCTGATAAACTTTAATACTGTGTCTATTGTTAAACTGTAAAATGTTGCTGAACCTCCTGATAAGCTGAACAATATAAGAATCTGAAATTCCAGATAAAGCCGTTATCAATTGCTGTATCTCCTATGAAGCTGTTATAAGCTGCTGAAACTCCTGTTAATCTGTCATCAGATGTTAAGCCTCCAGTAAATGTGTTACAATGTGCTCTATCTCTTTGTTAAGCCGTTATAAAATGCTGAATCTCCGCTAAAGCTGTTATAAGATGCTGAATCTCCTGTAAAGTTGTTATTAGATGCTGATTCTCCTGTTTAGCTGATAACTGAGGCTGATTCTCCTGACAAGCTGTAATACAATGATGAGTCTCCTGTTAAGCTGTTGTGAGAGGCTGAATTTCCTGTTAAGCTGTTAAAAGAGGCTGAATCTCCTGTTAAGCTGTTATAAGATGCTGAACCTCCTGAAAAGCTGTTATAAAATGCTAAGTCTCCTGTTTAGCTGTTGAAAGATGCAGAGTCTCCTGTTAAGCTGTTATAAGTTGCTGCATCTCTTTTTAAGCTGTTATTAGAGGATGAGTCTCTTGTTGAGGTGTTATAAGATGCACAGTATTCTGTTAAGCTGTTATAAGATGCCGAATATCCTGTAAAACTGACAAAAGATGCTGAATCTCTTGTTAAGCTGTTGCCAGAAGCTGAACATCCTGTTAAAGTGTTTTAAGATGCTGGATCTCATGTTAAGCTGTTATAAATTGCTGAATCCCTTGTAAAGCTAGTATAAGATGCTGAACCACCTGTTAAACTGTTTCAAACGGATTAATCTCTTCTATAGCGTTTAAAAGATGCTAAATTTCCTGGTAAGATGTTGAAAGATGCTGAATCTCTTTATTAACTGTTATAAGAGGATGAACCTCCTGTTGATCTGTTATAAGATTCTTAACCTCCTGTTAAGGTGTTAGAAAATGAGGAATCCATTGTTCAGTTGTAACACGATGCTTTGTATCTTTTAAGATTTTGCAAAATGCTGAATATCTTGTTTAGCTGTTTGTAAGATACTGACTTTCCTGTTACGCTGTTATAATTTGCTGAGTATCCTGTTAAGGTGTTATTAGATGCCGATTCTCCTGTTGAGCTGTTATAAGATGCTGAGTATCCTGTTCAGGTGTTATAATTGCTGAATCTCCTGTCTCACATTAGGTGATCTGAACATAAAACCATCTTATTTCATTTATTCTCATTAAGACATTGTGTGAGGATAACGTATTTACCAGACAGTATCAAACAATGAAGGGCATACGTAAATGACCTTCGACGCGCGAAAATGTACCTTCGGACATTTGTTACATTATTCGACAATAATTGATTAAAAAAACCCATAAAATTTACATTTTTGTCACCCTCTTTAAAAGCAAAACCAATGACAAAAACTGATAGTTACTATATTTTACTCAACAGAAACATACTATTTGCTTTAAAATCCTCCAAGACCATTACTATGGCAACAGCGATTTGAAATTATTCTTTTTTTTAATCTTGGCTATACCCTATGAAAAAGGCAGATCGTGGAAAGAAGACATGAAATAGTTCACCAGATATGATATATATTGAAAGAGTATAATATAATGTTGCAACCAAAAATAAATGATGCTGTTAGGAAATGATTACTTGAATAGTTTACTGCCCATGTAAATTGAAGTGAGTTTTCAGAGTGAACAATGACGCCTTAGGTATACTTTTTCAAAATGTTGCGGTTTTGTCTGTACTGAACGTAAGTAACTGAAATTTGCCAATATTGATAATCACATAGGCATGCGGCATTCGGCTGTCTAAAAACAGAGTAGTCTCCAAGAGAGCAGACTGGCTCGGTTACACCAGACTTTGTATTTTCTTAATCAATTTATGTCACTTGTAATCATTTAACCATAGCGATTGTTACTATGAAATCATAGTTGATAGCACATACTAATCAGGTCACGGTGTATAAAGCCCGTTTTGCTTAGACTTTCGCTGGTGTTTTGATAATTACTTTGTAATAAGTAGTTTGAGTATAAATTGTTGTTTCTGTTAAACACATAGTTAATACGAAAACGGAATAGTATCTTTCGTTTTTTTGCAGTGATTCATACAGGCATGTGCCGTAAATGAACCGTAGATCGGGGTCACGCGTCTTGCTGATTCAGTTTCATTAACAAAGCGCTAGAGCTAGTCGGAGCTTACACATTTCCATAACCTTATGACCTTCCCCGCAACCTTTCAAACGTTTGGTATCTTCTATATAACAATTGTTTGATCGTTTTCTATCAAATGTCAAATATTACAAAACTGTGTACAAGTATGTCTAGACGAGTGTCACGTCTCCGCGTCCTGTTCCTACTGTGTAAGGCCCGAGTGTCCTTCCATTATCCCACTTCACGTTAACCCTACCATCGGAATGAACAACTGTCACTGTACCATCCCACCACTGAAAATGACAACATTCTCAACATGACACTCATGTGATGTAAATATAGCATACCTTGCTTCTTCCTTACAGTAACAGAAATAAGTATAACAATATCTTTAAAAAGCAGATTTATAATGTAATTGGTAATTTGCCTGAAAAGGTAACTAATTATATAAATTAACTATTCGAGCGAAGAAAGTGTTTTGGCTGGAATAATATCTACAATGTTTTTTTTAAACACCATTATTACGATAAAGAGTCCAATAATATAAACTTTTGAACATTTTCCTAAGTAATAACATGATTTAAAACGTTAAAAAGCAGAAACTTATTGGTTTAATTGTAGATCGATCTTTGGACTGGAACTATCAAATAAAGGAAGTTTGTTGTAAAATAAATGTAAAACCGAACCTTTTTAAACGGATATCATGATATTTGACTAATGACATAAAAAAGATTTATTACAATTCCTATATTCTGCAGTTAACAAGCTAGCCCTCGACTATTTCTGTAGATTAATCAGAAAATCCGAAAATAAAATCTACGCTTTACGGTCCGCGACAAATAGAGGTCTTACAAGCTGAACACCGCAATCACAATACTTAAAGAAAACATTTGAATATTCAGAAATGTGTATCTGGAATGAGATTCCCGTAAGAACGAGAAACAGTAAAACATTAAAGCATTTCAAATATTCAGTTTTCAAACTTCTCATATAATTTAATCTCAAATAATTTATATGGATAATCCAGATCGTTGACTTTACTTTAACACAATTTGAATGTGTAATGGCTTTTGAATTTAGTTCTGCTCAAATCAATCGTGTAACTTGTTATTGTTGTTTTGTTTATACTATGCATTTTGTAAGAAGGCCTCATGTAAGATAAGTTTTGTTTTAAACATATAGACTTAATGAGTTACCTTCTATAAATAAAGATTATTATTATTATTATTATTATTATTATTATTATAAACTTTGAAGAAAAAGCTGTCAGAGTAGATTTCTGTTATATGGATTTGTATTGCCTTAATTTATGTAGAAAGCATTAAATATTCTATGAGATACTTTTATACCATTCCGTATGGAAACTTTACATTTTTTAAAAAATTTAAGGTCTGTTTAATTATCCGGCGAAAAATGGATTTTCGTGCTGGAAGTATCACAATTAAAAAGTAAGGTTACCGTTGTAAAATTCAACGCGCATTTTTATAATGTATTGAAAACATTTGGTGCTGAATAGTTTACAATTAAAATGTAAAACTATTTCACATTGCATGTATAGAATGCAGAAATATAGTACAGTTGCAGATATAGATTAAGCACATGCCTTTGGATGTAAAAATGCAGAACACAATCTGCAATAAAGTGCAAATTATTGACTAATGGAAGATCCGATATGATAATTCGCGACCGGCATAGTTTAAGAATTAAATTGATCGGCGTGGCTAATAAGAAAATAATTGTATTAAAAATGATGTACTCAATACTTTAGAAAACACTCATGGTTTTTTTTTAGCTATAGTAACAAGTAGTTGTTACCAATTGTTATCAAAATAATTGAATATAAAGAAAACGATTAATATGTATGCTTTTTTCTGGCAGTAGATGCAGCGTAAAGGTATTCTGTAATCGAACTCCTATACTTATTTCATTTCTTAGTAAGACCATAGTATTTCAAAGGCAATGAGCATATCTCAACAAAATTTTAATGAACATTACATAGATATTCAGATAATGTAATCACGCGTTGTATTAATATTATGTGAATATCTCCAAATAAGAATAAATTAACGCAAGCTGCTTCATACGCTCACTACAGCAATTGTTTATTGATGAGATGAAGAGGAAAACAAAGAAATTGTGAAATAAATATAGGCAATATCTGCACCGTGAATAACAGTTGTATGTCATTATAACTGCATCCCTCTGTATGATATTTTGTGCGTTGTCTGAGTTGCATTCTTGCATAATTATTTTTTTATCAATATCACTATAGATGCATATTGTTTAAGGCAGATACTGATACGGGCAACTGCCAATGTACATTTACCTTTATACAAGACAGTTGCTTAGTTACAAAGACAGTATTAGAAATACTCCTTATAACTTGTGTCCCTACACATATCCTATACAACTTTTTAATTCAAGATAACGCTGTTCAATAAATATTCAATACAGGAAGTAACTGTCTTGCATCAACCCAGTGCTTTTTCATATTTTGTTTTCACCATTTTTCCTGTCACATCCAATCTATTACAAATTTATTATTCGTATCAAAGTAGATTAGATACAGTAGTCGGAACGTAACAGTTGTCAGAATTTGCGTATATCGTGCGTGTAACGTGCATATAACGTGCGTGCGTTCATCGTGTATTTTGTCAATCGTGTATCGTGTATCATATCGTATAATTCATCGTGTAACGTGCACCATATACTATACACGATACACGATATACGATTCCCGGTGCACGATAGGCCTATCCGGTATACGGTTCGATGCTTTATTCAGTCGTGGATTGTTTTATTAAGCGTGTACATCTCCGCAAAAGAAATTAATACTATTCACAGCAAAACTCAATATAATATATCTCTGCCGGGAAGCGCTGATGACATGCGTATCTCCTTTTGAATGTGAACTAATCAATGAACTTCATTCAATTTCTTACTCGAATGCCGAGATAAATAACGGATAAACAATTCTTAACTATTACTACAATAAAACACAACAAAGGGCAATTCTGTGAAAAAAGTTGAACAGGAACACGCAGACAAATGCGCACCTTTCCTTGGTACTGATCGTTTAAATGAAGCTTCTTTGAATTATCTGTAGTTGTTGCTGTGAAATAGCCCGGGAACAAAATTCAATACAGTAGTTATCATAGGGCCATAACTCTGTGATAACAGCTGGACATGTGCGCATCTCCACTAAGTACTATAGGTGAACATGCAGTTCGTTGAATGCCCCAAGTCATTGCCGAGAAACAGCCCGGAAACGAATGTCACAAGCACCGACGGATGGCCAAAGCGGAGATTATATGCTTGTCTCTTCGGGGAGCATAGAATGTCAGGTACTTACCCATAATAAGTTGTTTTCATGTACTTTCGATCCGACAACAACCTTCGTTACTGGAATCACCTCTGAAAAGTATGATATCATGAAAAATATATTTATCTTGAAGCAGGCTTATGTATTTGTTATAGTAACATTTTGTAAATAGTCATGTATAGTAGTGTTGTAAAAAAGTGTCACATCCGTGAAGTAGATCTACTCCTGTTTCTAATGACATGTACGTTGTAATTAGCTTTGCTGAATAGATAAGCTAAATATACTAACATGAATTATGCAACTGTACCAGCGGTAGGTTATGAACCACTTGCAGTTTCTTTTGATGAGTAACAACTTATCAGTTTACGTCAAACAACATTAATTTATAAAAAAATGATCATGTTTCATATCATTTTGTCAATGCGCTTTAAAAAGTGAAATGTAATGAAGTTTAAAGCGTAAGCGTTTCATTCTGCGGCTAGAACCAACTCGTTGCTGGTTTCTGTGTTCAGTCAGGAGATCGAACCCTGTTTTTTGCATATTTTACGAAATGAAAACCTTGCAAATTTTGGTCCATTTTCTGACACTGCTATTTACGTTTTGCCAACGTGACCATTGAAATCATTGGTTCGCTTTCAATAAATGATTTAACAATGTTTCATTGTTTTGAAAAGGGTTTATCGGCTTGATATCTTAAAGTTATATCTATTTAAAGTACAGTGCATGTTCTATATGAATTGCATGCGAGCAAGCGCTACTTCTCTGATCGATACGGCTAGACGTAAAACAAGAGCCATGTTAGAGTTGGGCACCCCCCCCCCCCCCCCGCCCCCTCGCCGAGTGCTACGAGAGTTTTTATTACCAAAAAAATTGAAGTGAGAGGAATGGATATGTATGGAAGATTATTCATGTAAAAATTACAACACGCTTGCTTCCGAATGCTTCATGATAAACAACACCTGTATGCATTGATTAACACCCTTTATGTCGGCTTATTGCATTTCTGTTAGATAGCCTTGATTAGAATAATGAGTAATAAACAATTAAACTTGTGTCCAAGTCTACCTGTACCTAAATCAAGGAAGTTTTTACATTCCTCTCTCTATCAAAATTGTAACCACTGACCTATATATACTGTGTATATAGGTCTGTGCTGTAACATGTTAGGCTTTACACTATTTTAGTCACGATAATTAACTAAATAAGATAATGGTTTTGATAATGTAGTGTTTTATGACCCTTATTATTGCCAGGGGCAATACTGCCCTGTAGAAAAATGCAGCTTATCAAAATAGTGCATAATATTGCATAATATGATGTTATGTGACCACATGGGTCCTGAGATAGTGATGGATTAGCGTTTGTCTCAGAAACTATTACAACATGTACAATAAATTTATAAAATTTGGTAACCAAACCTCACACAAATTTGCCCCCAAAAAATAAAGATAGTGTTAAACTAATAATTTTTTAACAACGAAAATTTAACACAGCCCTATATATCTATACCATGCATAGTTAAAATTAAAGTTTTAAAGGTTGCTAGTAAATAGTTGATAGATTGTTAGGGAGACACTCAAAATTCCCTTGTTCCAAAAAATGGCATAGTAGTCAAAATCCCCTAAATAGATTTTACATTGTAAGATCAATTTTTTTTCAATCATTTGCTACAGTAAAGTAAAAGTAGAGACAAATAAAACAGTTAGTAAAAACATTTTCATTTTTTAATGCGTTTCCACTTGTTACCCATTGATGGGATTATGACTACTATGCCATTTTTGGACCAAGGGGATTTTGAAGTACTATGTATGAAGTAATTGTAAAATACAATTTTTATATCACCCATACATGTTTTCATTACTTATATTTCCCCCGCTGTCCAATTGTCTGTATTTCATCACATTAATATTATGTAAAAGGAATAGAGCACTGTTATTAGATATGAAGGAAATGGCAATGCAACCGGAAAAACGAATGTTCGATTACATAAGGTGTTATTATTAATTCTTGTAAGAAAACTTCTTTTATTCTTTCTACGCGTTCGTTGCAAGCGTTGTTTGTTTCATTTCATTGTTTTGTAAACGTATTTTAACATATATCTTTTATTTATATAAACTATTTTTAAATTTAAAGAAAAATCAAAGTAGAATCTGTTTACATCAGTTATGTTTCATTTATCCTATCTCACAAGTTGCTTATTCTGTAATTTACGAAAATTAAACCTGACAAGGTATAAAAATGTTCTGTTATGATTGTTGCACATTTCATACTTGAACATTTCATTTGGCGGAGATGTTTAATTAAACTACGAATTCATTTTCTGGGCTATATAAATAAGCTCTTAATTTACTTGACTTTCTGAATAATTGAAACATTCTCTTATGTAAATGGTTGTACTAGCTTAACTATACACAACAGAAATATAATGTCTAGAGCGTAAATAATGCAGTAAAAATCTTACCTTTGTTTGTTGGTGCTGTATTGTCATCAAACTTTCCACTTTTGTTGTCTGGCTTTGCCGTCGTAGTTTGATCTTTGCGACGAGGTACTACAACTGTAATGTTAAAAGAACATATGTAAGCGTGCCATTGTAACTAAGATGCACATGTTTTTGCATGGACAATTTCAAACTTCGTAATTTTAAATTCTAGAGCTGTGTCTTTTCGTTTAAAAACGCGTAGCTTAATACAGTTGCGACCAATGACTTTCCCCTGTCAAATATACAAAAACAATGTCCTAACATAGAACTATCGACAGTCGGATTAAACATGTACATGTTTTTTGGTGCTTGTTTTATCTAAGATTGCATTAAACTACTATTATAAAGTATTGTGTTTTATATATCATGTATCGGTCAGAATGACAGAAACGTTCATCTGAAGTTGGGACGCAATGTCTATTGTACCTTTGCTATCTAGTCGACGTGCTGAGTTTGTTCCGGTGCCTGACGCCTCTTGGGAATTCTGCACTGTAGCATAATGCCTGTCATCAAACCATCCAAGGGTAGGTATTGAACTAAGATAGTGTTCAATACTCTCATCAATTTTGAAGTCAAGTGAATCAGGGGCAGTGGATGAAATGTATTCGACTCTTTCTGTTGATTCACCAATGAAACATTTGCTAGTTTTAACCTGGATGAACAACTCGCATTCATTATCTCCCCTGAATGTATCCAGTCGTTTTAGGATATCTTCAGCTTCCTTCTTTGTTTTATCGAGATACTTTCTTTCTTTTTCTAAGCCACTTATAATTAACGTCTCTTTCAAATCCAGTTCGTTGAGACTTTTCTGTTCTAAATCATCGAAGTACTTGTTTACTTTCTTTCTAAAGTCGGAGATGGTTCGTTTAACCTTTTGCTTTTCCTTTTCAATTCGAGATATATCTGTCTTTGGGTTATCTACCAATTCACTAAGATCTGAGAGGAAAATCTGAGTTTCCTTTCTGATATTTTGGTATTCGGTGCTCGTCTTAATGCCTTTAGCAGCCTCAGGTAAATGTTGGGTTTTGGTGCAAGTACTATAAAGATAAAAAAGAACTATTTCAAACGCATACCAAAAACCAGAGATAATTTAATATTCATTCTTTGACAGTACATTACATATAAATAAATTATTTTTATGTATTTGTCCGCATCCGGATTAATCTATGATGTTTGTTATCGACATGTGATAAATTGTTTATCTTTGTTTTATCTAGTTCCCTTATTACATTTGCATAGCCAATACTGCATGTTTAAACTAAAAGTTTTGACTAATGATCTTTCATGCTAACAAGTATTTTAATGTATGCGGGATGATTATTAAATCAGTTATTTTGTATTTTCATTATGTCATCAGTATAATTATTCACGTCTATCTCTAATATTCGATTGGAATTGAAAGTTTCCCCAGTGAATAAGTTGATATTTTCTAAATTTGAATATAACATAACAATCAAACATGGCGTCTACTAGGCCATTCACGTTAGTATTTTATTTCCATTCAATGAATTATTACACTCAATAACATTATATGTAGCTCACTCGGACGTGGTTGCAACTTAGTAATTCAGCTCAAACGTATGCTGGCTAATTAGGTATTGTCAGCTGCTATAATTTAAGTATACTTACTTTTTACAGTATACATACACTATTCCTTGATAACACTCTACAGGCCACAACTGCTTGCTACATGGTCAAGATAACAGTGACCTCTGTAAGCTGTTCCTTTATTCATTCTAAATGCTTTCCACACAATTTTATCAGAACAGTTCAGTAGAGCGCACTCATATGCCTCTTGTTCATATTGATAACGTGTAATAAAATCGTCGGCTTATCTTCCTCCATGGAATGAAAATTCCCCCAGGTTAATATATTAAGCTTCGACCGTTTCCCAATGTTAATTCGAGGGAGTATCATTGACAAAAATAAAGTGATTTTTTAGACATTTGTGCAAAGAACACGTACAGGTTGCTAGCACTAAGACTTGAACCGGGGGCTTTCAAGTTTTTATTTTGGTTCCGTCACAACAGCTTTTATAACAGATATCAATATACTTCATTTAAGAATCCAAAGAGAATATGTAAAACAAATTGGACGTAAATTTAGCGCTTATCATCTTATCTATATCAATTAAGAGCTTTTTGTTTGTACAGTCAACAAGGATGAAGTGCTGTACGTATTAGATTTTATCAAATTATTACCTGTGATCCAGAGCCTTGCATACACTGCAGCAGACGATATCATGATTTCCACAGAAGATGTTCACGAGTTCTCCGGCATGTTTAAAACAGCGCTTTGTCGGGAAAGACTTTATTGCGGACTGGCTCACTGCTGTGAACTGTCCCTTATCCAGTAGCGTGTGTCTTCTATTCAAGGGAATACGGTTGTGTGATTTAACACATGGGTCACATATGTAAACCAAACATTCTTCGCAGTAACGATCAGCTTCCACGTGTCTTCCTTCATCTCCACACAGAGAACACGGAAAGTCATAGAAAGATTCATGTCCACCTTCTAACGTCCTAGATAAATTATGTCTGGTTGCCATATTGTAATAGATTTGCCACGTCCCTTCGGTAAAGCTTTACAATATGCATACACTTTTAAGTAAGCTATTTTCTGATTTATATCTCCTTTTATATGTTCCTACAATTTAAATAATTTCCTGATGTTTAATACATAGTTGTAAAACCACAAATCAAGATGTAACTAAATGTCGGCGTTATTTTACTTTATTATTTTCCTTATCGCTGGCCTAGATACCCGGATGAATCAACATGTAACTTGATATATCGTGATTGTACGTCCTGTTTATTTATAAACTGTTAAATTGAAGGTGAGTATGAACTTTCATTCAGTTACTTGATAACTGACAATATATTTAAAGTTATCGATCTTTCACCCTTAAGAATAACCATGTAAGTGTTAGGTGTGGTGTTTAGTGTTGTTTAAAACAATTTTCAAATGAAACAATATGACCTTGAAACTTAAACCTGGTACTTTTGCGCAAAAAAATCGCTCGGTTCATATTATTCGCATCTAAGCACATTTGCGAAATAAAACAGTATACGTTACCACAGGTCGAAATTT
Source organism: Saxidomus purpurata (assembly GCA_022818135.1). Classification (NCBI taxonomy): domain Eukaryota; kingdom Metazoa; phylum Mollusca; class Bivalvia; order Venerida; family Veneridae; genus Saxidomus; species Saxidomus purpurata. The sequence continues at coordinate 2,175,330 of JAFMSR010000019.1, forward strand.
TCCAGTGAACAGGTTATCTTTTTGATGGTATTTTTAACAAATAAAACTACAGCTTTTACACCTCGGAAATACACTGGTCTCAGATAGTCACCTCAGTATCTAAAATAAACCACAAATGCGTACACACTAATTAGCAATATGGTAAAAACGCACTTTAGCTTACCTCCGCTGTTAAACTTTCGTCGCAAAATTTAATTACCTGTGCTCAAAGTCGAGCAAATATCCAATGGTCATCGTTAGTGAGTACATAATTTATATGTTCGAAATTACCTTATTATGTTGCAGATTACAATGGTCACAAAATAATCCATGCTTTAATTTTTAGTGTCTGCATGGTAAATTCTTATAAGAAATGTTCATGCAAGTATTCAGCATCCTTATTGTCAACTATTCCACAGTATACCCTTACTTATTTAATAGAATAAATGTGTTTCATTGCAACTATTATAACGATATTGACAGAATGCATCTTTAAAAATGTTTACATTGAAAACAACCCTCACAATAACTTGAAGTTGAATACCATACTGTACCTAAAATGTACATGTACCTCTGTATTCCAAACTGATCAACAGCAAAACAATAACAAAGCGTCAACAGGTAGCTATTGCAAAAACAACCACTCGCTACAAATTTATGTTACATGTACCATGTGATGTAAAGTGCAAAATATAGGACCATTCAACGACATGTACGAGTTTAAAACGATAAGCTATCAAGGAATGAGATACAATGTAAATAAATATCCAGATATAGAATAGTATACATAAGTTTAAATTCACATATATTCACAATATGAAGTCTTGTCTAAAGGTCCTCATTTTTCCAATATTTTCCGGAAAAAATATTCCGTTGGAAAAACATAACATGTTACATGTACATGCATATTAATTATCATATAACTCATACAAGCACCATCTTTCAAAACGTGCATTTCATTCTGCCAAAAAGTACAATATATGAAAATGTCTAATCACTTAGGGCAATGCGGATATTTATACATTTGTACGATAATAACCGTAGTGTAAAGTTTTAAGTTTAAATTATTTAGCTTCCGTTGATTAAATGTATTGCATTTCATGTCAAAGTTTTTTTGAGGCGGCTAGTGTGATTTATTCAAATTAAAGATAACAGTTGTCTACGCAGATTTAAAACGCCATATAGTATGACAAATTGAAAATATTGAAAAACATTTAAGGACAGTTCTTTTATTATTATTTAATAACGTTTTCTTATACTTTCAGCACTAAGTATGACGTATCCACCAGTCATCATCTTTACAGTTTTCCTGTTTCCAGCCATCCATTACGATAATAATATTTTATTTTACAACAAGTGATATGAAAAAGAGACACACTCTATAAGGATGAGGAAGTTGTCAATAATAATATAGTTAAAGTTTACATCTAAAGGAACCTATCAAAATGTTTAAAATTGAGATAAATAGGCCTTGAATTGATACTATCTTCTTACTTACAAAGTGTACCAAACAGAAAAGAAAACAATAATTGTAACAATTCGTGTGACAAAATTTAATAAAGCCCCGAATCTGTTAGAAAGAAACCAGCATACGTATTCATATAATACAGCTATATGATGACAATTTTGCAAATTATCCCTGTATATACATACATATTCACCCCACCTGGCTGTCAGAAGATCCAATTATAAAATTCTAGGTATAGATTAGTCAAGCTTACGGTGAAACAATATTCAGTTGTGAAAATAATTAGTATGAGATTTTATTAAGCTGGAGGACTTTTAACGGACTGCTATGATATTTACAAAAACTGAATAAGGGATGACGGTGTTTATACAGTTGTCAGTTGGCAAACTCATCGACATATTAAAGTATATTGTGACATGTTTACTGATGGAGTTGGCTGGACAGTAAGTAAATTTTCAACGAAAATTCCAACGACTTCCAATTAAGCTGGAGACATAAACTTGTCACGTTGTCCGTCCATCCGTTTGTACGTTAAAGCATATATACATCCAGAACCATATCTACAAAACCCTTCGATAAGTTTTCTAAAAAATACTGAAAATGTTCAACATCAACAAATAATTTAGTGGTCAACAACACATTAAAAGTTCGAATTTCAATGAAAAAAGATTAAAATCTTTGACAATGTGTCTAAGTCTTAAGATGACTTTTATGTAATTAAACAAACATACATTCAATGTCATGTAGTATGTTCGTTTTGCAATCAGTTTGTGCATCCTGAGCTAATTTTACAAATGATACGTTATTTTTTTCCAATAAGAACATGTAAAAGTAATTAAACATGACAATACAGCGAGCCTTGTTTAAACAGGTACCTATGTCAAAGATTTACAACAATACAATAGCTAATACGGATTATTCTATTTTCTGACATAGGTGTTTCAGCAACGTTTCAATGGATCAGTGGATTTCTTTAGAAACCTTTCTGAATATGAACACGGATTCGGCCATTTGAATGCAGAATTTTGGCTAGGTATGAATACCTTTTCTCTAGAGTTAACGATTTCTATTAGTACTACAAGCGTAACCTTTCTAATTATTATGTGTTATGTTGAGAAAAACTGAAGTTTAATGAAGAACATGACATACGTACATGTCAATGCACATCTTATTCCTGTCTATTTTAATCGTCTATATTTGCACATATTTATTGTCTCAATTCAGTTCTATTAAACCAAGCTCAACTAAAATATTTTTTACCAAATGTTTACAGGCCTTGATTACATACAGAAATTAGCTAGTCAAGGAGAAACGAAGCTATCTATCTACATGTATAGAACTAGAAGATGCCGGTTTCACCAAAGCTTATGAAAAATTTAAAAGCCTTTATCTTTCAAACTGTCAAGACTACACCCTTCAATTTGGACCAACTATGGAATATTTCGGAAGTAAGAGTATTGCTTCTTATTTATCAGTGTACATAAATTCATAACAACCCATCGTTTTTAACTATGTTTGCACTCTTTATATCGCACGATATAGCCATCTCTCTATGTTTAAATATACACAGATGTATGTCCAAACACTCGAATGATTGATCTATAAACGTGTATTTATTTTAAATACATTTTTAAATGCAAACCTTAGTTTTAACAGTACAAAATGTAGCGTATACTAGTCTTCATGTAAAACAAGTACATTGTATTGTTTTTCATATTTAACATAATTTAAAACTTTAAGATTTCGCAGCTCACAGCGCTGTATTAGACGTCCAAGTCACTGTTTATTAGTCGATAAACATAAACAATGCCTTATTTGTGAATCTAAAAAATATATACATAACTATTACTTGTGTTGCTGTACCTCTCTTGCTTAAGAGCTTAAATTTATCTCATACAATATTGTTTACAATAAGTTTCAAGCAGTAATCGATTTGATCCATTTCACAACGGTGGCAAGTTCTCCACTCACGACCACGATGCAGAGTCTTCAAGTGGCGATTGTGCTGTAAAATTCCATGGCGCCTGGTGGTATAACAATTGCTATACAGCGAATCTAAATCGAGAGTACATTACACCTGGGAGAGAAGATGATAAGGCGATGCTTTCCGTCAGTTTCCGTGGCTTTAGCTCCTTAAAATTCAGTAGGATGATGATAAGAAGAGGGATATATGAATCGGACATGGTTTAGACATGATATCAATACTTATTTCAGAATGATTCTTAGACCTGATTTAGATGGTATACCAAGCCGTGGGTTAGATATGATAAGAAAACATTGTTTGTTCAGATCAACTTCCTTGCACCAAGTCTAGGTTACAAATCACTAATACATGCCTTTGGAATACTACGCTCAAGTACAGCTTCAATTTAGCAGTGTTGTGCCGTTTATGTGTATGTCCACAGTGACGCTTGCATGTTTGAAACTAGACGTACCCGAAATGTGTGAGATTTATTCGAGTTGGCGTAAAATGGTAAACAATTTCGGAACTGTCAGTCACTGTTACAAAACGGTTTTCATTTGGATCTTGAAGTAAACGTTTACGGAAAATGTAATTACTTAGGCTATATATGCAATAGGTTTTTATAAATATGCATTATTCTATATGAAGTAATTGAAGCTGAAACTGGGTCTATGTGTGAACTGTGTTGTTTACCTTCTTATTGATATATAGTAGCTAGGGTTTGTTTTAACTAAAATGCACTGTTTGGGTCCCAGGTACGCTACACTCACCTGTGTGATAGACTTGCGGCACTTTGTGTTGATGTTTGTTACCAGATTTAATATCTGAAAAATTAGCATCAGAAAATAATGAATGTTGTTCGAAAAAGAGGTATTTAATTATCACAATAGTAAACAAAAAGTATGGAAGTTGCACGAGGATTGATTAGTGTACTAGTGAAAAATAGAAAGTTTATTTTTATAAATCAGTTTCATAAGCAAAAAGCTAAATACAGAATACAAAGATGTATGAGTATCTCTATACACTTTTCAGTGAATTCTCGGCCGAATAATAAACCACGTGCTACATGTAGCAACTCTCCATCTAAGGTTATGAACTCCTCCCGGGAAATTCAAATTGTTGACAGTTGAGTTGAAAAAAATATAGTAAATTTCTTTGACATTTACACACAAAATACTAATGTACCAATAGAAACATAAAATTACAAAATACACCTGTGCATATTTTAAATTAATTCATTATCTAGTTCTTTCAGGGCTTTAGAAGGGGTTCTCTGGTGTTTACCATGCACATTTTATATGGAAACCTTCCCCAGAGCCATCCTGTGGTTTTGATATTCCAGTTGGGGGTTTACGTAAGATTTCTTAACCTTTAAGACAGTTTTGACAAACATGTTGCAATGGCTGTTTACTGGGTTGATTGGATCGTTGTTTCCCACGTGAAGATAAACGTTTAGTAAAATGAGTCAGTGCCTAATGGGCATTTGTTCATTCAAAAACTTTAAATGGTTCTTTGTCGCTATAACAATCTCACCTCATTTGTACAATTCGAGTAGTAAAACATATTTCAAACATAAATCCCTATAAAGTTGTCATCGGAAAATATACTTAAACTTATATATGTGCTATCGTCACTACCATGTTCAGAGTCTGTGATACTATTATACATCGTGTATCTTTTTCTAGTGTTGTGTTATGTTTAAAAATAAAACAGCATTTCAAACGTCGGATCTTAAAGTTTCATTGATAAAACATTGGTATGAATAGAAACATATCCACCAAAAGGTCAAAGATATTTACAAAATAGATTATATAGTTATGTTGTCCATTTTGTGTTATAATGACATAGAATCAATCACATTCATGTCGGCGATCCTCAAATGATCCAGTCTCTTTAATTCTATTATCAAGCCAGTGTATTTGAATTAAGAACATGGTTTAAATGAAGTCACGCATCAAAATGACGCCAAAGTGTTCTGTACTTTGAATGCATTAAAACGTGCATATCTCCTGACTTTTTGATTTACAGAATATTTGCCACAAGTAAACTTAACAATACCCGTTATACGACGATATTGCTAAAGATAACGTACGATGAACTCCTGGATAACACGTTTTTTTCCTCCAATAATGTAAACATGAAATTACGATTGTGCTATATCGAAAATACCATCGACATCTTATTACATCTAATTATAATTTGTTTATACATCCTCATGCATCAGTGGTTTGCCAACCTTTCAGACAAATTATGTAACGAATGCTCTGGACGTACGGGAATGGGTTTATAGTGTTACTGATAGTTTAGACAATAAGGTTGATATTCTAGAATATGTTGATACATAGTGTCTACTTTATTTTTAATTGTAAAAATAAAAGTCATAGTGAATAGAAGTCTTAATAACTTTAAAGAAGGAATGCATAAAACCCAGTTTTAGTCATATCTCAGCCAAGTCTATACCATACAATTAATGTTGCAGCTATTCTTACATTACAGTCACTATTACTTGCATGTGTCTTTTATTGTGAGTATAGCAGTATGATTTACTACTTTCAGTAAAAGTACCTAAAAGTAAATTCTGATAGGAATATAAGAAATAATAAACGATTTTACTCTGAAATATTTTCTTCAGAGACAATAAAGTGTTTATACATGTATACAAAAACTAGACGAGCGAGAATATAAAGTATGCAATTTTATTATTACAACAGGAATTTCGATAGGCGAACACCTAGATTTAAAGGTCAAGAACAACTGAAACTTGCCGCGTGATATGTGAATTACCTATAAAAGACGATGTAAAAATAGCTTACATAAGATCCCGGATTCTAGCCAACATTTCTCAGTTACGCGAAATAAAAAACTCCTAGGTTTGAAAAGCTGCCAATTTTCATTACGAACATACACATCCAAACATCAGAAACAAGCAAGTTTGCCAAAGCGGATCTATGTTTTTTTTGTTGTAATTTACTGATAAACAAAGTTCAAAGATATAAAAGTGCACTCTCTCCGGAAATTCAAACTAAATTGAGCATTAGAAATTTGGCAGTGCAACAACATTTTGTCGACTACTTTTGCACATATGTTTATATAGAACTAATTTGTTTTTTCTCAGACGAATAACAAGGCAGGCAAGTTTCCGTGTGTTTCATAAGAAACACTTCTAAACTCCTGTAACTGATTTCTGTTCAGACATAAACACCACACTAACATTAACAGGGCTTAAATTCTATTATTATACATGTTGTTTGTTTGCAGGAGAAAAATGATACACGAGTTTTAACAATGAGATAACGACAACTATTTGTTATATAACAAGTTAAAGCTGAATCCGTATGGTAATACATGTAGTTAAGTTGAAAGCTCCAACGATAACAACAAAATAATTAATTAGCACAATCGGGTAATGTATGCATGTGCATGCGCATGTGTGTAACAATACAAGTGAGTGTAATTGAAAGAAGATGATAAACGTGTGCCACATAAAGGGCGGTATATATTTGTTGTTTGTTTTGGGGTTTTGACCCTGAGGGCATCAACCAGTGTTTTGGCGAGTTTCTTTCATGCTTTGGCTGCAACTACACATTGTTAGAAATGACGTGTTGTACGTGAATTAAATACGTGTAATAAAAGCAAAAATAGCAGGAACATCACAAACTTATAAACAGTTATATGTCCGTCCGTTTATCTGTATGTTCGGCTGAAGGTCAATGGCCCTGTTAATTTAATTTTTATTTCAAGAATAAATTATTATCTCAGCGTTAACTTTTTTCACGGGATCCATTCCCGTCAATACTAATCAAAAAGAAGAGAATCAGCATGCAAACTCCAAAACATGGCTTGAATGATTAACACGTTTATATTCTCAAGTGAGCTTTTAGGGCCATCATACCTCTCTTGTAATGTTCATGCATGCTACACTCGCAGCAAATCCCATTGGATGCTTTTTAAGCAGCCGACGTGTAAGATAAACTGTTAACTGATTCAGAAACGCTCTGATTTATTTCTGATTTCGATGATTGGCTGTTTTATAAATATATGATGTAGCGAAACATTCTCCTTCAGTTGTGTATATCAGGTTACACACCAGAAAAGAACCAATCATCACTGCTGCGCCTTTTCACTTGTATCATCAGGAGTTTGATCTGATATTGTTAGTAGGATTGGGGTATTTGTGATATTTGAATCAAATCAAGCAAATTATTTTAGGCTTTGCGAGGAGGTAATAAGGGTTTCTTTCTAAACGTTTTCTGGAGTAGTATGTATATGCGTTAAACTTGATTAAGGTCACAGGAGGATTAAACAACATCATTAACTGGTGCATTCGTCCGCATAAATGTTTAAAAGTCTTTTTAAAATTATGTTGACAGCTCAATCTGGCACGCGGGTATTCTAACGATTGTTCTTTGTGGGAAACAGATTCAACCGACCAAATTTGGGAAGGCAAAACCTTTATACCGTCTGCTGTTTTTGGTGTTTTTACACATTGGATTTATGTTTTAATATGAACTGCATATATTACTAAGTTAAACCAAATACGTATTTTTAGATTATAAGTTTGGCCTTGGAGTCGAAGTTTACCTTCTGGAGATATGCTGTTCTTTGGTAAGATATTTTGTCAAGTTTCTGTGCAGTGAACCTTTTTTTGATAATTGCACCTTGGTCAATCTCTAATAAACTTCTGTTGTAACATGGTAAAGTTAATTTTATTGTTTTGCTAGATTCACGCTATGTTATTAAACATCATACTAAGTCTGACAAATAACATAGTAACTTTCCTTAAATCAACTTTAGTTACGTTTTAAAAGTACACCGTGCGTTTATGAATTTGGTACCTTTCATATTTTTAACGTAATATATTACATGTTTCTTTTATCATCTGTATCTGTTTTAACGTCTTCGGTCTGCGCAGCTATTGAAAACTGCATATACTAACTGTAAAAAATATCGTTTATATACCAGTTCAATATGTAAACCATTATTCTAACCTTGTCATTTTGTCTTATATCGGCTATGATGAATTCAAGCATGATATGCCAAAGACGGTATATCAAGCTATATGTAGTTGACCGGAACTATTTTCAGCTGTTGAAAATTACCCCTGCATATTTTAACATAACTCTGTCATTCTATTGTGAAGGTGCGAAGCCTCTTATTATTCTGATTCTTTCTAATTAAAATAATTGTAAAAGTAATCGTATAACGTGTAGCCCGTATATCGTGTAGCGTGTCGTTTGCGCTGCGTATATCGTGAATATCGTTCTGAATCGCTTATCGTGTAATTACCGTATGTGCATCGTGCATGTACCGTGCGATCCGTGTGATATATGTAACTGCTACGTTCCGACTACTGTTACCACAGTATCCAAGTATGCTTATTATTGACAATGTTTTTCTTAACAATACATGTTTTAAATACGCAATATATCGAACACAAGAGGATATATTTCTTCTAGAACAGATATAGATTAAATATATATTGCAATTATAGAACAAATATTTACTTTTTAATCCAAAAATATTTTAATGAATAAATGCACTTCTTATTAAAAAAAAAATTAGCTTTTTATCCTATAACTATTAAATATATATTGCAAATATAGAACAAATATTTACTTTTTAATCCAGAAATATTTTAATGAATAAATGCACTACTTATTAAACAAAAAATAGCTTTTTATCCTATAACTATTTTCATTGAATAAATATATTGCAATTTTAGAGAAAAATGTTTTGTTTTTAGTCATATACTTTTTATTGAATATATATTTGACATAGAATATTGAAACGTTTGTCACGCCATTATATGGATTTTTAAATCTTTGCGCGTAATTCTATTTTGATAGAAATATTCATAGATTTTCGATGTGTATTACAATCTTTGTTTCGACAAGCCTTTAACGATTCTACCCAAATTCGAAGGACTACAAGTACAATAGATCATAGTACATGTGTACTAAGAATAAAATAGCACAGAAAACCTTTAAGGCGCTCTTTCTCGTATATAATATGCTATTTATTTCCTGGTCGTTACTAAGCAAATGCATGATGTTCATGCTACGCTTGAGCTGAGATTTATCAGTTATTTCCATTTCAATAGAGCAAAGCAAAATAGTATCTACAAGAAATATGCGTTTTTTTTTCAAATAAACGGAAATAACACTTCGTTAGAACAATCTTCAAATCATTTCTTCCAACATTAGCAACTAAACACTCAGTACCCATAATATGTTTTACCCCGCTACAAAAATGAGCTATTTAATGCTTGTGTCTGAAACGCAATTTAGTTATCTACTGTTTCCCTCGTCCTGCTCTCTACCCTACAATCCTGCGCGCTGAGATATTATACTTGTTTCAAGAAACAGCGTCGCACTTATTCATGTCACAAATAGTAAACATGTTAACATTAAACAAATTTAACGAAAGGTGCAGACAATGTTTGCAAAATACGCACATTTTGCGATTTAAACACGTTGTTTTGTACGGTCCTGTTTTTTATAGTATACATTTCCTCATAACAAAACTGTTAGTGACAGTACTTTTGGATAATGTGAGGCTTCTTTCTAATTATCGTGCAATTCCAGTTAGCGACCATTACAGTACTTTTGCAGATTCTTGATACATGTACATGTGCTACTACACATTGTGTTACATGACTTTGAAGGTTTCAAGGTTATCGGCTTTATTTATACTTAAACACCATCCTCTGTGACATATTTAGAAACAAGGACGTAGTTTGAATTATTCAGCTAATATATGACCCCTCTATTTTCAGTTTGGCTGTCATTATTCGGGAGGGCAGGTACGGGTTTTTGTTATTTTATTTAATCCATTGAAATTCATCAGCTTGTAGTGAAATATGGGTAAAGTAATGGCTATCTCTACATATAATATATGTGCATATTAGAACAGAAACGTATGGTTATCCAACTACGTATCAAATGTATCATTTCTGAAACAATGTTATGTATATAACATTGACTATAATCGTCTATCTCAATTTCAATCTACTTTCACCGAACCATATTCTACATGTTTAAAATGTATATGTACTAAAACGCACATATTTTCATTAGCTTTTATTATGCAAAAATTAGTTTATTTAATGTTATTATATATTATTGATTCATTAAACTGAGGAGAAGGTTCTGTCCCTTCTGCATAAAAAAATTTCAAATAAAAGTCTGTATTCTGTCTTGACACTGATGTAACTTGCTTGACTGCGAACGGCTATTTAGTGAGTATAGGTTCACTGAAAACCCCTTTGATATTTCAATGCTGCTGATAAAGTTTGTGAATAAGCTAAATCTTGAAAAGAAAAAGGATCAGCCATAAAATATATGCATATATTTCAAGAATGAGTTCACTTTTAAAATCTTACACATTATTATGTTAAAGCTTAACTCAAATCAATTTAACACTTTAGCAACATATAACTACATTACACCTTTCTAAAAGTGGATCGCATTTTAACTCTAGAAATTGAGTGTTTTTATTTTCATTTTCTATTAGATCAAGAGAAAATGTTAAACTGTTCTTTCATTGTTTTCTCCAGCTTCTTCGTGTGTTGACAGTGACGCGGTTGATTGTGCTGTACTTAATTCTTTGATCGATATCTGCAACCTTGCCGATAGAGCAAAGAAACTATGTCCAAATTATTGCAACGTGTGTGATGTGGGTAGGTGCTGAACATTTTAATATTTGTAATGATGGCATTATCTTTTCATTGAAACGCTTTTATTGTCATCATAATTGTTTACCATTTGAAAACAGGAGTTGTTATAAACATGCATTATTAAAAATGACTGACGCTCTTCTCTTCTTTCTTATACTTTTATCCATCGTTAATTGCTTGCATATTTAAGTGGACGGAAACTGGTCGCCGTGGTCATTTTGGTCAGATTGTGACGCCACATGTGAAACTGGTACCCAAATTCGTACACGATCGTGTTCTAGTCCTGCACCGCAAAATGGTGGTATTCATTGTTCTGGACATGCTACAGATGTAAAATCCTGTTTCAGTGAACCATGCCCTGGTAATGAATTTTCTTAAGTATAACAATTAAGAAGTTACAATAAGGCAACAACACATCATCTTCATTTGCCTTATAGTTTCGCTAAACAATTGTTTCTGAGTTAACCTTGCATTGTATATATCTTCGGGGTAAAGACAAGACACACAACAAATCAAGACAATGTCATCTTGTGTTTCTATTTCGCACTTTCCTATTACTAGTGTAATGCATTGATTTGTGTGCGTGTGCGCGTGTGTGTGTGTTGGTGGTGTGCACTTCTGGGTGATGTGGGGTTCGTTTTGGGGAGGCTGCGTTTTTGGTACGTGGCATTCCCTGTTTGATATTATTTTTGTTTTTTTGTTGTTTTGAAACATGACTGACATGTTTCGCTGACTTAAAAGTTATTGACTGGTTTGTTTCTGATATTCAAGTTAACTCTGTCATTCAACAATCTTATTTTAGTACAAAGTGGGTGGACTGAATGGAATGAATGGAGCCCATGCTCTACAAGCTGTAGTATTGGTATGCAGGGTCGGGAAAGGACATGTACTGATGCAGTGCCAAATATATTTGAACACAATTGCATAGGGAACAGTCGAGAAGTTCAATTATGCTATCCAGGAGCATGTGCAGGTATTACACATAAAGTCTTATCAGTTAAAGAACATCAAGATTAATCTTGTAATCATAAGTGTACTGCGAAATATGAGATAAAACACAATTCTGAAGGCGTATTCTGTGCATATTATTGTTCCGCTAAGTTATGGTCGGTTATCAAATACCTTGGATAATTGCATAGCACAAATTATTTCAGTCCAAAAAGTTTGAGGACTAAAATGAAATGGTCGGACAATATGGATTTGTTTTGTCTTAAAAGCAGAAAATAGAATATAGCCTACTGCTTAAAATGTTATGAACAGAATAAAACAAATACTGTTTTAAATGTAAGAAAATGTTATTCTTAGACACATTCAATTATTCGTTCAGAATGTATTACCCTGCTTTGAACATCCGTATATAGATAAAAATTTCGAACCGTCTCTTTTATCAATGATTTAGATTATGTATATACATGTATATAGTATAATGTATTTAAGAATTTGAAATAGTACATGAAACTGTATCTGGTCAAATCCAAGTTATTCATTCTTCATGTTCTTTATTTTAGTGCGAGCGGCATTTAGAGGAATCTACTACAAAAACCTAAATTTTCTATTTCTTCGTCAGTTTTTCAATTCGAGGGGGAGCACCATTTTATATATAATTATTGTGTGTTCATTATTTAAGCGAGTTTGATGAATCGCGACGTGCTTCATTCACGAAATAAGTGAAAATAAAACCTTGCGGAAAAACCAACAACAACTTTTACAATATTTCAGAATTATAGATTAGTTTATGTTGATGGAAATTTCTGATTTCAACCTAATTTTTTGTATTTTACTTTGTTAGAAGAAACTACGATAAAGTCGGGTTATTTCTTCACTCTAAGCTGATTGTGTCTGGTAAGTTCTGACCTCATTTTGTAAAAGAAGTGAAAGTAATACACAAACTCCCACAACGATTACTTCCCAGCACAACATATTACAGAAGGGTTCATCACACTGAACGTGGGCAGTTTGTATCCGACTTCTGTCTAATACATTTGAATTGCTTAGTGCAAAGCATCAGCCGTAGATGGTGGTGAAAATTTCTAGATTGTCAACTATATTGTCATAGTTGATTTCGCCGTGATTTTTTTTTGTATGTGAGCAACACAGGTTATTCTGGCTGGATCGTTTCTTTTAAATAATGTAATAATGTAATGTCTGTTTCAACGATTTTATTGTCCAAGATGATTTTATTTAAAAAAATAAACCTCTAAGGAAGCCACGAAGTTGCGTTGATATATGTAATTAACATCGTTTATATACATATTCATGAATAGATGTTGAAATTTAAGGTATATTTTTAGGGTAATAGGGACTGTTCTAAACGTGATTATTTCAGTACAATACAAAATGGAGTTTATGAGTATCAAGAAAATGTCTATATTCTGGTGCTTCCAGCAAGTGCTCTAGGGTGGCTTTGCATTACAATAAATCATTTTAAACCACAGAAACACCATCTTGCGTATTTCTAATGCATACTTTAACGGGGCTTAGATTTGTTTTTTTAAAGATTAAAGCCGTCATAAAAATATACAATGAAAAAAGCAAATTTATGCCGAATATAATATATAAGGGCCGCTGTTATTTAGTCTAACCTAATATTACACAGATGGCAGCTGGTCTGACTGGCAAACATGGAGCAAATGTATTGGAGAACAATGCGGAACTGGTATCCGACAAAGATCACGAACATGCTCGAATCCGAAACCGTCACCCCTTGGAAACTTTTGCCTCGGAAATTCAATTGAAATAAGTTCCTGCAAAACAACATGCCGTAAGTCATCTATTATAACAATGCATTAATTGAAAGACATTGCATGAATTGAAAGTTTTGTAAAGAATATAACCTACATGTATAGATTATGGCAATCATGGACATATTTAGATACACACAATTGATATATTCATAGATTGTCATGATTAATTATAATATAATAATGTTCAAAGATGATGGATGCCGATAGTAAACTAATTTCCGATTTTTTAATCAAACAAAAGTAAATTGTATTTTCTTGCTTTTTTCTCATACTTTTAATCAAACTGTAATCTTTACCAAAGGGTTAGAAAATGTTTGAATCCCTTAAAAATGATAGCTGAAATCAGGCGATTAACGAAAGCACAGAAATGACTCAAAAATGAAATTGGTCATAAATCACAATTAAAGTGACATCGTGTCAGAGAATTAAAGGGAACACGTTTTATGTTTTTTATTTTGTGTTTCCCATGAGGGCCAAAAAAGGGTTACCTCAATTATTTGCTTTCTCAATATACAATTTCATCAAGCTTACTCATTAAATACACTCAAAAAATATAAAATGTAAGATGCTCATACCCATATCGATTATACACGCACGCACAATCCCACGAACGCACATACAAACGTATTTTGCCAATTATGTATACAGTTGTAGTTATATCAAAATGGCTATGGTCTATTGCTCTGTGAGCTAGCAATTTCCAGAATAAATAAGTTTTGTTTAATTTGAAACGACATTCACCACGATCATATCATTTAAGGGGGAAATGTTACAGTTTAAATTTAATATTCCTTTGCAATTTTCCGATAGTCTTTGCTTGATCATGGAGATCACCTACAGCACCTCGTATTTCTTCGTAAGGGCGCTGAGTATACTGTATTTCATTTCAGTTTATGTATCTTATAAATGATGTACAGTGTCATCCTTTGACAGCAATTCGTTTACTAATTTTATACAATTGCTTTTCAATACTTTGATCTGACTGAGACGTGGGCTTCTTCATTGTACCATTACACGAACTTTATTGTCTTGCTTTGCAGCAACTGTGGCATTTTTTTAGAAAGCCGTCCGAGGGGGCGGGGGGGTGTTTGATGGGAGTGTTTCTGTGCTTTTTGTATTGTTTTTTGTATTAGCTCTCTTTTATGGTCTTGATTTCCTAAGAGGGAACACTTGACCATTCTGTGGAATTTGTCCGCAATATAAAATATATGTGTATACCTACCCCGTCCATCGTATTTTGCAAGAGTTGTTCTTCTTTTAAAGAGCACAATCAATTGAAACGTGCAAAACGTTTAAATAGTAAGCATTATCCTCTTGTATTTTTTTAATGTTGTGAAATGTCGCGTAAATACATATTTATAAAATGATAGCCATGTGAAAACATTTAATGTCTTAATCTACGTACACCTACTTAGTAATGAAGAGTACAAAGTCATTTACATGCGGCAATTTTACACAAGATACTGATGTAGAATATCAAATGGGATGATCGATTTCCGGATAAGTCTTTATTTCGTACTAATTATAATATGTCATATCATTTTTCAGAGCCTTGCTTATCGAATCCTTGCCACAGTGGTAACTGTAGCACAAATGGAGACAACTTCGAGTGTCTTTGTTCAGCTGGATACAGTGGACAGTTCTGCCAGAATGGTGGGTAAGAATTATTGTTTTATCCACTAAGAATCCCGTGTTCACTATGGTGTGAGTGAATAAATAAATTTCAGAAAGGGTAATGATATGTCTGTAGTTTGAGTACCCTGAAAATACGTTTTTTTATCAATGTGAAGTATTACCAGAGAAATCGTTTGATGAAAGCTCAATTAAGTAATCATTCAATTTCACATTTTTCAATAAGAGATATAACTTGGCATGATTCTTTATTTCCATGTTTTCATAGCATTTTCATAGCATTTACAATGTCTTCAGGATTGTGCCTATTACTCAATACGATCATTTTGAAGGAAAATAATTTTTAATCCATTCTCAATGAAACTGTGACAACATTGTTAATGATAAAATCCCGATCGAGTTCGATACTGGGTCATCTAGGGTGAAACATGCTTAGAATGTCTGTCTTTATGGTCTAGTTGGCCTAGGTCAAGTTAAAAACTACATAAGTAAGGATTAAAAGCTAGATCACCAAATAAAAAAGTAGAAAAGCCTCGTACGCACTGTAGAGGTCATATCTTCTACTCATGAGTTCTATGCTAATTTTGAAATTGGGTCAGATGGGGTCAAAACATTAGTCACAAGGACAAATCATGAAAACAACTTGAATACACCCTAGATATCCAATTTTCCATCCAATCATAATAAAATCGGACAGAGTATTTGATGATTGATGTCTTGATGATTTCTTTGTGTATATCAAAACTGTGTCAGACTGGGTTGCCAGGACAGGACATAAACAACCTTGTAAACATCCTAGAGGTAACATCCTCTCCCCAATCATCATGAAAAATAGACCAGATTTTTCTTGACAATGTCTAGGTCAAGTGGTAAACTGGGTCACATGGAGTCAAAACTACGTCATTTTGTAAAAGCAAAGAGAAGCCGTATGAACACTCTAGATACTATATTTCATACCAAATCATTGTCAATACTAATCAAAATATTTTTTCTTGGTTGTTTCTAGGTCATGTTTGAAAATTTGCACTTTTTGACAAATTAATGGAAAACCTTGTGCTACTCCATAATTTACATTTTAAAATAGTTTTTATGAAAATATTAAATTTGAAAATGAATATCAGAAATATGTAAAGCGTTTTCCTCAATCATTAAATAGTGTGTTGAATACAGCAACGCATGGTGTGTTATAGAGAAGTATTACTAGCTGAAAGAATTGTTACAAATCCATGATGAGTAATACTTATAATTATATTTAGTGTCATATTTCTTTAAGAAATCATAAGCACCATCATTTGCTTTGTTTGATTCTTTAAAATGTAAAGAGACCCTTCCAAGAAATGTTTAGGTTTATACAACTTCTAATCATAACAAAAAAACATCTAACTCATTTAAAGACGCACTCCTTACATCTAGCAGATTATATTCTCGAAACATTGATTATGTGTTCAATGAATGTAAAATGATAAATAAATACATTTTCAAAGAAGAACCTATGGCGAAAAATGCCCCCATTGTACCACGGTTAATCAATAAAGAGCCTTTCTGTAATAAATCGCATCCACCCATTAATTGTACAACAATAACTCTACATAAATTATTGAATTGTTTACGGTACTGCAGCATATTTTAAACCGCTTATATTATCGATAATGACTGGGAATGCATATTTGAAATTTTAAGGTTAAGTTATAATACAAAGGTCTATTGTTTATGTTTTGGAGGTTATTTAGTTCGACATCAGTTATAAGTATGTCCCTCTATACAGTTTGGCAAATATAATCCTTTTTTTGTCTGGCGGATTTAAACAACATTTTTTCAAACATGTAGCCTGTATATTACAGATGTAAATGAGTGTGACAGTAATCCTTGTTTAAACGGAGCGGCTTGTGTAAACAGAGAGAACATGTACACATGCAGGTGTGAAAGAGGATGGACGGGTACTAACTGTGACAAAGGTAACAGGCAATTTTACTATTATAGCAAGAATTTAAAGTTGTCCGTTTTCCCTTGAAATGGCACATAATGCAGTTTAAACCAGGAAGGGGAATGTATCCGGTATTAAAGACTGTATATTTGTTTGCTAAAGAAGCATAAGTTCAATTGTATGATAGTAATGAAAGTGACTACATACTGTAGGTAGCGTACATGATATAAATGCATATGTAAATATATAAAACAAGGTACATTGTATATTGATTTACTAAAGACTGTATATTTGTTTGCTAAAGAAGCATAAGTTCAATTGTATCATTGTACATTGAAAGTGACTACATACTGTAGGTAGCGTACATGATATAAATGCATATGTAAAATATAAAACAAGGTACATTGTAGACAACTTTATTATTCATTACAAGCTGTGTCAGATGGCAAGGATGCAAACCAAACTGTCAATTGATACCAGATATGATAAATGCTGGCTTTAACTGCAACTGGTGGTATACTTAGAGTCTTTGTTTTCACTTGCAAGGAAGCTATAGTAAATTAGCATAAATTAAATACTGGTGGTTTTATCGAGTACTTAAATGCCTATGTAGATTATGTTATCTTACTGGAATAGATATTGCACGTATTTCGTATCTCAACAGCGCTACCAATAGATGGGACACAATTAGGGACAAGATTTGTTACCGGTTTTGTGCATGCTGGATTAAGCAACTATCGATCAGTCCCGCAACTTCTGATTGTTTCCTCTGTTACATCAACTACAAATGTGAATGTGACAATACCCTATTTAGGTATGAGTGATGAACGTTATGAACTGCATGATTTCCTACTTCTAAATTACTCTACACGTCTTGTAATTTCATCAACTAACAATATCACTTCAAATGGCGTAGAGGTGACATCAGATCAACCAATCGCTCTTTTCACTTTGATTGAGTCTCAAAGTGTCGTTGGTGAAGGTACTTTAGAGTTGCCCACGTCTGTTCTCGGTCAGTTGTATATTGTGGAGACAAGTGGTGCAACTAAAAATGGCTTTAGTGATATTCTCGTTGTGGCTATACAGAACCTTACAATTGTTAAATTTGCCCTCCCATCAGGCACAACGTTTACCATAACGCTGAATAATTTGGAGACCTACAGACGTGTAGCAACGGCAACAGAATCACTGGCAGGAACTATTATCTCTGCAAGCAAACAGGTTGTTGTGCATGCTGGTCATCCTTGCGCTAATATTCCAGCAAATGCTGACTTCTGTGACGTACTTCTGGAAAACGTACCTGCGGAAGTGAATCTTGGCAACAAATTTGTCGTGCCGTACTTGATGCCTAGGCCAATGTTCTCTATTGGCGGTGCTGCTTATCATAACAACACCTTTGTTACAATTTATGAAGGTAGAACAGGACAAATCCTTGAAGCATTTACGCTGCATGAGGGAGACTCTTTCATCCGAACCTATTCTGAAAAAAATATTTTACTTGTCGAAGCCACGCAGAAAATGTTGCTGTCTCAATACAGTCACGGTGTCTCTGCTGGCTTACCTTCCATTGGTGACCCATCTCTTTTGTTTGTCCCAGCAATTACTCAGTTTGGAAATGAATTTCATTTTGTAGTTCCTGCTGGATACGTTAATGGTAGAGTTTCGATTATTCTCGACGTTACTAGCTATTCTTATGATCCGCTTGGTTTTATGATGAATGGGTCACCACCGCAGTATGATGCAGAAGCACAACATGTCACAATTTCCAGCATAGGATCGTTCTACGTTTGTTATATAAACGTCAGTTCCGTAAGCGTTAAATATCAACTCACCCATACGCATCCACATGCTCGTTCTGGTGCAATGTTGTATGCGTATAACAACGATAAGGTGTTTTTGACGGCACTCGGATTTAATTTTTGGAAAGGAACTTGAAGAAAGCAATATGAAACAGATTATCATGTGATAAATGTCATACTATAAAGTATTTAACTCCGATAGGTGATGACGGTCAGACACGTAGTAGTCGTGTTCACAGGGGAACTAATAGACATTTGTTGTACGTCGGAGAGCGTTCTTATCTATAACAATAACATTAAAATAATACTGCTTTATGTTTGTAACACAAACTTTAAATTTTAACATTGAGCATTTTGGGGGGTTACGAAAAAATGTCAATTTCATTGGCAATACATGTACAGCAGACCTGAAGCTACAAGTAATTTTATATAAAAGTTTAATCTTACTATTGCCGTACATGTAATAAGTAGTAGTCAAGCATGAGTAGCATGAGGATAGGTCATAATGCACTCAGTTGACCCCTTCTATATAATATATATAACGCCGCCATCTTGGATCGGCATTATTTAAGGGAATGTTTAGAACCGCCTTGGTGTGACGCGAACGGATTCCTAGCAGACAATATTTTGCCCGCCACTTTTAAAACCTTTGTGTTGTTAAAACTTTAAATTTCTTCAAGTAAAACGCAAAGTAGCAGACGATATGTTTAGCCTCGTGTTTGATTAAATTGTCTAGTCTTCAATATTTCCAGCTTTGTAATTAAGTACACATGGCTGTAACAACCCTATTTAAAAGACAATTGATTACGGTTTTTCATTACAAAATAAGTGCACTCTAGATAGTTCTCATTTATAAATATATCTTTAATAATTCGTATTAAGACTTGTTTTTAATTCCTGTTAGAACATGTTTCAATCTTGTTATGACCTGCTTCTATTTGTTATACAATCAAACTGGTGTAGATAAAAAGTACACACACTTTGCCCGATATTTAAATCATTCGAGTTTTTGACAGCAAGGGTTACATCATTCAAGCGTTAAACCTACACTTATTAAGTTGGTAAAATATTTCATTTTAGTACATTATCAATGAACTAGCCAATCAGATGACAGTAAGATTTTATATCGGTTTTACTTGAAATCAATGTTTACAATGTTTATATTTGTGGTGTACTTCATTTACAAAAATTGTAGACGATAACTTCTCCGGTTCAATTCACGGGTTTATGCTATACACTATAATTATACTCTAACAAGGAGTAGCTCTAAAATATGCTAAAAAATAATCGTCTGTTAAGAATCCGTAAACGTCACACCCGACTGGTCCTGAAAATTCCCTCCATTAATGCCGACCCAAGATGGCGGCTTTATATAGAATAGCGAAGGGGTCAACCGAGTGCATTGCGACCTATCTTCATGCCAATTCATGACTACTATAAGTGTTTACTGTAAAAGCCCCTTAAACTTAATTTGTTTTGGGTGGAAATTCTGGGTTGTGAGATGTGTCGTTTTTTAGATGATAGGTATTTGTTCAGGATATATTGATATACTGAGTTTATTGTTCGAAGTTGTATATTTTGTGATCACTTTTAATCTTAATTTATACTAAACGCATTTGATAATACAATGCAATTTTTAATTCTAAAAATGTTCAAGCAACGATAAAATATGTATGTATTTAATTATTAAAACATACATGTATACAATTACAGATGAAGAAGCTTTCCATACGGAAGCTTTAGTATGAACTTGAAAATGGAATTGGTAAGCTAATGTATGTTCAAGCTCACAAAACTTAAATAGTGTCATAAGACGTGTAAATATGGGCAGCCGTAGCTGTCTTAGAAGGAAATTAATTATCCGTGATACTGATACTGTAATACTGCTTCTGGTACATATACTAATAATAGAGTTGTGATAGATGTACTTTCTTTTCGTGTAGATATTTGTTTATTGACGTAAACGTTTAAGAATATTTATAACAGTTTTCATCCAGTGTGTTGAAATGAACAATACAGTACAGTGAAATTACACACTACTTAATTAATAATGGTTACAAAAGCTTTTCCAATTTCAATAAAATCATAAAATTTACCACAGTAGTCAATCCAAGATGACTAACATTCGCAACAAATGTTTTCACATTGCTGCTATTTCGTAGATTTTACTTGTGCTGGTGATTTTAGCCATTCTTTTACATGTTATGTTTGAGTATATAATTTTTAGGAAATTTATTTTTATTCACTGGAAACTGTGATCGATGGAAATAAAACACTTACATCTTAACCCGTCTCTACCTAGATTGTTAACACGGAATCTTTAGAGTTTCAGTTCTGGCAAGTCAGAAACTTTAAATAGGGTTGTCTTGTAAAATTGTAATGAAAAAACAAAACAACTCAATTCCCGACACAACGACATTTTAATTGTCGTCTGTGTCGGAACGTAGATGTATAAAATGGTATATAATTCAATAGATTTCCCACTGCCAATAGTATTTTGAATCACAGCATTGCCGATGATATATTAAAGACAGGTTATTTTTTTTACAACAGGGTCCAGATTGAATGGCCTAATTATACATATAGTTACATGTATTTTCTAGATCTTCACAAAATGGTATAACGAAACTTTAGAAAGTTGCAAAACTTATCAAATGGGTGCATTTTTAAAAGATGCAATAGGTAAATATAATCTGTTGTGTCAGTAAAGAACAGAAATCGTTTTGTTTCTTTTTGTAATCATAATAAAGGGAAACGGAAGTGACGCAGAAGTATCAATACTTGGAAATGTATCGTGATTTGATGGCAGATAAATTCCATTTCAAAGATTCCAGTAAAACTCGTTTGTAAAGTGAACATTTTTCTCTCATTTCCGGTGTGACGTCAGTTGTACTGGACTCGTTCAGGTATCATGTGCTTTGTCATATGTTTTCGTGATAGTTTTTCAATAATGCGTGTTAAATTAGAAACGTTGCATTTAGAGATGTTATTGTAAAGAGACAATTTGAATGCATTTCATTTCTATGTATATAGTAATTTTAGTGCTTTGATTTGACTTTTGTTACGTGTTTGTACGTTAATCAAATTTTCTCTATATTTTTACAATATTTTGTTAAACACATGTTGTACTAGCCTGATACAAACTTTCAAATAAATGTGCAATTCGTAATTTTACATTGCTTTAGCACACCTGATCAAGAAGTGTTCGAAGGGAAACTACTGTAACGGAAATTATATGGAAGGGATGTGCAGTGGCAAAGGACAAAGACTCTGCCTTGCCCATGTTTGTTATCACCTCCCTCTGTTTTCTTTGATAATAAATTGTTATTGTTCGGGAAATAACATGGAAAGCGTTCTGTGGACTTATTTTTTTATTTCACACAGTGGTAGAGGACATTGAGGGGATGACTAAAAGCCATGTATAACTTTTCTTTGAACAGTTTTGTAATTACAGTATTCACTACAGTATATAAATAACTCTTTAGGGTGATTTTAGTTCATAAGTTGTATCGAGAGTGGGTTATATCATAGAGCATTTTATATAAAACATAGAATGGACAATAACCGGCCTAAAAACATGTTCTTTATATCCGGAATTTCGCCATATCTGGAGTCGTTAAATACGGAATCTACTGTATTAACATAATTCCCAAACAATGGTATAAGACAATAGACGAAAATACAGTCATTGTTTCAGTAATGTAAGCTAGGACAAATGATGTCAAAATCTATATCAGTAGGTCAGTTGAGAAAAGTTTAAGATTAATGTTCATCATTTTTTCATTTTAATTCAGGATGAGAATTGAAAATATAAAATGATAAAATATCTAGCGTGTTAGAATCTTGGTCACATCAACCAGCTGACAAGAGTTTCATAATGGCCCAATACCGTTTACTTTCGCAGAAAACAACGCAAAGGTTAAGTTTTCAAGTTTATTTAAAACATACAGGTCACAAGTATATAAATGGATGCAAAAACAAATTAAATGCAATGTCAGCAGTGAAAAAAGTTCGAAAAATGTAACATTGAAGCTCGTTTATAAAACTGCGGCCTCAGTCTAAATGTCACGCTTATAGTTTCTCACACAAATAACTATGTCAATAAGTCACGGTCAATGTCATCCAGATTTAAATACTGAATTTGTAGTTCTACAGGTAAAGGCCATCCATGATCAGCGTTGAAATATATTTTTAAAACTTACAATGTAATACATGGTATAAATCTCATATATTAACTTCAAAAAACGATAATGTATGTCGAAATTGTGTGGCAAGTTTTGATTATAGGGGCATCATTAGAAAAGTTTTTGGAGAGGACAATCAAGAAGTATCTAAGCTCTAGAGCTTGCACTTGTTGAGAAGATTTTCAAAATGTCTGTGTAAAAAAGTCACCAGCAGGATGTGATGTGGCCTATTTTGACGCCAGCTTTATAATTTGGTAGAGAACTTCTAGGCAAAGGTATACATCAACTGTCTAAGCTCTGGTCCCCATTGTTTAGATAAGATCTATTTAACGTATCACTCGCTGATGTTACAAACCAAATTGTTAAGCTCCAGGCAAGTATTTGCTTAAACAAATTGATATGAATCGTGTGTTTTACAATCAGGTGTACATGTATCCTTTGAACAAACGTGATAAAAGTCCACTTAAGACCATGCCGTTTCTGACAAAAGGAATTACTAGAGATTTACAAGATGTACTGTATAAAAATACTCCTATGTAAGACATATAATTCTCCGGATGGGACCATTTTTTATCCCCTGCGGAGGGGGGGAGGATGTTTTCAATCAGAGTCCATTGTACGTGTCAATATCTAGTACAGTTTATCCTGCAATCAAAATGCACTGTATGTGACAACATGTATTATATGAAAAACTGAGTGTTGCAAACAGTTATTTTCTGAATATCACAAACATATGAACACATGTGTTTAGATAATTGACACATCTCCGAGTCCTGTTCTAACTGTGTAAGGTCCGCGTGTCCTTCCACTCATATCCCACTTCACGACGACCGTACTATCTGCATTTACAGCTGTCACTGTACCAGTCCTCCCGTACTGAAAATGACAATTTTCTCAACATGACACACATTTGATGTAAATATATTATACCATGATTGTTCCTTACAGTAACAGAAATAAGTATAACAATATCGTTAAACAGCAAATTTTAATGTTATTGTTACATGTAATATGCTTGAAAAAATAACTAATTATATAACTATTTATTATTACTATTACTATTATTATTTTATATAACTAATTATTTTATCGAAAAAAAAAGAGTTTTGTTTAGACTGTTGTAACCATCAACAGTCAAATGAAATAGTTTTTGAAGAAGAAAGTGTAAGAGTATATTTCTATGAAATAAATAGATCATGTGTTCCATTACAGATACATCACAGTTAAACTCCACCCCAATACACTGTGCAGATTATCAGGGGAACATCACAGTATTTTCCCATAGATATATGCAGTAGCCATAATACAATATATGACTTTCTATTCCCTTATTTATGTATATACCTGTACTTATATAAATGTATTAATAAATCACAAACTATTCTTTGAGACACTGTTAAACCCTTTAGTATGGAATGTTAACGTTTGAAAGTATGGTTACATTATCCGGCAAAAATTTTAGTCTACTAAGCCTTAGGTTTAAGAAGTTTATACATTTTTGCATTCACTTTTATATATGTGTTGTTTTGCATGAAGTAAGATATTTGATACTACAAGGTTATTGGAAGTACACATGGAAGCTGTAGTTTTATCTATCGCTCTATTTACATTTTTGCAACAAAATGATGTGTCATGCGGTTCCAGAAATAAAATAAAATAAATAAATTCTTTATAGAAAGGGGGTCGTACTATTTCTTTAAATTTCAAATTGTTATTATCTATATATTCATGCTGATAAGATTATAATTTTACTTATGTCTATGTCTTATTTTCTTAACGTTTAAGCGGTTATAAATGTATTTCTAGACACTTCTAATGACGTTTAATCCTCTCCGAACTTGTTCGATGTTTTGTCGCTTTCGATGAGATAAAAGCGCCGCTAACTTGAATGTTTATACATGCTTACTTTGAATATTTGATGTTACTAGTAATCCATAACCCGAGTCCTATCATAAAAGTATAACATGTATATTGTATCAATTATCAAACATCTATCATTTGTTTTGTTTTATCGTACATCTTTATTATTTATGTAAAAATGTGGCTGTATTTCATCTATGGTTGTATCTATTGAACCTATAGAATGTAGGCTATGAAATATATGAGAATTATATTCACTGATTATGAAATAAATACTTAAGTCTAGTATAACGTTGTCATTCGTTACTTTATTTAATAACGATGCTAGTTTTATTGTGAGCACAAATTCTGTCAATTTTTGAGTTGTGTTTTGATAAAGCACTTACCCTATTATGACGTATTGTTGCCCCGATACAAAACTTATTTGATGCACTCTTCACTGGAAAAAGAATGATATCATTATAACATTTTCCTCTGGTTTACCTTTATGAAATAGTTTTTGTCTACGATTCGTGTAGGAATATGACCGGGAACACAACATTTTAGATACTTTAATCGGCTCTAGACAAACAACTTTTAGCGATACCTTTTCACAAGCTGACCATTAAACAGAAAATTTACACATCTTTTAAATAAATTCAAGGTAACAAATATCTTAAATGCCTTTCATCCGTACTCCTTACTATATGTTAACATAATCTTTGTAGAAAGACAATTGTTTTCATTCCTCGTAAATATCGTAGCATTAAATAAACACATTAAGTTAAAGTGTAAAAAGGAAACAACAAAACGTTTTCAAATTAGAGATGTTACCCATTACATTTTGTCATAAAAAACTGATAATTAAGACAATTACGTGTATTCGGATATCAATCATAAGACTCAAGAGGGTAACATAAGCTATATTTAAACATAAATGTATATGTATCAATGCTTTTGAAACTGAACGAATACTTCAAAATGGAGGACAAATATTTCATGTACATAAGGTTCATACATGACAAGCAGTTCCTCTGAGCAGTTAAGTGGATTGAAAGGTTTTCTATCTATTCTTCAATCGTGTGCGTTTATCTGTTTTTTATAGTAGCTGACATTTGTGTTTAGAACTATTCTTTATCCTTACATGCTGACCTCATTTAATACGGTAGACAAAGAATGATAAACAATTTTGACTCAAACAAAATACAATGCAAGCTACTCTGTAAATCATTATTATTATTGTTGTAATTGTTGCTTTCCCCTTGTCGTCTGTCTGTCCAACCGTCTGTCCGCGTTAGGTTATCCACCTTTCATCTCCAAAACACCTTGTTGGATTTTCATAAAACTTTGTGGGAAGAACCAGTATGAAGGCTAGTTGTGCATATTATATTTAGGGATCATAAGGTTACATGTTAAGTTCACTTGGGCCTGAAAATTAATATTGTCTGCTCTTTATCTCCAGAAGACCATTACTAGGATTAGATTTCGTCGAGTTTGGTGGGAACTATTAGTATGAAGTTATGCACATTACAATTTGGAGAAATATATTTATATGTCATTGCTATGGTGACCTGACATGTGAAAGCGTTGTCCGCTTTTCATCTCCAAACTACCTTAGGTTGTTCTTCTAACTGGGTAGAAAACATCAGTATGAATTCCAGTTGTACATATTGTACTTTTAGGGTAATTTGGTTAAAATTCAAGGTCCCCTTTTCATCTTCAAAGACCCTGGTTTGATTTTCATTAAACTTGGTAGGAAGTATCAATAGATAGTGCAGTTGTGCTTATTATAATTATGGATCATTTTAGGGTTTCCTGCCCCAATGAGTTGAATCTTTCTGAGGGATGATCCTTCCGCAATGTGTTTTTCCTTCAGGATGGGTGGGCGCAATGTGTTTTTGATGCTAGTTTATTATAATTGTGTATATGGCATACATATATAGAAACTTTTTGTCGGGCTTTAATGCCCATGTTAACATTATTTCAGTTTGGAAAGTAGATGTACAGTGGCGCTCACGTTTTTGTTCCGTTTTTCGGCAGGAAAACGCGAGCAGCGCCCGTTTCGCGCCAGTTTACCAAACGCGGCGATTTTCGGCTCACACCGTTTAAAACACGCGTTTTTTCTGCCCGCTCCGTGGAAAAAACGGCTGGTTGCACTGCACATGCGTGAACAGCGAGTTCCTCCGTTTTTTGCCGTTTTTTCTGGGGTAGCAAATGCGCATGCGCCACATGTGTTTTCTTCACTGTTTGAATTTTTAGTAAAATTATGCCTATCCGTACAAACTATTAAAAATCGAGAGTATAATTATAAATGTTAAGTTTATAATGTGGTCAGATTAAGATTGTTTTTTTGTTTCTTATTTTCAAAAACAAAGTATAACTACCACCAGCCTGTTACATCATTACTTCCGCGTTTTCATCATAACATAAAATAAGCGGGTACATATCCCACAAGATGGAGAGCGAGGGGAAGGCCTTGTGATAGATAGAAATAATATAGCGGCTCCACTGTCCCTATTATGTTACTATGAACAATCTATAACCAGTAGATATACATTTAATTAAATTAAACCTGCTCGATCATATGATTTCAGTTATCAAAATAAAACTATAACATCGGCAGTTGAGAACATTCATGGCCATGCTTCTGGTTCAACTAACATAAGATTCTTTAATTTGTGCATGTACAAAATTTCCATATTCTTGATAACAACTTAATCGCTCTCGAGACTAACTACTATATGAATCGCTCTTGCCAGACTTTTCATATCCTGATAAATTGCAAAACGTATAGTAATATATTTAGGAAATAGATTTCACATTTGAGCGATATACCGGTAAATATATCACTGCGGGGAGTGTAAATGCGTAGTAATCTAATCACGAAGGCCTGAGTGATTAATTTCGAAGCATCTACCAACACACAGTGATATAATAACCGGTATATCACTCAAAAATAAAATCTGTTTCCATTCTAAACCGTTAATCTAAACAAAAACATGTTCGATGGGGTACTATTTGCTGCACTTTCATGAAGTCGCTGTCTTGAAAGTTGTATTTTTATGTGCATTCCTTGCATTTCGTGAAATTTTGGCTGTTCTTTTTTACTCCTCAAAAAAAGCGCTATACGTCTTATTTTTGTTGTGTCTGATATTGCTGGCGATACCAGAAGTGTAGAAAATTTTACTACAATTTTTTTACATCATGTGAATTCATTAACAACAATACCAATCCAAGCTTATTAGCGCATGCACACTCGTAGATGTTGTGTGAAAATTACAAGGGAGGTAATTTCAGCAGTCAAAAATAGTTCCGGACACCTAGCGTGATATACTTAATAGTTTTATCACGCTCAAATCCTTCTTTGTGTATATAGGAGAAATTTCCAATAGTGTTAGAATATGAGTTATACTAACACAAGTGTCATAAACATAATAAGGTTGTTTATTATTTTACGATAAAATACAGTACTTTTATCAAAGGGCAAGGTGCCAAAAAGGAAGTATTTGCTAGACGTATGTAAACAAGCCGTCCAATTGCATTTCGTGTTTTCAAGTTACAATGATGTACTGCTACAAATTGAATATAGAAGCGTAAGAAAAAATTGTAATAATAAATATGTGCCAACATTTTATCGTTTATTCTAAAATGACTCACAGTTTTGTCTCTATATACAGAGTTGAAAAATTATGCTATATCAAACCATAAACAATGCACAAACCGATATGCTGTAAACATGACGTCATATTGCACCACATGACGTTAAATGAGTGTTCGCATAGAAAACGCTTTGCATTTATTAACCTTTTGTAAAATCTGGTCATGTTAGAATCAAAATATCATCCTTCTCAGCTTTGTAATAGTCTTATAAACAATTATCTGTCGTACTGATGCGCTGTTAAAAACCACTCAGGCTTTCAGCCTTCGTGGCTAATTACTGTGTATTAGTGCTCCAAATCACTGTTTTTTAAACGATGAACACCGCTGGAACGGATGTTATTTCATAAATAAAATAGTTATTCGTTCAAATGCAAAAAAAAAATCACTTGTGCTATGTACTCATTTTTTAAAAATTACTACGCATTTGAACTCCTGACTGTGTTTTATTCAACAACAAATACAGGGACACATTTATTACTTCTTAAATAAAATTTACTTTGAAGTATTCACACTTCCTTCGGCAAAGTCATTAAATTCTATTTGTTAACAATTGAATTATATACTGACAGTTGTCATTGCCGTCACAAAAAAAGCACGCAGCTAAGAAATGACAGAGAAATTGCAGCTTTTCGCTTACTTGAAAATACCACAGTACGGGGTGTAACCATACCGGTATGTATCGCATCTCAAGGAAATTGCAATATACCGGTCTTATCGCGCACCCCTACTCATTGCACATGTTACAGATGGACTGCCTAACTTGCCATAAGGATACTTCTTCCTTAATTTGGCATTAAAGTGATCAAACCCATGACTCTTGTATTGATGCAAACACGCAATTACTGCCCCATAGCAGCTCTACCATTTAGCTAAAACTAGAATTAAGGCATGTATTACATTTAACTTTGGATTTTATCTCAAGGCATTTAAACGAAGTTAGTGGTAAGATAGCCGGATACAGCTTCATAGACTTTGTAAAGGTAGCATAATAAAATAGAACTATCACTGAAGGTAATGAATACCCCCAAAACCCCCAATCTCTGAATGCCATACTGACACAGTATTCTTAATTTATATAACATTTGATGCTTATAATTGGACTATGCACAACGACTGTAGGCATGCTATTTATCTCTTCTGTGTAGCATTATTTTGACCAGAGGGTTAAGAAAATCAGAGTGCACAATATTTAATTATCTTAAACACCTGTCACCTTGACGTAGTGACCCAAAACATTGACCAAGTCCAACAAGGCATGGTATTTATTACTTTGTGAAACATCATTAAATTGTGATAAGGGGTTTTCGAGATAGAGCGCAAAATATTTTACTATCAAAAGCCCGTTAATGTGACCTTTGACCTAGTTACCAGAAACATGGACCATGTACATCAAGGCATGGAACGTATCATTTCTGTGAATAATAATTTAATTCTAACCAAGAGTTTTTCAGGGATTGCGTTCCATAAGTCTACGGATAGACGGACAGACAGTCAAGCTGAATCCAGTATACCCCCTTACACTTTGTGCAACTGGGGTATAGAAACATTTCCGCAGGTCGAGATATTGGTAAATTGTTTTGAAGGTGACTGAATAAAAATTAGCCACTACAATAAACAGTCCTGTTCTTTCAGTTTTTCCTATTTTTTATTTTTGTTTTTCATACACAAGAATATTATGACTGAAAGCTGCAATGAAGATTCATTCTTCAAGAGAACTGAGTTCCATTTAAGTTGCTCATCTGAGCAACCAATAACATTGTTATTAATGTCACTGTAGTACTCTAGTTCTGTATTAACCAATACTGTATGTACTGCAGTACTAAATAGTATTCTATTAAATTGCTAAAGCACTGCATTTCGGCATTGTCCAAATCAATTCAAAATCTCTCAATGCATTAAAAAGTTACAACCTGAAAAAATTGAAAAAAGTTCTCATGCGTCCATTTGTTTTCAAAGTGCGACCTTGATATTTGAGCTTGCATCACCATGCTGTGCTTACAATTATATATATAAATTACTAAGGTTATTTCGCGTGCTATATTATTCATCATCAGCTACTGTTCTAGAGTTTCAATGACTTCTCTTATAAGAACAAAAATTCACAGCTAGCGTAGCATTATCACTTCAGCTGCAACTTGGGATTGTATCCAATATGGATGTTGTCTGGCCAAATGATGTTTCTTGTGAGCTATCAATTTGCTGATTTTACTGTTGTTCTTTCCTTATCTTCATCTTCAAAAAATCAATGTACATGAATTCCAAATATGAGTAAACTCAGCGAAGTTCTTCTTTAATGTTAACTGCATGTTGTCAATACATCAAGTGTTCCATTGTCTCACCTCAATTATCAATTCTTTTCATTTGATGCTTTTGTTTTCCTGTTTTGTTTATTCCGTTGAAACTGAAAAATCTACTTTTATGCATATGATGTCAAGTCTCATCACCAAGGTAATATGATGAATAAAAAAAGAACTTCATCTTCTAAACTGATACAGCCATCTGGATCACCACAGAATCCTTCAGTTAACAATTGCAATGATGGACTGTTTTCTGTTGTTTTCATATCTTGGTCTATTGAACTTCCCTCATCACTGCATGTACATGACGCTTTTTTCTACAATAAATTAAGAAGAAAAATTAGCAATTGCATTTTGTTTTAAGTCTTACAACTAATAACTGATACACATACTGAAAATTTACTGACTGAATAGTTAACAGTGCAGGTTATGATCAGACTACATGATTTTGATCTGCACAAGAGGCAAAAGTGTAAGCAAATTGCTAAAAACTAAACTAGATGCCCACGTGCAACATGTCATCCCTGCCAGCTGTCAAAAGGACTAACTCCTTACCAAATAGAGATAGATCAAAATTCACCTAAATATTGGATGTAACATGCATGTTGTACCACATAAAAGTAGTCTTGATTTTTCTCTACGGCGAGTAATAAAAATGTTACAATTGAGTAATAAAATTGTCAATTGGTGGACACTATTTATCCCCGGGAACTCCAGTTAATTAAAACTAACAATTTGGATACTGGTGCTTCATTTTTAGATTTACATCTCTCTATTTATAACAATATTATACATACATTGTAAAGCATATAAAGTAATCTCTAAACACAATCAAAGACACAATCAAAGACCATCGACTATACTGATAAACACCAGCTAATACATGTATCTTAAAAAAAGTTAAGTGGAATGTAACGTAGCATTTTTTATTCGAAGGAATCCGGCACAGAAAATACCAGAAACAATACTGTTGCTAGAGAAGACTTCTATGTTTAAGTGTTTTATCATCTTACATCGTTTGTTGTAAGCGATAAGATATTTCATATCCTGTACTTTTTGGCAGAATGAAATGCACGTATTATTAGATGTTATATGATAATTAATATAGACGTAAAATGTTATGAATTTCCCAACGGAATATTTTTAAAGGAAAATATTGGAAAAAAATGAGGAACTTTGACAAGACTGCATATTGTGAATATAGGTGAACTTAAACGTATGTATACTATTATGTATCAGGATATTTATTTACATTATATCTCGTCCCTTGATAACATATCGTTTTAAACTCGTCAATGTTGCTGAATGGTCCTATATTTACATCGCATTGTAACATAAACAAATTTCTAGCATATTCTTTTGGTTGCCTGTTTTTGATTCTTTTTTTGCTGTGGAACAGTTTGGAATACAGAGGTACATGTACATTTTGTTTAAAGAGTATGGTATTCGACTTCAAGTTATTGTAATTTATATTTTAAATGTAAGCATTTTTAGAAAAACACTCTTTCAACATCATTATAATAGTTTCAATAATAAGTATATAATATTAAAATGAAAAAGACTTTTGTTATTACAGATATCAACGTTAAGTTAGACTGGTGTTCATTAAAACGGAAATATTTCGTGTAAACATTGACAGGTAAACAAAGCTATTGAATCAAACCAGGTAATAATTTACTGAAATAGTTGTTTGTTTTTACGCTTCTGTATTAATTCTCTGTTTCTTTCACATGAATCGGATAATTTCCCTTTTTATATGTGTAATGACTTTTAGATAAAACAACAAACACATTTGTTTTGACACAGTCATTATCTGCAAATTCAATAATAACAACAAACGATATTGCATGTCTTCAGAACTTCTGAATAATTAATTAGATTAATGCTTGTACATGTTGAAACGAACTTTGTTTGCCACGGCTAAACTGATTTTACTTAGCAATGTTTTGCCTTAGCAAAGGGAAGCACTTAAATGGAAAATCAACTTTGGAAAAAAGGCAGCATTAAGGCGGTTGATAGGGTTTTCTTTTGAAAAACATTTTTAAGTCAGTATTAGATATAAATATAAGTAAAGTAGGTACTATTGAAAATGATCTGTCTCTTAACTCGTAACTCTGCAATTATGTCATGTCAAAACCTGTTTTAGCTCTGGTTATATATATCCCGAAAATAAATAAACAGCTGTAATCATAGTCGTCGTATTGACATGTTTTTAACACCATTTTAACATAAGCACATTTTTGTTTTCTGCTGAATTTGCCTCAGACTGGACTGTCGAAAATAACCAGTGGACTCTTTAAGTAAGTTTGTCACGTATATTTTATATTTAATTGATGTACTGAATGTCTTACAATATGTTTAATATAATTGTATTCTTACAAACCTTTGCCTGCACCCATGGTCAAAACAAGCAAAATCACCAACAACATCTGGGTTGGATTGCAATAATGGCTGTATACATATTTCCACTCGCGTTTTCAATGAGAATGTAGCTATCTTAAACTCGTTGTCATATGTTCAAATTTATTTGTAGATATGCAAATGTTGAAACTTTGCTTTCTAAAAAGTTAACACATCCAATTTAAAGATCTAATCTGTTTGTTAGTGAAGACGTCCTGATACCGTTTTTACGGGCCAAAAATAAGACAGGTTAAGAGTTTTATAGACTGATAACGGATCAGGTTGTTTTTGATTAGCTCACTAAACTTGCCTGTTTAAACTTGAATAAAAGATACTCTTTTTGAGTGGGTTTTTTTTTGACTATGTTGATAGTCACCACTGGTTACACCGAAAATAAACACTATTATTATAAATCACCGGAGTACATAAGCTACTTAGTTTGGCAATGTCGACATTTATACGATAATAGCCGTAGTGTACATTTTTAAGTTATTTAAGTTATTTAGCCTCCGTTGATTAAATGTTTTGCATTTTAAGTCAAGGTTTTAGAGTTGGACGCTTTGCTTCCCTCTTTGATTGTGTCTGACGGAAGAGGGGGAGGACTCTGTGATGGGCGGTTTTTAAATCCCACTGGGACGAAACTGTTTTGATTTCTGTCCTCTGGCCTTTTTCGTCGGGCCCTTAAGGGTGTTTCTCTTGGTGCTCTGCCTTCTGCAAAGGCATTGAGTACATACGTTTTTTGGTTCTCAAGGTTTGCTTTTCATATATTTATACACGAGCATATTTTTGTGTTTTACCTACCATGCCTTTTGTTTCCATTGCGTGTGTTAGAGATTCACCTAGCAGGGATTACGTTTATTTACACTGTCCTGTGACTTTGGAACATGGTGAGGGTAAGAGTGAGGTTGGGTGCGCACCATAAACCGGTTTAAGCTCCCCAGTGGTGTTTTTGCCACTGACCGTTCCAAGGCGGTGCCCCACTGTGTTCCTTTAATTGTTCGTTTTGTCCTCGTGTGTTTGCTTTGTATGCTAGTGTGTGTTGGTAGTGTATGTGTGTGTGTGTACATGATTGTGTGTGTGTGTGTGTGTGTGTGTGTGTGTGTGTGTGTGTGTGGTGTGCACTTCTGGGTGCTGTGGGGCTCGTTTTGGGGAGGCTGCGTTTTTGGTACGTGGCATTCCCTGTTTGATATTATTTTTGTTTTTATTTTGGTGGCTAGTGTGATTTATTCCAATTAAAGATAACACGCCAACAGTTGTCTACGCAGATTTAAAACGCCAAACAGTATGACAAATTGAAAAGATAAAATCTTTTACTTCATCCAATTGTATCACGTGAATTCACATACATAATGACTAGGTATGCTCAAACTTTAACGACATTTATTTTAATCAATTAATAACGTTTTCTTATACTTTTCAGCTGTAGTTATGACGTATCCGTCAGTCATCATCTTTACAGTTTTCCTGTTTCCTGCCATCCATTACGGTAATATTAGTTAATTTTAATAACAAGTGATATGAAAAAAGGTTGTCAATGAGGTTGTCAATGATAATATATTCTAAGTGTACATCTAAAGGAACCTATCAAAATGTTTAAAACTGAGATAAATATGCCTGAACTGGATACTATCTTCTTACTTACACAGTGTACCAAACAGAAAAGAAAACAATAATTGTAACAATTCGTGTAACAAAATTTAATAAAGCATCGAATCTGTTAGAAAGAAACCAGCATACGTATTCATATAATACAGCTATATGATCACAATTTTGCAAATTATCCCTGTATATACAGACATATTTGCCCCAACTGGCAGTCAGAAGACATGATTATAAAATTCTAGGTATAAATTAATTAAGCTGTTTGTGGGCCTCGGTAGCTCAGTGGTTAGGGCGTTAGCCTCCGGAACATGAGGTCCCGGGTTCGAATCCCAGCCGGAGTACGAGGTGTGTCCTTGGGCAAAGACACTGAAACCACACGTGCCTCAGTCTACCAAGCTGTAAATGGGAAGCAGCGATGAAAAACTCGCTGCCTCTCTCTCGCGAATGTGATGACATCTGGAATGAGTGTTCGAGACCGTTTAAATAAGCTACCAAGCTTTCTTCGTAATATAACTAAAATAAATTCGTATAAACTAATTAATTAAGCTTACGGTGATGAAACAAAATGCAGTTGTAACAATTATGTGTTTTTTTTAAGCTGGAGGACTTTTAACGGACTGCTATGATATTTACAAAAACGGAAGAAGGGATGACGGTGTTTATACAGTTGTCAGTTGGCAAACTCATCGCCAGATAAAAGTATATTGTGACATGTTTACTGATGGAGGTGGCTGGACAGTAAGTCAACTTAGCAATTCTGCTACACATTTTGAAAGAAAATCCAAACGTCTTCTAAGTTGGAGCCGTAAACTTGTCACGTTGTCCATCCATCTGTGTGTACGTTAAAGCATATATACATCCAGAACCATATCTACAAAACCATTCGATTGAATTTCTAAAAATACTGAAAATGTTCAACATTAACAAATGATTTAGTGGTCAACAACACATTAAAAGTTCGAATTACTAAAACGATGAAACAAAAGATTAAAATCTTTGACAATGTGTTTAAGTCTTAAGATAACTTCTATGTAATTAAACAAACATACATTCAATTTCATGAAGTATGTTCATTTGTCAATCAGTTTGTGCATCCTTAGCTGATTTTACAAACGATACGTTATTTATTTCCAAAAAGTACATGAATAAGTAAATAAACATCACAATACGGCGAGATCTGTTCAAACAGGTCCATATGTCAAAGATTTACAACAACACATTAGCTTTTTCTGATACAGGTGTTTCAGCAACGTTTCAATGGATCAGTGGATTTCTTTAGAAACTTTTCTGAATATGAACACGGATTCGGCAATTTGAGTGCAGACTTTTGGCTAGGTATGCATTCTTTTTCTCTAGAGTTAACGATTATTATTAGTACTATAGCGTGACTTTTCTAATTATTTTCCCGTATCTATCGTCCTTTATTGTATTGTGTCAGAGTGTTATGTTGAGAAAAACTAAAATTTGATAAAAATCATCACGTACGTTTATGTCAATGCACATCTTATTTCTGTATGTTTTAACAGTCTACATTTGTGCATTTGTATTGTCTCAATTCAGTTCTTTTAAACCAAGCTCAACTAAAATAATTTTGACCAAATGTTTACAGGCCTAGATTACATACAGGAATTAGCTAGTCAAGGAGAAACGAAGCTATATATAGAACTAGTAGATGCCGGTGGCACCAAAGCTTATGAAAAAATTAAAAGCTTTTATCTTTCAAACGGCCCAGACTACACCCTACATCTGGGACCAACTATGGAATATTTAAGAAGTAAGAGTATTGTAACTTATTTTTCAGTCTAAATAAATGCATAACAACCAATCGCTTTTAACTGTGTTTGCACTCTTTATATCACACGATATAGTCATCTCTCTATGTATAAATATGTCCAAACAGTCAAAAGATTGATCTATAGACGTGCATGTATTTTAAATATATTTTTAAATGCAAACCTTAGATTCAACAATACGAAATGTAGCGGGTAATAGTATTTATCTAAAACAATCGTCACGAATAGCATTTGAACATAGAGTATTGTGTTCGACAAGTCGACGCTCTACAACATCGTCAGTTATGTTAGATATAGCTCGAAGCCAAGGAGGTACAATTGCTGTAATATGTCTTTACTACATACAACCCTCTTTATTAGAATTCGTCTTCGAATTCCTAAAGTTTGAATATGTTGCATTGTTTCTAATGTCATTTGTGCTATTTCAACCAAGTTATAGGTATTGTTTTTCATATTTAACATAATTTAAAAGTCGTATGTTCTACAAAATGACAACGCTTATTTACTTGAAACTATTTTCTGAAGACTCTGTAGTAGAAGTCCAAGTCACTGTTTATTAGTCAAGAAACAGACACAATGTCTTATTTGTGAATCTAGAAAATGAGTATGTTATACATAACTATAACTTGTGTTGATGTACCTCTCTTGCTTAAGAGCTTAAACTTATCTCATACAATATTGTTTACAATAAGTTTCGAGCAGTAATCGATTCGGTCCATATCACAACGGTAGCAAGTTCTCCACTTACGACCACGATGCAGATTCTTCCAGTGGCAATTGTGCTGTAAAATTCCATGGCGCCTGGTGGTATAACAATTGCTATACAGCGAATCTAAATGGAGAGTACATTACACCTGGGAGAGAAGATGATAAGGCGATGCTTTATGTCAGTTTCCATCCTTTTAGTTCCTTAAAATCCAGTAGGATGATGGAAAGAAGAGGGATATATGATTCAGACATGGTTCAGACATGATATCAAGACTTATTTCAGAATGATACTTAGAGCTGATTCAGATGGTATACCAAACCATGGTTTAGATATGATATGAATACAGTGTGACTTCAGATGAACTTGCTTGTTAGTCATTTAATTACTATTTCAGAATTATACTCAGATAAGATTTAAAATATATAATAAGACATACATGAGACTTGGACAAGGTGCAGCTTACACGGTATTCAGAGTTAAATATAGTTATGACAACATGAACATTACTAGTAGTTAAACATTAAAATGCGTTTTATTTGTTGTTCTATATTATCATACATGAAATACGTTTGTGTAGAATGTTTGTCTTTTTGGTGTTGTTGTTGATCATTACCCTACCCATTCGAAAGATATGTCTGACCAAGTGGCCTAGTTTCAAATTCGAGGTACCCTTGTATAACTTTCAGATCGATGTCCATCACTATAATGATCAAAATGTAGCCTTTAGAGTGTTTGCAATATGTTTCAAGTGATTTGACTCGGTGACGTAGTTTGCGTCCTAACCTGACTGTCATGATATTTCTGTTTGAAAAACATTCTAACCAATGTTCATAACGCTAAGGATCAAAATGTAGCATTGAATATTTTCGTTAGTTTTTTCTATATTTTGACTTAGTGAACTAGTTTTTAATGTGGAATTACACATATTTGAACGCCTATCGATGTTATCAACACATTCCTTTTGACCAAGCTTCATTTAGAATCCATTGAAACTGCGACCTTTACTGTGTTCGCAGGATTGTTCTAGGATTTGATGTAGTGGCCTATTATGGGTCAAGATGACTAACTATTCGAATGAATCCTAGATTCCATCAACATTGTTGTCTAAGGTGATCGCTGGCGCCACGTCGATCAAGTGGACGGTCGACGTACGCAGAACAGGATTAAACCGTAAGCTAAAAAGTATATTTTCCATGACTTTCAGTTGGTCTTGTATTTAGATGTTTTTGTTATTTTATACATTTAGCGGATAACTAAGTTTTTTAATATTATCACATTAAAAAAGAACAACTGACATCAACATTGTCCATATAAGATCTTTAAACTATTATCACTCTAAATGTCTTTGAATTTTGCGCAATATAATTAAACAATTGTCACCAGCATCGTCGAGATTAATCTTAAACTATTACATGTATTACG
The DNA here is from genome assembly GCA_022818135.1 of Saxidomus purpurata. NCBI lineage: Eukaryota > Metazoa > Mollusca > Bivalvia > Venerida > Veneridae > Saxidomus > Saxidomus purpurata. Next base: position 2,214,420 of record JAFMSR010000019.1, read on the forward strand.
AGTTTAAATATATTTAGCTGTTTCCAGAAGGTCAGGTACTGGTCCTGGTAAACTGTCTACCTGAACTTACACAATACAGATATTGAAGTGTACGTGTAACTTTACATATCAATGTTCATGCACAATTCGACGGAGCCATTTGTAAACTTACCACTGAACGACAGTATCTCTTAAACATGTTAGCATATTCTTCATTTATGCAAAATTTTCGTCACCAGTGCAAACAACATAACTGTATTTTTTCTTAAACAGTTGTATTGTTCCAGTGTTTTATTTAATGTGTTAATCATTTTCTTTCATATCTAAATCTATATCAAAAATTGTTTAATATTACATTGTATAAACTTCACGGATTTAGGGATACAAAGTTCTGTCCTCACGATTTTCTACATGATTTGTTTGTTTCTTACCTACTAAGTAAGATTAAAAGTTAAGGTTAAACATACTATTATTGCCTAATGTGAGCTTCCGTATTCACGACTTATATTTGCATGTGTCAAATGGTACTACGAAGGGCATTATGGGACTAAATTCGATAGCGTTCATATTTTTCATAATTGACTCGAGCGCTTTTCTCAGTTATTCGGCCAATTTCTTCTCGTGCTGGGTAAATGGTTCTAGAAAAGGGCATCTACTTAAGAATGAAACGGACAACCGCCATAATTCTGTGCTGTTTTTCTCAGTTATTCGGCCAATTTCTTCTGGTGCTAGTCAAATGGTACTTGAAAAGGGCATCTACTTGAGAATGAAACGGACAACCGTCATAAGTGTGTGCTGTTTTCTCAGTTATTCCTCTGGTGCTGGTCAAAACTACAATTCCATTAAATTAATCTAAATGCATTTCTGTTATCTATGTTATGGTTCATAATAGATACATTTTTTTTATAATTTGCATTTATACAATTCAGATTGCATCAATAGTACACGGTAAACAAAGAATCGCACGGAAGTTTAACTCCAGATGATACTATAGTCAGTATCACTGATTACATACACTAAATGTACATGTAGGATAAAGTCACGATGAAAAAAATATCGCTTACGTCTTCACAAGATGAATAGATGGCCGATAAGTGTACCATTTATATATGTTAGTTTAGTAATAAAATCCAAAAACAAATTCAATATCAAACTAAAGCTATAAAATGGTACTCATTTGATGTAATAAAATAAACAATGCCGAAGACACTGCTGTGAAAATACAATGTACATTGTACATTACATTTTGTACTCACAAGTAAATATTGAGTTTATATGTATTTTTATATGAAACCATTTACATGTTAACAGGATTCGAAACTAGCGCGACCAAAAAGTATGAAAACGATAAATATATATCAAAGTACGTGTAATTTGATTTTGTAGTTTGACGATCATACTTAATCTCTTTGTTTTTCCCTATCCTAATATTTCTTTTTTCAAGCTAAATCAGTGACGTTCAAGTGTAGATGCGACATAACCGTATATGCTTATTGGTTTCTTGTTTAAATTGTATGTATTTAAAGATTTTGGTGAAGATTTAAGAAAAACGCGGTTTATCGTACTGTTAGGAAATAGCGTACTTTAGAACGAATCATCAAATAAAAACAATTTTCAGTATAAACTCCTGTATAAAATTTTTGTATCTTTTAAACCTGTACTCTACTAAATTATAAAGCGTTATAGACGCTTTGAAATTTTAATATATTCATACAGTGTAACATTGTCGTCAAACAAAGATTCAGATTCTCTAAAATTCTCATGCATTATTTAACGAAGCTGTGGACTAGCAGCTTTAAAGAAAGTAAAGCAAGTACATCACTTACCAGTTTCTTCCTAAATTTTTTATAATGGAATTTTCTGACTTCCAATTTTGCCAAGTCTAGTAAAACTTTCAATAGAAATCAGAATTTTATTCAAAAACCTAACAACTTAACGGAACGTAAATGTTTCGACTGGTTTATAATTTGATAGATCCTAGACACGAATGGGTTAAAGTCGAAAAGTATCCCCACTGTCAAAAGTAGTTTGAATCACAGTCTTGTCAATAATTAACTAAAAGACCGGATACGTTTTCAAAAAAACAAGGTCCAGTTCGAATGACCAAAGTACACAAGTTGATGTGCTACAAAATGATGATAACGAAACAAGCTTAAGATTCTTTAATGAGTAACAAATCATCAATGTTTTATTAAGTTGATGCATTTTAAAATGTGCAATAGATAATTATATGTTGTGTCAGCAAAAATAAAAAGCAGTTTCCTTCTTTGTGTATGCAAAGTCACACAAAAGTACTAGAACTTGCAAATGGTGTACCTTTATCGTGATGTGATAGCAGATAGATTTTCTAGTGAATTGAAAATTCGTCTTAAATTACATTTAACTTTGTCAGAAGATTTTATTTGACGACTGGGAAAAGTATGAAAGTATGAAAATCACTAAAATCAAATTACGAATATACTTAGTTTATTTTATGTGTAACGCACATGCTCGTTGTTAAACGTATATCAACTCCAGTAATGTGCGTTTGTGAAGTGAACATTGATGCCACATTTCCTATGTGACGTCAGTTGCACTGGTCTCGCTCAGGAATCAAGTGTTTATGTCATATGTATTTGTGATAGTTTTGTGAATTAATACGTCTTTTCTCTTTATACGTGCTACATTGTAAATCAGATACAGTGCACTTAGGCTTTTTTGCAAAGAGTCATTTCGAACGCGTTTCACTTTAATGTATATTGTACTTTCAGTGCTTTGATTTGTATTTGTTTATCATTTTTTCTCCATATTTGTACAATAATTTGTTAAAAACTTGTTGCAGTAGCCTGATACAAACGTTAAAATAAATGTGCAATGCGTACTCTTTTATTTTCAATTAACATTATATTAGCACACCTGAGTAAGAAGTGTCCAAAGGGAAACCACTGCAATAATCCCGTGATTGTCGCCCTTTCTAAACATTTGTATGTTCGTGAGCACCGGGAGCAGGGTATTTTGTTTGAGGAAAATAAGGACCTACACTATGCATATGATTGATGATTGGTTGAAAATAATTTGATGCATACTGGAATAGTTCTTTTGACTTATATAGGGTTTACGAATTATTCCCCTTGTGAGATATACTTCAAGGTCAACGAAAGATATACCAGTATTTAGATGTGTGATTAGATTCGTTTATATTTCTGCTACACAATTCGTATAGTTACCACTTTGTCAGTCCATCAGACGTCAGTCATCCCGTTTGTCCGTCAGGCGAGCTTGTCTGGATCATAATTCAAAAACAATAGCACAAACATATTTTGTTGATATTGTCAGATATTACGGAGAGAAAGTGCAGTGTACAAGAAACCATGACTCTCGCATTCCTTCATATCTTAAATTACCTCCTATCCGTTTAACATTCTTGCCAGGAGTATAACTCCAAAATACTGAAGGTAATGTATTCAATGTAAAGGAAGTGCAATGCTCAAGGCAAATATTCGTATCAGCATAATGCTATCGCCTGTTCACAAGATTGATTTTATATTTCTAAAATTATCTTTCTTTATCTGATCACCATCTGAAATTTAAGGTGGTGTGGTAGCCGAGTGGTTAACGCTCTGGACTACCAATCCGGAGGTCCCCGGTTCGATTCTCGGCCGGGGCACTGGATATTTCAGAAACGCTTTTCAGTGTTTCCCACCTATCTGAGATGAACTGGTTAGAAACCCAGAGGTAGTCTCGCGTGTATCGGTGCTTTACGCCGGGCACGTAGAAAAGAACCAAGGGGTCTATTCGTAAAAGAGCTAGGGTCTGGTACCCGGATTCCCTTGTATCTGCTTCTGTCTCTAAAATAAAGGACCACAATGGAAATAAGAGCTTGCTCTTTATTGTGTTATCCTTGGTACTTGGTACTGAAAAAATACACAAAAATTATTTTTGTCCGGAGAGTATTTCATGAGTTATTTAAAGAATTGACTTAACATTTTCCAAATATAAAAACCGTAAGAACCTTCAGTATTTCAAGTCACCCCTTGGGTGTGGTCATATTTGGTATCAGGGATATACATGAACATTGAACACGTTTGATAAAGGACCACTTCACAGTTCATTCATTTAACTTCATCTCCGTTTAATCGAAAATCAATATTTCATCTTATCATATGCCATTGTATATTTATCAATACTAAGTACAGGAAAAAATTAGTGTAGCAAACAGTATATTTCTCAATAAAACAAAACTGTGAACAAGTGTGTCTAGACGACTGTCACGTTATTGAGTCCTGTTCCTACTGTATAAGGTCCGCCTGTTCTTCCATCATCCCATTTCACTGTGACACTACCATCTGGATGTACAACTTTCACAGTACCAGTCAACCTCCCCTGAAACTGACAACATTCTCAACATGACAAACATGTGATGTAAATATATCATACCATGCTTCTTCCTTACAGTAACAGAAATAAGTATAACAATATCTTTAAACACCAGATTTATAATGTAATTGTTAATATGCCTGAAAAGGTAAACTAATTATATAAATAAACTATCCGAGCGCAGAAAGTTTTCTGGCTGGAATAATATCTACATAATACATTTAAACACCATTATTACGATAAAGAGTCTTATAAAATAATGTTTGAAGAAAAAGTTGTAAGAGAAGATTTCTATGATATGACTTTGTATTGCCTTAATTTAGGTATATATATGTACTAATATAAATGAATTGATAAAGCATTCAATACTATACGAGGCACTTTTAAACCATTCGGCATGGAAGGTTAACTTTAAAATATAAAGTCTGTTTTAATATTCCGGCGAAAAGTGGACATTCGTATTACAAATATCACATTTAGAATGTAAGGTTACCGTTGTAAAATTAAACGCGCGTTTTTATTATGCAGATGAAAAGCTTGGTGCTGAAAAGTTCACAATTAAACTGACAATCTATTTTACTTTACATTTATAAAATGGAGAAATATATCACAATTACAGATATAAATTCAGCACATGGATGAACAAACGCTGAATTCAATCGGTCTATAAAGTGGAAATTATTAACTAATCGAAGATCAGATATGATAATTCGCTATCGAAATAGCCATGATTGAATATAAAATTAATCAATTGTCTTTAGTGGCGAGTGAGGAAGGCTTAGATATATCTTCCTTTGAATTCGAAACGTAAGATTCGAAGTGGCTAATCAGAAAGAAAATTGTATGAAAAATAATTTACTTACTACTTTAAAGAAAACACCAATAGATTATTTTGCTACAGTAACAAATAGCTGTTACCAATTGTTGCCAAAATAATTTATTATAAAGAAAGCGATTAATATGTATGTTTTTTCTTGCCACGTAGGTGTACAGTAGCGTAAAGGTATTCTTTATCGAACACCTATACTTATTTCATTTGTAAGTAAGACTATAGTATTTCAAAGACAATGCGCATATAACAACAAAGTTCAAATTTGTTTAAATCAACGCTATTAAGATAATCAGATAATCTCATCACGCTCTGTACTTACATTATGTTGATATCTCAAAATAAGCAGAAATTGTCGCGAGCTGTTTCATACGATCACTACAACAATTGTTCATTGACGAGATGAAGAGGAAAACAAAGAAATTGTGAAATAAATATAGGGAAAATCTGCACCGTGTGAATAACAGTTGTATATCATTTTAACTGCATTCCTCTGTATGATATTTTCGCGAGTTGTCTGAGTTGCACTTTTGCATGCATGTTAACATCACCATTTATCAAACAGTGTCATACTACTGAATGTTTAGCTTAACGGATATTATGGTCTTATGCTTGGCAGTGATGTTATCTCTTCATCTAGATTTATGTAATTTTACATTAAAATCAGATAAAACAATTAAAGGCAAAGGCATATTTATGGGTAGATACTGATACTAGCAACTACCAATGTTCATTTATGTTTATACAAGACGTTTTTAGTTTCAAAGATAGCATTAGAAATATAATCTATAACTTGTGTCGCTATACATATTTCATACAACTATTGAATTAAAGATAACGTTGTTTGATAAATATTCAATACAGGAAGTAACGTTCTTGCATCAACCCAGTGTTTTTTATATTTGTTTTCACCATTTTTCCTGTTACACCCAATCTATTACATTTCAATCTTGATTATTTGTATTTAAGTAGAACATATACCTATCAAAACAAGGGTATCGGTGGAATCAATGTATGCTCCCTGATGTATGTGTTTTTTAAAAAGTAAAAGGCAATTCAGATGATTATATTCGCAACAATTTATTTATCGAGAGTCATAATAAAGGGAAATGATAAAAACAAGTTGGCAGCTAAAAAAAACATCCATTGGGTTATGCCGCATGGGTAGCATACATGAACATCACAAGAGAGTCATGATGTATATTAGGTTCAATTTGCCACCATAGGCCTAAAATGTCCTAAGGTTATTGATGCAGTCGGCTAATCGAAGACGGCTATTATTTATGCCAAGTTCTAAAATTGATAAGTCGCGCAACGTGACAAAAGGGCCCTAACAGAGATACACTTTTGATGTTTGTACCATTTCAAAGCGCATTACTATCATTAAACGACATGCAATGATCTACATTTTAAATGTTTGTATTTAGCCGATAATTAGATATTTGAAAAGGAAGACATCGTTACAGGAAAACTGAATAGATCTTATTTTAAAATACAACGGAATAAATAGTGTAACCTTAAAGTGACATACTCTGTAACTGATGTCAAACTAAATAACCTCCAAAACATATATAATAGACTCTTTGGAAGTATTATAACTCAACCTAAAAGTTTCAGCTATGCATTCCCAGTCATAATTGATAAATTCAGCGGTTTAAAATATGTTGCAGTACCGTAAACCATTCAGTAATCTATGTAGAGTTGTTGTTGTACAATTAATTGGTGCATGCGATTGATTACAAAAAGACTCTATATTCATTTATTGTGGTAAAATGAGGCCTTTTTACCATAGGTTCTTCTTTGAAATTGTATTTATTTATCATTTTACGTTCAATGAAAACATAATCCATGTTTCGAGAATATAATCTGCTAGATGTAGGGAGTACCTCTTTAACAGGTTGTAAGTTTCAACTGGTTAATATTCCTGAGCAATGGTGACATAATTGTTCGATGGTATTTATAAACGTGCTCTTTAATTGGATACCTGGTTTAAACTGTAGTATATTTACTTAAACAAGAACTGTCTTTAAAAAAGATGGCCGGCACAATTTCTTATATATGAAAGTAAATGGAAGCAAGATTATATAGTAAAATTAATACGCCAAATGTCCCAAGGTGAGAGAAAAGCCGCATGACCGGAAAGCGACCGGGCCCTTCGCTTGCAGAGATCTTATACGGAATGCTTATACTGTCACCAAAATTAATTAAATATGTACCGTGACATGTTGAAAACCAAATAGTAGACGTGTTAAACTATAAAACCATAGGGATGTGTTTTCTGTAGAACATAATTATATCTGAACTGGAAAGTAAATTTAAACTCGTAAATGTCATGTTAATCTAGATGTAGTATAGACACTTTGATACATATAGTTTAATAAGCGCTCAAAAGATATACTTTTTTGATGATTGACCAGGAGCATAAAAGAAACCATTATACTGGGTGATGCTATCAGCGGCACAACCAAATAAAGGGAGGCAATTCATTATGATGCTGTGGCATACTGAAAGTACGCGCATCTTTCTTAGGTAATAACGCTTCCCATGAAGTACTGATAAATTATAATCTTCGTCTGCTGAGAAAAAGAGCGGACATGCAATACAACACTATTTACAGCAAATTAGATTGGGTGTTCAGTAAAACACTTGTGTCACCTTTTACAATCTCCGTACGTAAAAGGGGCATACGTCTGTCAATATGAACTTGACATACAACTTTTTAGCATCAAAACCCTTTTGATATAAGCAATACATATTGAAAGTTTGATGAAGAAATCTTAAGAAATGACAAATTTATAGCCAACATTCAGTGTTTGTGACGGACGGACCGACCGACTGAAGGACAAAGCGACGGAAGGGCGACACAAAAAGGATCACAACTCAATGAAATATATTTGTGCCGAGAAACGCTGATATATGCGTATCTTTTTTTGAAAGTGAAACATCCCAATGAATTATTATTCAATACCTGTGATCGAATGCTGAGAGTAAGAGCGGAAAAAACATTTCTTAAATAACCATTTATTGCAATAAAATACAACAAAGAGCCATAGTTCTGTGTAAAGAAATTGAACAGGAACACGCAGACAATATGCGCATCTTTCCTTGGTACTGAACATTAACATGAAATTTCGTTAAATTATCTACAATCGTTGATGCGAAATAGCCCAGAACAGTACATATTGTTATCAAGGGTCATAACTCTGTGTTAAACTAATTGAACTAGAACAAACGAAACATATGTGCATCTCTCTTAAAGGTACTAAAAGTGAACATGCTGTTTCCTTGAATTCCCGCCAGTCTTTGCCGAGAAATAGCCCGGAAATGCATACTATACATACCCTCTCCCTTTCCGTTTATGTTTTATGCTAAATCCGAACATTGTGAAGGTATACATGTTAGCACCACTTATGTTTAGTCTTACTCAAACCGTATATCCCTTTATCATACACATACACGTAGCAGCTATTTTGCTTGTATCTCATTGTAATATTTATGTACATGTAAGAATTATTTTATCGAAATATTTATGTAAAAATTAGACTTTAATTCATAATTAAATCAGTGTCTATTGAATCTGTTATAATGAAGCCATAAAACGTAATTATTTTCTAACGATTAGAATACTATTATCTACAGAAAAAACAAACAATCAAAATCACCTTCGTGACTTTGCTTGAAACAATTAGAAAATAACTCTGATAACAGCGATTAAAAATCAAACATGCTAACACATTCATTTTCGAGCTGTGATGGAATAAGGTTCTTACCCAAAATATGTTGTTACTACGTACTCTCGATCCGACAACAACCGTCGTTACTGGATTCACCTCTGAAAATATGATATCATGCAAATATTTTTCTATTGAAGCAGGCGTATGCATGTGTTACAGTAACATGTTGTAAATATTCATGTATAGTAGTGCTGTCAAAAAGTGTCACATCCGTTCAGTACTCCTGTTTATAATTACATGTACATGTATATAGCTTCATTGAACAGATAGGCTAAATATACTAACATAAATAATGTGTCTGTACCAACGGTAGACTATGAACCACTTGTAGTTTTTTTTGCTGATGATTCATAGTAACAACTAAACAACTTACGTCAAACAAAATAACATTTAAACAAAATATTATGTTTTATTTCATTTTGTCGATTCGCCTTAAAAAGTGAAAAGTAATGCACTTAAACCGTAAGTGTTTCATTCTGCGGCTAAAACCAAACCGTTACAGGTTTCTGTGTTCGCATTAGATAACAAACTCCCATGAAGACCATTCAGGAGATCGAATCCTGTTTATTGCATAATAGACGGAATGAAAACTTTTCAAATTTTGGTCCATCGTCTGACACTGCTATGTTTTGAAAGTTTTGTCAATGTGACCATCGAAATCCTTGATTTGCTTTTAATATTTGTTTGCACAATGTTTCACTGTTTTGGAAAGGGACTTTCGGCTCGATATCTTAAAGTTATATTTATTTCAAGTATAGTACGTGTGTTTTTTAAATTACTAAATAATGTGAGTTGAGAGGAATGGATATGGTATACATTCTAAAGTTATAAAATATTAGTAATTATAACGTGTTGAGTGTTATTCACCTGCACTTTCTCTTCGTAAATGTCGCCCTCCTACACTAAATTTTTGAAATTGTTTGCTTTGCTCTAGCGTTTAATTTCGAAAAATCAACAACATGGTTAGATTGAGGTTATGGCTCGTAGACACTGTACTCCATCTTCATGTCCTCCATGACTGTATGCAATTTTAATTAATTCAGTTCAGCACTTTTGGAGTTAAGGCAGTGACAAGAAAACATAGATATAAGGGAGATATTTCAACAATGAGTAAGCTAGAGTTACGGTCCTTGCACACTGCACTTTTTCTCAATGTCCTCTGCCTGTGTGTAAACAATTCCCTTGAATACTTTCGGAGTTATGTTCTGAACAAAGTGTTATATGAAAACTGAATAAGTGGAGATAGCTAAAACATAGAGTAAGGTACGGTTATGGTTCTTAAACACTAAACTGCGTCTTAATGACCTCTGTTTATGTATGTAATTTGAATCAATTCGGTTTTGTTATTATGGTCCTGGCATGTGTTCTTTGAGTTAGGTCTTGTCCGATAATTCGATATAACGACATAAATAAAGCACAGAATGTGTAAGTGGCTTGATAATTTACAGTGCACGTAAAACAAAACGTATGATATATGTTAACAATAACACTCTATAGCATGTATTGTTTTCCCAAATTTATTTATTAGTACAGACGTAAAATAATAAATAATTCCCTTATTTTTTTTAAATATTTATATACGGACTTACGGATTTTGCATTTTTTTCGACTGAAAACCTACTCGTACGGAGCACGTAGCGTTAATGTGACCAGTGTATTACTACGACACGGCTCGTAAACGCACTATACCTGTACCAGCGGGAAAATGTTCTGCTAACTTCGGGTGGAGGTGAAAAAAACAGAGATAAACGGTGTCTAGGCAGGTAAGTGATTGCTTTCTTTAACTATATAAACTAATTTAAAAGATATTTAAAACATTAGTTTATATAGTTAAAGAGTCAGTGATTCAGATATTCGGATACCACGGACATATTCCTTGGATGCAAAATCTCGCTAACGTCTCGTACAATAATGTTGGTTTGAGTAGGAAAATACGAGAGTTGACAATCCATGTTCTTATAGGTCCGTGACTCAAAGTTTAATTGTCAAGTGCCTTTCAAGTATTAAATAGTTGTAAAGTAAGGTAATATTATGAATTGATTGAATTAGGATAACATATAAGATATTTCTTTGAAGTTAACGATGCAGAAGAAATCCATTTTCCCGGACAGATGTAAAACCAGCGACCAATCATTTTGTAAAAAAAATCAAATGCTAACAATTTTAAATGTGAAATATATACACAATTTTGTATAATTTGTATTATCAGCACAACCCTTACCGGCCAAGAACAACCTTCACAAGCAGTTGTTGGGCAGCACTTTGTTAAAATCATATATGTTTTGAAGAATTACAATCAAGGCCAGCCTAGCAACTGGGTGAATATATATGCCTACTCTAGCGCTTTCTAAACAGCCGTTACAAGACGATATGTACAGAAAATAAAAAGGTGCTCGTTTTCGCCATTCGCCGAGTGCGGGAGTTTTCTCGCTTTGTTAATCTTGAGTTTTTAACGTCGGCATTTCGCCATAATAAGGCTATGGTCGAATAGCGAGCTTAGCTTTTGAAAGATCTCTTAATATGATTTATATGATTAAAGAAAGCAATCACTGGCCGTCCTAAACACCGTTTATCACTTCTATTGGAACTTAGTAATTTACAAAGCATTGTTTCCATGACCTTCGAATTATAACGTTATAGCCGATTTCATTTTAAGCATTAGAGACTACTAGTATATAGAAATAAAGAAAAAAATGCAGTCGCGGAATAATTTCACCACTTTATACGCGAGTTTTCGTTATATCATAGTTTGCTGTAAATTAACATCACTTTAAGACCAAACTTTATATGAACTACTATATTGTTGCAGGCACAACTTACATTATTGTAACACGTGATACGCTTTGATGAAATTTACGTTCTGGATATTCTTATACTTTATTGTATCCAGCTACTCTGAGAATAGTTCAAAAGATACATTACAGAAAGGAAAACTTATTTCATCCCTTCATGTTTACATCTAATTCTGCGAGGGAATGTCGCTGAAAATGCATAAAGAGTCAAAGCAGTGAACAAAGACTACAGACGGAAAGAAAGCTGAAGTTATCTTTTTAGACAGGTAGTCATTATTCAAAGGTATTTCCATTACAGATAAATGGTGTCCGGTGTTCTGCGTACATGTCTTATTTCGCAAGATGTTATTTACTTGGAAGTGATATTTTACTTAGGTTTGACTGTTTTCAGTATTCTTCAAATATAGGATAAACATTTTTCTTTCTTTCATCAGTACTTATTATTGCTTTAAATGCCGGATAAACCTTTTTCTTAAACTATTTTCATCATTTTTATCAAATGATGGAAAGACAGTTTTCGTTTACTTGCATTCAATATATCTTTAAATACCCGATTTACAGTTTCCTTTCAATTGTATTGAATTTAATGCGTACAGCCGAACAATACAATACTTAATTACTGGACACAGTTGTGCTCTACCGCAGTATGTGTTTGACTATTAAATATAGTTTGACGTCCGCGAAAGCTCATTATTTGTTATCCGTTAGTACCCTGATCCTGACTGTTTTTACTTTTTTTATAAACAAGTAACCATAGGCATAAAGGTTTCTGCTGAGAAAATAAACGTAAATGTAAATAAACACTTAATTATTTATATTCTCTCGGACATACAACATTTACTAAAAGGGAAACAGTAAACATTTAAAAAATTTCAAGTATTTCCGGGTTCTGATTTTTTAAAAAAATAATTCAATAAACTACTTGGATATTACTTATCCCTTTCCTTACAAATACATGTTGATGACATCTATAATTGATGCAAAGGTGTAAATATTATGTTGTCGGCATTTCAATCAGCAGGTTGCCGTTTTTCTCAAATAGTATATTGGATTTTTTTTATGTGCAAGTACAGTACATTGATTCAAAGCTTTCCGCGAAACCGACCAAAAGTATTCAAAAAACATTCGGTAATACATAGCTGAATATTCGGCTGATTGATAAAGGAAAATCAGCTGTTACAAGTAACCTATGTCTTTTTTCAATATGTACGAATTTAAGGAAAGAATGATATAAAAAAGATCGTATGGCTATCTTAGTCAAATAACGGTTTCTGCACTATACTAATTTTTCGTGCTAGACATTGAATAATAAGCGAAATGCAATGTAATTCAGTAAACGTAGATCACTACTTTTGGATAAATGTGACCCTTTTAAGCACAAATCAGTCTCTGGTTTTACTTTAGAAACATTAAATTCCCTATTTCACCTGTTTGCTTTGACAAAAACTTATTTATCACAATAAACACACATCAGACGTCACATATAATGTATTACATGTATTTGATATCAAATTATTGATAGCTTCAGTTTTATTTTCATTTTCGTTTTTATTTTTATTGCAAAACACTGATTTTCAATCTAAAAGTTTATTTCAAGTGGTTTGATCTAATCCAGTTTGTCTGCAAACAAAATTGACACGACTGCTGGACAAGTTACGAAAATAAATTTTGGACTGATAGTGCTTGTCTTTGTTTAAAAAAATGAACACGACGAAACATAAACAGAAATACCTTACACATTACCATATGCAGTATTTGTAAAATACACTTTGTATATCACTCATACATTATTCCATTACTAATATTTTCCCTATTGTCTATGTGTCTGTCTCTTATCACATTGGTATTTACTCGGAATAGTTAACTGTTATTAAATATGGAGGAAATGGCAATGCAACCAAAAAAGCGATTGATACATAAGGTGTCGTTATTTATTCGTGTAAGAAAATTACTTTTATTCGTTATACACATTCGTTGCAAAAGTTGTTTGTTTTATTATATTGATTTGTACACTTATTTTAAAATCAATCTTTTATCTATATAAATTATTTTGAAATTTACTAAAGTACAAAACAGAATCTGTTTGCATCAATTATTTTTCATTTCTTCTTTCTGACAAGTTGATTCTTCTGTTACTTTCGAAAAATAACATTGACCAGGTATAGAAGTCAAAATATAGAAAGGTTCTGTTATGATTGCTGTACAATCCATACTCGTACATTGAATTCGGCGGAGATGTTTAATGCAACTACATGTATGAATCATTTTCAGGGCAATAATATAATCTCTTTGTTTACTTTCTGTATAATTGAAACATTCACTTAAGTATATGGTTATAATAACTTAACTATAAACCAGAGAAAAGTAGAATATCCAGAGCGTAACAAATGCAGTATAATTCTAACCTTTGTTTGTTGGTCTTGTATTGTCAGCACTATTTCCACTTTGGTTGTCTGGCGTTGCCGTCGTAGTCTGATCTTTGTGACGAGGTACTGCAACTGAAATGTCAAAAGAAAACAGATTTATATAAGTGTATCATTGTAACTAAGATGGACTTCGTAATTTTAAATTTTAGGGCCATTTCAATTCGTTTAAAAACACGTAGCTTAATACAGTTATGATCAATGGCCTTCCCACATCCAATATACACAACAATGTCCTAGCATAAAATTATCGACAGTCGGATTATACATGCTGTTTGGCGCGTGTTTACTCCTAGGGAACATTAAACTACTTTAAATATTGTTTTATATCGCATGTATCGGTCGAAATGACCAGAAGAAAAATTCATCTAAAGTTGGGACGCAATGTCTATTGCACCTTTGCTATCTGGCCGACGTGCTGAGTTTGCTCCGATGCCTGAAGCCGCATGGGAATACTGCACTGTAGCAGAATGCCTGTCATCAAACCATCCAAGGGTAGGTATTGAACTAAGATAGTTTTCAATACTCCCATCTATTTTGAAAACAAGTGAATCAGGGGCAGTGGTTGAAATGTCTTTTACTCTTTCTGTTGATTCACCAATGAAACATCTGCTAGTTTTAACCTGGAAGAACAGCTCGCATTCATTATCTCCCCTGAATGTATCCAGTCGTTTAAGGATTTCTTCAGCTTCCTTCTTTGTTTTATCGATATACTTTCTGTCTTCTTCCAAGCGACTAATGATTAACGTCTCTTTCAAATCCAGTTCGTTGAGACTTTTCTTTTCCAAATCATCGAAGTACTCGTTTACTTTCTTTCTAAAGTCGGAGATGGTTCGCTTAACCTTTTGCTTTTCCTTGTCAATACGAGATATATCTGCCTTTCGGTCAATAACCAATTTATTCAGATCTGACAGAAACATCTGAGTTTCCTGTCTGATGTTTTGGTATTCGGTGCTCGTGTTAATGCCTTTAGCAGCGTCAGGTAAATGTTGGGATTTGCTGCAAGTACTGAAAACATAAAATACTGCATATTACAGACGCTTATCAAAAAACCTAAGAGAAGTTAATATTCATTCATTGACAGTACATTACATATCAATATAAAATGTTTAGTGTATTTGTCCCATCCGGATTACTCTATGATGTTTGATATCGATAAATTATTTACCTAAGTTTAATCTAGTTTCCTTTAACATTTACTTAGCCAGTACTACATGTTTAAACTTAAAGTTTTGACTAATGAGCTTTCAGACTAACAAGTATTTTAGTTTTAGCGGGAGGATTATTTCATCAGTTATTTTGTATTTACATTTTGTCATAAATGAACTTATTCGCGTCTAGCTCTTATATTTGATTGCAAAAGTATGTTATCTCAGTGAATTATGTTTATATTTTCTAAATTTAAATCTAATATAACAATTAAACATAGTGTCGACTAGTTCATCCACGTCAGTATTTTCTATCCGTTCAATAAACTATTACACTCAATTGTTGAAAGACTATTTGCGTATGTTGCAGTTAAAAGTTATCATTTTGCAGTTTTCCGTAAAATAATGACATTGTTTGAAGCGCTCTCGGACGTGATTCAGCTTCAGCGTATGTTGGATAATTGACTTGACATTATGAAAAACATTGCTACTAAAATATAACTACATATTCAATTGTTTTGTTTTTTTTAGTTAAAGGACACTAAAAAGCGGTCTGTATAAACCGATTTACTACTGAATGTCATTGCTTGTCAAATTTCTTCTGCAATTCATACATTTGCAAGATGATAGCGTGATCACATGTAGCTATGTTGTCAATCTGTAATTTAGATGCCGCTAATTTCATTATTTAGTTTTAGAAGCGTTAATGAACATTCATTTTCATTTTTCTAAATTACTCAAATTAGGTTTTGCGGTTATAATTTAGCTGTTATAATTTAAGTACACTTATTTCATACATTTGACAGCTGTCCGTTAATTTTTCCTTGATAAAACTCTACAGATCATAATTGTTATTTGAGGGTTGCTTGCCACGTGTACATGATCATTATCCCTTTGGGGGGTACTTGTAAAAGGTCTTGGTCACAGTGAAAATATGATCCGCGCAAGATTATGATATCTTTATCACCCCAATTCTTCAAACGTCGTAAAATGATTGGTCTTACTGAGTGAATATTCTCTACTATTGTTCGGGTCAGTTGGTCAAAGGACAATGTCAGAATAACCTTCGTTGGTTTTAACTTGATAACGCTTTAAATGTCATAGTTGTCATTCGAATTTCATGAAACATGCTTAGAAGGTAGAAGGTTGTATGCAACCTGTAAATGATCCCTATTATTCAGGAGTAAGTTGGTCAAGGGTTGAAGTCACACTGATCCGAAATATGAAAATTACTTCCGCTCCCCATTTTGAGATATAGCTTTCAACAATAGTATTCAAACTTAAGATGAAGATCGGTCTCACTGGGTAGATGATTCCTACTTTTTTGGGGGTCAGTGGGTCAAGATTACAGTGACCTCTGTGAGCTTTTCATTTATTAATTCTAGACGATTTCCACAACATTTTATCAAAACAGTTCAGTAGAGCGCACTTATGTGCCTCTTGTTCATTGATAATTTACATGTATGATAAAATCGTCAATGTCATAGTGTTCATACATGTATCTATAACGTGTGATAAAATAGTCGGCTTATCTTCCTCCTAGGAATGAAAATTCGCTCAAATTAATATTTTACGCTTCGATAAGTTCCTAATGTGTAACGGAGGGAGTAACAATAGCAAAACTATAATGTTATTTTCCCCAAATATTTATATAAAAAAAACGTAAAGGTTGTTAGCACTAAACCTTGAACCATGGACCTTTAATTTTTTAGTTTGTTTCCGTCACAACAGCTTTTATAAAATATATCAATATAATTAATTTAAGAATCGAAAGAGCAGATACATTTTGTACATTGTGTCAATCTTCCACATATAGATCTCATTAGAACGAATAAAATAGTCCGTACAGCTGATCGCAAGGAACGCCCTCCGTCCCTCCCTTGTCAACGTTCAGTATCATTCCTTGCCAACGTGCAGTACCGTAGGAAACTCTAAGGCAAAGTGAACGGGGCAATATAAAATAATATCACAAAAGAAAATTGAACGTTAATTAAGCGCTTATCATCTTATTTATATCGGGCTTTTTGTTTGTTCAGTTAACAAGCATATATTGCTGTATAATGTCCATGGACGTATTGGATTTTATCAAAATATTACCTGTGTTCCAGAGCCTTGCAGACACTGCAGCAGACGATATCATGATTCCCACAGAATATGTTCACGAGTTCTCCGGAATGTTTTGAACATCGCTTTGTCGGGAAAGACTTTATTGCGGACTGGCTCACTGCTGTGAAATGACCTTGATCCAGTAGTGTGTGTCTTCTATTCAAAGGAATCCGATTGTGGGATTTAACACATGGGTCACACATGTAAACCAAACATTCTTCGCAGTAAAGAGCAGATTCCACGTGTCGTCCTTCATCTCCACACAGAGAACACGGAAAGTCATAGAAAGGTTCATGTCCACCTTCTAACGTCCTAGATAAATTATTTCTGGTCGCCATATTGTAATAGATTTGCAACGTCCCTTCGTTAAAGCTTTACAATATGCATACAATTTTAAGTAAGCTGTTTTCTGATTTATATTTCCTTTCATATGTTCCTACAATTTAAATAATTTTCTGATGTTTAATACTTAGTCGTAAAACCACAAAACAAGATGTAACCAAATGTAAGCGTTATTGTACTTTATTTTTCTCAAATATCGCTAGCATAGATACCCGGATCAATAAACATGTAACTTGATATATCGTGATTGTATGTCCTGTTTATTTATAAACTGCTAACTATTTCATAAAACTTTACAATTTGAAAAGTTAAATATAAAGACGGTTTGGGTATGGTAATATGCATGAATGCAGATTTGAAAATGTTAAACTGACGTTGACTATGAAATTTCATTCAGTGATTTGAAAACCGGAAGTATATTTAAAGTTATAGATATTTCACCCCTAGGAATAACCATTATAGTGTTAGGAGAGGCGTTTAGAGTTGTTTAATACTCTTTAAACTATTTTCGATTTAAGTTATATGGTCTGCAAAACGCTTTTTTTATTAAATACTGTTTGATAAATTTAAACTGTTTTTGACTATCCTATTTTGTAAGATTCGTTTCTATTTTCTAGCAAAGTAAATAGCCAATTAAAAATTTCTTACATACTACATATTGCCAAAACCGTGTAAGGTAAAATGAACGATTAATTACATATGTGTTTGTGTTACTTACAATTGTTTGTGCTTCTTTTCCATCACCTGTTCTGAAATGATTGTCACGTTTCTACTTAACGAATTCAACATAATACATGTACCAATGTGCGAAACAATTATCCCAAGGTTTAGTCCAATAGATCTAGGAGGAAAGGCTGAGAAAAATGGGGTTTAACCAACTTCCGCGATTATCTTGCATATTTTGATATTCTCGTCTTTTAACAATTGGATTGTGCTTAATATAATACCATTTCGGATAACCTACAGATAGGAATATTGATATGTGAGGATTTACAGAATTTACATTTACTCTTTATTGTTACAGTAAACTGTCGCATAAACGATGTAAAACGCATTTTTGAGCTTCCTGTTTTAATATTACAATGCTCTATCGATACCGGGTTTTACATTTTACGGATATAAAGAACAAATTAAAATCGACCAGGTGTAAAATAAATAGCTATTAAATTGTCATATAGGGTACTAAACGTGCATTTATACATTTTGATACCATTCATACGTCTTGTTTTAGTGAAATATTTTGTTTGTAGAATATGTAGATGTAGAATAAACGACGCAATGACGAAAACAAATTCCCACTATATAGGGGAAATTATGAATATCAACGTCAATTACGATTTAACTACACATAGAACAAGAAACCCCACCATGAGACGTGTTTACACAATTTATTGAAACGTTTGCCGAATTATTTAACTGCAGCCGAACTGCAAAACTTTGTGAGGACTTCATCTTGAATGAATTCCTAACTTAGTTAATTCATAAATTCCTTTTCCATAGATTTACAATTATAAATTTAATTAATCAATTCCTTTCCAATAGATCTACGATTATAAAATTAATTTATATATTACTTTCCTTAAGCTTTACAATTATTAATATCAAATCGCGAGACTCATGTCATAAACTCGCCTTATTTACAGCGAAGTAATGAAGTGGTCAACAGATAAATGAACTTGACATTTGTGTAAGACTTGATTATGGCCAGTGCTAAGAAATGGCCACTGCGGCACAAACTATAAGATGTTTGAATGAAGTGGTATACGATATTCCGTTCGGCCTGAAAGGGGATTTAACAATTGAACAATTATATAAAGACAAATTCTATCAACAAACTTTCATTTGCTTGGTATGGTTTTGCACAAGGTAATCATATATCCGATTTATTGGTGAATATTCCCTTTAAATATGTCCCTTTAAATATGTTTCACAAAGACACTTTATACATTGCAATGCAACACAGCTCGTCTCGTGTTACCACTTACGCACATTTCAAAAAATCCCTACATACTTAATGTATCTAACGTAATTCCAACTATTCACAAATGAATATTTCCTGTTGATATTAGAAATTATTAAATTTTAAACATTTATCTGTTTATACAGTATTGTGTCTTTACTCTTCAAAAATTCAGTAAGAACTGCAATATGATAATCTAATAATCGTGAAAATCATTGAATGAAAAACGATGAAAAACTTCAAAGTTGTGCATGCAACTCACTTATTGTTTTCAGTTGTAAAGTTTTATAATTAACAATTATGCAAAAAGTATGTAAAACACTGTGGCAATGCACAAAGTGACTTTTGCAATTGTCAACACTGTTGAAATAATATAGACGTTTGTCAAAACAGTACACATTCATGGTAGTGCTGTTCAAACAAATAAACATTCATGGCATCAATTAGACTGTTAAACTGAAGCAACTTTGTGTTGGTGTTTGTTACCAGATTTAATATCTGAAAAATTAGCATCGGAAAACAATGAATGTTGTCACAATAGTAAAAAACAGTATGGAAGTTACACAAGGATTGATAAGTGAACTAGTGAAAAATAGAAAGTTTATTTTTATAAATCAGTTTCAAAAGCAAAAAGCTAAATACAGACTACAAATATGTAGTGATTATGAGTATCTCTATACACTTTTAAAGTGTAATACAGTGAATTATCGGCTGGATAATAAACCAAACCACGTGCTACATGTAGTAACTCTCTATCTGAGGTTATGACCTTTAAACTACTCCCGGGAAATTCAAATTTTTGACAGTTTACTTTAAAAAATATAGTAGATTTCTTTGGCATTTACAGAAAAATAATAATGCACCAATAGAAACATAAAATTACTAAATACACCTGTGCATATTTTGAATTAATTTCATTATGTAGTTCTTTCAGGGCTTTAAGAAGGGGTTCTCTGGTGTTTACCATGCACATTTTATATGGAAACCTTCCCCAGTGCCATCTTATGGTTTTGATGTTTAAGTAAGTTTTCTTAACCTTTAAGACAGACTTGACAAATATATTGCAATGACTGTTTACAGGGTTGATTGGATCGTTGCTTCCCCCGTGAAGATAGAGGCTTAGTAACATGAGTCAGTGACTAATAGGCATTTGTTCATTCAAAAACTTTAAATGGTTCTTTGTCGCTATAACAATCTCACCTAATTTGTACAATTCGAGTAGTAACACATATTTCAAACATAACTCCCTATAAATTAGTCACTAGGAAAATATACTCAAACTTGTACATGTGCTATCGTCACTAACATATACAGACTATGTGATACTATTACATATCGTGTATCTTTTTCTAGTGTTTTGTTATGTTTAAAAATAAAACAGCATTTCAAACTTCGGATCTTAAAGGTTTATTGATAAAACATTGGTATGAATAGAAACATATCCATCAAAAGGTCAAAGATATTTACAAAATACATTCTATAGTTATGTTGTCCATTTTGTCTTATAATGATATTGAATCAATCACATTCATGTCGGCGATCCTCAAATGGTCCAGTTCGTTTAATTCTATTATCAAGCCAATGTATTTGAATTAGGAACATGGTTTAAATGAAGTCGCGTATCAAAATAACGCCAACGTTTTCCTGTATTTTGAATTCATTTAAACGAACATATCTCCCGACTTTGATGGTATATCTATATCAATCTGGCAAATCGGTAATTTTTTCATAATTATAGAACAACACAAAGTAGTATCATATATTATGGATGACCCTGTTCTAACACGGTTTACCCTTTTAGGAAGTACGTTTTACATTTACTAGAAAGGTTTAATAAAGGTTTATTATTCCTTAAATAATGTAAGCATAAGATGACGATATGGCCTGTGCTATATCGAAAAAATATCGCACGAGGTTTACCATCGACATTCTATCACATCGTATTATAATTTGTTTCGCTGGGTTCATACAACATTATTTCAATTCTAATACGAAGAAAACTTCTTAAGCCTACTAAATTGATTTCGAGCGCCCATTACCATGCTCATACACAAGATCAAGCTTGGTGAACTTAGGCACGTTTGAACCCAACACACACAAAGTTTTCGAGGGGACCTGCTGAGATGCATACCCGGTACATGTACCTACCGCTCCGCAGGCAAACGCTCTATCAAAGATATTTTTTGCTTTGTTAAGACCTATTCTATAAGATTTCAACGCCATAAACCGTATCATTGTTTGTTATCCGACGATCCGAAAGTAGCGATAGTGTAATCAACTTATAGTCGAATTACTATACCTAAATACCAGCATAGCAAAAGTAGTCTTAGTAGCACCTTTAAAATAGTTCGACTCCAATACAACATACTGATAATATTATGACAAAGACAGTCGTTATTGTTTGTAGATATATTAGTATTCGAGAACGAATCGTGATACTACAGCACCTGCGCGTATACATGTTACAAGTTTAACCTATGTATATCAATGACCCAAATAACCAGAAAGATCAGCATAATAGAAAGTCAATTTAGTAGATCGCACACTAATTACTGGTACAATGCCTTACATTAAGCAAACACAGCTAAGTGATAAAAAATGTGTCATTTCAAAATCAGTCCCTTAACATCTGCTTTTTAACATTCAGGAAGCGAGGGTTTTTGAGTGGAATTAACAACATTTGTTGAAACGTTTATAACTACAACATCTCGAATAACTTAAATGACTTTGTGAATTCATGCCGGAACACTGGAAATTTCAGAAACGCTTTTCAGTGTTCTAACTTATCTACAGATGAACTGGTTAGAAACGCAGAGGTAGTCTCGATTCTACACATCGGGCATGTAAAATAATCAAGTGATCTTTTCGTAAAAAGAGCTAGGGTCTGGTACCGGGATTCCCTTGTATCTGGTTTTGTCTTAAGGACCACAATCGTGCTCTTCATTGTGTTATCCTTGGTACTTGTACTGAAAAAAATGTATATATACAGCAGCAATTATGATGATGAATTTCTGACAGAAATGTCGGAATTCATTTAATTTTATTTTCAATTAGTTTGAGATACTGAGGATTTACAATTGAGAATGGTCCGAATAAATTAAAAATTGAAAACAAATGCATAACTTTCAAGAACATTGAGGTGTCATGTGCCTCCAAGTGTTATGGTAATTTGGAAAATATGGAACATAACATACATCGAAGCTGGTGTTGTAAGTTGTACTTATATTTTAGACAATAAGGTTGATATTCTAAAATGTGTTGATACATAGTTTCTACTCTTTTTTAATGTTTGGAATAAAAATCATAATGAATAGAATTTTGAAAAAAACTTTAAAGAAGGAATGCATAACACCGAGTGCAAGTAATATCTCAGCCAAGTCTATAGCATATAATTATTTTAGCAGTTATTCTTACATTACAATTACTATTATTTGCATGTATCTTTTATTATGAATATTGCAGTACTATTTACCATTCTCAAACAACCAAAGTAATTGATTTTCCAATGTGTCTACTCATAGGAATACTGAAATGTAAAACGATTTCATTCTGAATAGTTCCCTCACAGACAAAAAAACTGTTTATATACAATAACACGAAGAGCAAAATTAAAGAAATTAAAGAAGATGAAATAAAGTTTTTTTACAACAGGAATTTCGATAGGCCAACATCTATATGTATAGGTCAAGAACAACTGAAAATTGCCGCGTGATATGTGAATTTCCTATGAGAAACGATTTACAGATAGCTTACATGATATCCCGGATTCTAGACAACATTTCTCAGTTACGCAAATAAAAAACTCCTAGGTTTGAAAAGCTGCCAATTTGCATAACGAAGATACACATTCAAACATCAGAAACAAGTTTGCTAAGCGGATCTTTGTTGTTTTTGTTATGTTAGAAATTTGGCAGTGCAACAACATTTTGTCGACTACTTTTGCATACATGTTTATATCGAACTATTTTCTTTCTCAGACGAATAAGAAGGCAGGTAAGTATCCGTGTGTTTCATAAGAAACACTTCTAAACTCCTGTAACTGATATCTGTTCCGACATAAACACCAATTTAACATTAACAGTGCCTAAATTGTATTATTATACATGATGTTTGTTTGCAGGAGAGCAATGATACACGATTATTAACAAGAATACAACGACAACAATTTGATATTATGATAAGTTAAAGATGAATCCGTATGGTAATACATGTAGTTAAATTGAAACCTCAACGATAACAACAGTCGGGTACCGTATGCATGCGCATGCGCATGTGTGTAACAATACAAGTGAGAGTTACTGAAAGAAGATGATAAACGTGTGCTTCATAAAGGTCAGTATATATATATATATTTTTTTTGGGGGGGGGGGGGTTGACCCTGAGGGCATCAACCAGTGTAGTGGCGAGTTTCTTTTATGCTTTTGCTGCAACTACGCATTATAAGACATTTACTAGAAATTTTGTGTACGTAAATTAGATACGTATAATAAAAGAAATAGTATTAGGAACACCACGGACGTATATACATATATATGTCCGTCCATTCGTCCGTATGTTTGGTTGAAGATCAAAAGTCCCGTGACAGGATGTTACGCTTTAATTTTCATTTCAAGAAATAATTATTATCTTAGCATCAACTTTTTTCACGGGATCCATTTCCATCAACACTGATTATATAGAAAAGAATCAGCATGCAAGCTCCAAAAAATTGATTGAATGCCAAACATGTTTAGGTTCTCAAGTGAGCTTTTAGAGCCATCATGCCTCTCTTGTTATGTTCATGCATGCTACCCTTGCAACAAATCCTGTTGGATGCTTTATAAGCAGCAAACTTGTCATACTAACGGTAAAATCATTAACTCACTGATTTATTTCTGATTTCGATGATTGGCTGTTACATACATACATGATATAGCAGTTACCTGAGAATCAAATGTTTTCCTTCAGTTGAATATATCAAGGTACACAACAGATAAAACGCAATTATCACTGCCGCAGCTGCGCATTTTCACTAGTATTTAGGGACGTCTACTTGTAAAGGTAAAAGAGACGAGAGAATTGGTATTTTGTTGAGCAATCGTTATTTCCATTTTCTAAGTTGATTATTCGTAAATATTTTGAAAGTTATATAAATCGATTTATCATCTATGTATGATTATATATTAAACAGTTCGGAATTATTTTTGACATCAGGAGTTTTGAACTCTTATAATTGTTAGTGTGGATTGGGATATTTAATTCAGATCAAGGAAATATTTAGTCTTTGCGGGAAGTAATAAGTGTTTTTTTTCGATTTCCGTATTATGTATATGTGTTAAAATCGATTCAGGTCACAGGAGGATTAAACAACATCATTAACTGGTGCATTCATCCACATAAATGTTTAAAAGTCTTTTAAAAATTATGTTGAGAGAGCAATTTTGCCCGAGGGTATTCTAACGATTGTTCTTTGTAGGAAACAAATTCAACCGACCAAATTTGGGAAGGCAATACCTTGATACCGTTTGCTGGTTTTGGTGTTTTTACACATTGGACTTATGTTTTAATCTGAATTGCACATATTGCTAAGTTAAACCAAATACATTTTAACGTATTTTTAGATTATAAGTTTGGCATTGGAGTCGACATTCACCTTCTGGAGATATGCTGTTCTTTGGTAAGATATTATTGTCAACTTTCTGTGCAATGAACCTTTGTTTGGTAATTGCACCTTGGTCAATCTCTAATAAACTTATGTTAAAGCATGGTAAAGTTGAATAAATATTTATGTTTTGCTAACTTCACGCAATGTTATTAAACATCATATTAAGTCTGACAAGTTACTTTGTAACTTTCCTTATATCAACTGTAGTTTTAATAGTACACCGTGCTTTTATGCATTTAGTACCTTCCATATTTGTAATGTAATATATTATATGTATCTTCTATGATCTTTATCTGTTTCAACGTATCCAGTCTGCGCAGCCATTGAAAATTGCATGCAATAACCGTAAACATATCGTTTATTTACCAGTTCAATATGTAATATAAGGAACGTTATACTGTACCATGTAAACCATTATTCTAACCTTGTCATTTCGTCTTGTATCGGCCATTAAGAATTCAAGCATGATATATCAAATACGGTTTATCACGCAAGATGACCTAGATAAACTATTTTCAGCTGTTAAAAATTACATCTGCATATTTTCACACAAATCTTTCATTCTATTGTGAAGATGTGATGCCTCTTATTGATTTAATTATTTCTGCCTGATTAAAATAATTGTAAAAGTAATCATATATTGTGTATCGTGTCGGATGCGCTGCTTATAACGTGAGTATCGTTCTGAATCGCTTATCGTGTAATTACAATGCACAGTATGTGCAAAGTGCATGTAACGTGCGATCCGTGTGACAACTGCTACGTTCGGACTACTGTTACCACAGTATTCATGTATGCTAATTATAGACAATGTCTTTCTTAACAATGCGTGTTTAATATACGCAATTTATTGAACATAAGAAAATATATTTCTTCTAGAACAGATATTATGTTAGTCAATATATTTTATTAAATAAATATACAAAATGTATATTGCAATAATAGAATAAATATTTACTTTTTAATTCAAAATATTTTAATAACTAAATGCACTACCTATTGAACAAAAATTTGCTTTTCATTCTATTACTATTTTCATTGAAACAAACATATTATAACTTTTACCCCGCCTCAAAAAGAAGCTATTTAATTTTAGTGTCCGAAACACATTTTAGTTATCTACTGCTTCCCTCGTCCTGCTCTCTCCCCCATACTCCTGTGATCTGAGATATTATACTTGTTTCAAGAAACAGCGGCGTCGCAATAACAAAATGATGCAATTATTCATGTGACAAACAGTTAACACGAAACAATAAAAAAAACTATTAAAGAGAGGAGCAGACAATATTTGCAAAATACGCACATTTTGCTATTTAAACACGTTGTTTTGTACGATCCTATGTTTTTATAGTATATATTTCAGCAAAACTAAACTGTAGGTGACATTAATGTTGGAAAATGTAAGCTTCTTTCTAATTATCGTGCAATTCCAGGAAGCGACCAACAAGTTCGTCAAAGCTACAATTTCTCATGAAGTGCCGAAACAAAATGTTTGTTTCGAATTTGGCGGGTCATTGATACGTTGTACGTATTACTAAACAGATTGAATTGACTGCAAAGTATAAGTAAACATTATACCTGAAGGAAAACAAGAGATAACTACATTTGCAGATTCTTGATACATGTACATGTGCTCCTGCACATTGTGTTACATGACTTTGAAGGTTTCAAGGCTATAGGCTTTATTCATACATAAACATCATCATCTGTGACATATTTAGAATCAAGGACGTGGTTTGAATTATTCAACTAATATATGATCCCTCTCTTTTTCAGTTTGGCTGTCAGTATTCGGGAGTGCAGGTACGGGTTTTTGCTGTTTTTTAATCCATTGAAAGTCATCAGTTTGTAGTAAAATATGGGTAAAGTAATAGCTCTCTCAGATATGTGCATATCAGAACACGAACGTACTGTTATCCAATTATGTATATCAAATGTACCTTCTTAAGATTTCTGAAACAATGTTATGCATATAATATTGACTA
The DNA here is from genome assembly GCA_022818135.1 of Saxidomus purpurata. Classification (NCBI taxonomy): domain Eukaryota; kingdom Metazoa; phylum Mollusca; class Bivalvia; order Venerida; family Veneridae; genus Saxidomus; species Saxidomus purpurata. Next base: position 2,241,718 of record JAFMSR010000019.1, read on the forward strand.
CAATCGTATATCTCAATTTCAATCTACTTTCACCGAACCACATACGACATGTATAAAAAAAGTCTATGTACTAAAACGCACACATTTTCAGCAGCCTATATTATGTAAAAACTGTATAATCATATATTATCGATTCATTTAACTGAGGAAGAGGTTCTGGCCCTTGTACATAACAAAGTTTCAAATAAAAGATAGTGTCTGTATTCTGTCTTTACAATGATGTAACTTGCTCGACTGTGAACGGCTATACAGTTAGCAAATGTTCACTGAAAACCCCTTTGGTATTTTAATTGTGCTGATAAAGTTTATGAATAAGCTTAATCTTGAAAAGAAAAACGATCAGCCATAAAAGATATACATATACTTCAAGAATGAGTTTACTTTTAAAATATTACACATTATTATGTTAAAGCTAAGCTCAAATCAATCTAAACCTTTAGCAAAATATAACTACATTACACCTTTCTAAAAGTGGATCGCATTTTAACTCTAGAAATTGAGCGGGTTTTCTGTCATTTTCTATTACATCAAGAGAAAATGTAACTGCTCTTTCATTGTTTTCTCCAGCTTCTTCGTGTGTTGACAGTGACGCGGTTGACTGTGCTGTACTTAATTCTTTGCTCGATATCTGCAACCTTGCCGATAGAGCAAAGAAACTATGTCCAAATTATTGCAACGTGTGTGATGTGGGTAGGTGCTGAACATTTTGATAATTGTAACGATCGTATTATCTTATCATTGGAAAGTTTTTATTGTCTACATACTTGATTACCAGCTGAAAACAGGAGTTGTAATAAACATGCATTATTGAAAAACATTTATAAAGGCTTTACTTTGATCTCTTAATTTACCATTTGGCATGCTTTACATAGCATATACATGTACGTGCATATATAATAAGAACACAGGAAATTACTATTTCTCTTCTACATCGAATTAAAATAGGTTGCACAAGACAAAGGGGAAAGCGCAAACGTAAATTTAAGCCAAAAATGAATTTAACATATCCACAATTTTCCTGCTAATATAACTTTTAAACATCGGATATGTACGATGGGTTTTGGAAAAAAGAAACACAGGGTACCAAAATGCAATATTCTGTTACTCTTTACAGATACACATTCCACTATTTATATTGATATGGTATTTCTTTAGTTATGGTACGGCTTACAGAAGTTCAGACAATATTTGTTTCTAATGAATGATATACCACACTAAACATGATATTTTACCATTATTTGAAAATAAAGAGAGAGTAGTTTTATTTTTTAAAAGAGACTGACTTTTTTCTCTTCTTTCTTATCCATCGTTAATTGCTTGCACATTTAAGTGGACGGAAACTGGTCGCCGTGGTCACTTTGGTCAGATTGTGACGCAACATGTGAAATTGGTACCCAAATTCGTACACGATCGTGTTCTAGTCCTGCACCGCAAAATGGTGGTATTGATTGTTCTGGCCATGCTACAGACGGGAAATCCTGTTTCAGTGAACCGTGCTCTGGTAATGAATATTCTTTAATATTACATTTTTTTAAGAAGTTACAATAGAGCAACAACACATCATCTTCATTTGCCTTATAGTTTCGATAAACAATTGCTTCTGAGTTAACCTTGCATTTTGTCTATCTGCGGGGTAAAGACAAGGCACAGAACAAATCAAAAACATGTCATCTTGTGTTTCTGTTTCGCACTTTCCTATTACTAGTTTAATTAATTGATTTGAAACATGACTGACGTGTTTCGCTGACTTAAAAGTTATTTACTGGTTTGTTTCTGAAATTCAAGTTAACTTTGTCATTCAACAACCTAATTTTAGTACAAAGTGGGTGGACTGAATGGAATGAATGGACCCAATGCTCTACAAGCTGTGGTATTGGTATGCAGAGTAGGGAAAGGTCATGTACTGATGCAGTGCCAAGTATATTTGAGCACAATTGCATAGGGAACAGTCGCGAAGTTCAGTTATGTTATCCAGGAGCATGTGCAGGTATTACACGTAAAGTCTTATCAGTTAAAGAACGTCATGCTTAATCTTGTAATCATGATTGTACTTCGAAATAAAACAGAATAAATTGTTTAGCCATATTCTGTGTGTATTATTGCTCCTCTCGGAACAATAATGATCAGTTATCAAATAACTTGAATAATAACATAGCACAAATGATTTCTTTCAATGAAGTTTGAAGACTAAAATATCGAAACAAAACAATAGGATTTGTTATATCTTGAAAGCAGAACATAACATGTCATTTACTGCTTAAAATAGTATAAATAGAATGAAACAAATACTGTTTTACGAAGGTATACATCTAAGACACATTCAATTATTTGTTAAGAATTTATTATCCTGCTTTGAACATCCATCATTAGATCAAAATACCGATAGGTCTTTTTTATTAATGATGTTGATGTCGCATGTGGATATAAAATGTGTTTAAGAGTTTAAAATAGTACATGAAATTGTATCTGGTCAGATCAAAGCAATTGTTTTCCAAAGTTGTTTTCTAATACATTTTATCGCTAAGTGCAAAGCATCAGCCGAAGACGTTAGTGAATATAATCTTAAAGTGCATTTCTAAATCATCAACTATATCATAGTTGAATTCACCGTGAATTTATTTTTTTTTTGTTTTTATGTGAACAACATAGGTTACCCTGGCCGGATCTTTTCATTTAAATAATGTAATAATGTCATGTAATATAATTTCGACAACGCCGCCAGTTTCACAGATATTTATTTCAAAAATAAACCTCTTGGATAGCAATGACTTTGTGTTGTCCATATGTAGTAAACATCGTTTACATGCATGTACATGTATAAATGTCGAAAAGTAGGATATATTTTCAGCGTAATAAGAACTGTTCTGAACGTGATTAGATCAGTACAATAGCAAATGTTAATCCGACGTGACGTGACGATTTTATCAAGACAATTTCTATATTTTTGTGCTTCCAGCAAGTGGTCCTGAAGAAGTTTGACAAATTAAAACAAATCATTTCAAACCACAGCAATACCGTCTTGCGTGTTTCTAATGTATACTTTAGCTGGGCATTAGCTATGCTACTTTACAGATTAAAACCGATAAAATTATATTAAATCAAAACAGCAAATATATGCCGACTTTAATAATATTAGGGCCATTGTTATTTAGTCTAACCTTATATTACACAGATGGCAGCTGGTCTGACTGGCAAACATGGAGCAATTGTAATGGAGAACAATGCGGAACTGGTATCCGACAAAGATCACGAACATGCTCGAATCCGAAACCGTCACCCCTTGGAAGCTATTGTTTCGGAAATCCAATTGAAATTAGTTCCTGCGAAACAACATGCCGTAAGTCATCTTTTATAACAAAGCTGTAACTGAAAAAGCTTGAATGAATTGAAAGTGTTATTAAGAATATAAGCTACATGTAAAAATAATGGCGATTGCTCTAACGTAATATTTAATTATTACATCATGAATTTTCTAAATATACAAAATTGATATATTCATACATTGTCATGATTAAATATAATATAATAATGGTCAAAGGTGATGGATGCAAATAAGTAAACTAACTTCCGATTTTTTTTATACGTTACTTACCCTACTATTCTTAATCACGCAAAAGGAAATTGTGTTTCCTTGCTGTTTTCTCATACATTTAATCAAATTATAATCTTCACCAAAGGGTAAGAAAATGTACTACACATGTATTCCCTCAAAAAGAATAGCCGAAATCAATGGCTATCAATGAAAACACAAATAAATGAGTACAATTCCATCAAGTAAATTTATTTAATACATTCTGGAAATTATAAAATGTAAGATACTCATACCCGTATCGAGTGTCCAGAGAAAAGCAGGGAAAAAAATAGACATACTCACATATGAATACAGACGCACCCTCACGCAAAAACACGCCCGTTCACATCGTATTTTGCCAATTTTCTGTAAGGTTCCAATCATATCAAACTGGCTATGTGTTATTGCTTTGTGAGTAAGTAATTTTGGGGAAAAGATAGGTTTTGTTTCATTTGAATCGACATTCTCCACGATCGTATGATTTAAGAGCAACTATGTCACGGTAAAAAAAATAATAATATCGCTTTGCATTTTCCGATAGTTTTTGCCTGATCATGGAGATCACCCTCAGCACCTTTATTTTCTTCGTAATGGAGTTTCATTTCAGTTCATGTATCTAAAAAAGGATGTATCATCCTTTGACAGCAAATTTGAAAGCTTTTGACTAATGTCTTACGTCAATTGCTTTTCTATACTTTAATGTGTTTGAGACTTGGGGTGCTTCCTTGTATCATTACACTAATTTTATTGGATTGCCTGTCAGGAACTGTGGCTATTTTTGTAAAGCCGTCCGAGGGGAGGGGTGGCTCTTTCATTGAACGGTTTCAGTAAAATCTTCACCAGTTTTTTTTGTATAAGCTCTCTTTTGTGGTCAAGACATCTTAAGAGGGAAAACTTGATCATTCTGTAGAATTTGTCCGCAATATAACATATATATGTATATATATCCCGCCCACCGTATTTTGTAAGCGTGTACAGATGCTATTCTTTTAAAACAGCACACTCAACTGAAACGTGCAAAACGTGTTAATAGTAAGCATTATCCTCTTGTATTGTTTTAATGTTCTGAAATGCCGGGCAAATACATATTTATAAAATGATAGTCATATGAAAACATTTAATGTCTCAATCTACGTACCCCTACTTGGTACGAAAGAGTAAAAGTCCTGATGTAGAAGGACATTTAAAAAAATCAAATGGGATGATCGACTTCAAGATAAGTCAGTGCCTTTATTTCATACTAATTCTAATATGTCGTTTCATTTTTTTCAGAGCCTTGCTTATTGAATCCTTGCCACAATGGGAACTGTATTACAAAGGGAGACAACTTTGAATGTCTCTGTTCAGTTGGATACAGTGGACAGCTCTGCGAAAATGGTGCGTATGAATTATTTCCGAATCAAGTTACACGTTTCATTAATATGTCAGTTTAGCCTTGTATTATATAGGATAATTTAACTTCTTCGTCGTAAATATTTTGTTGTACACTGCATATTCGACTAATTTCTCTATGACTTTGACTGCTCTACAACCAGACTTTCTAACTTGTTTAAATAATCACATTATTTGATTCACTTACCCATTCATTAGGTACTCACTAATATAACTAAATAACTTGCCAGTGGCATCATGCCACGATTATCTCATCTGCATACTCTGCACGTCTAATACAGTATAAAGGTATATGTATACTTACATATATTGATGACTGTACCTCTAGCTATTGTGGTAATCGCACATGTGTCGACGGTATCAACAATTACACATGTGCATGTACTTCATGCTTCACAGGTTGGAGTTATGAACGTGATATGTTCTGATACAGTCACAATGTCGTTTGTAATAAATTCATCTTTAATTTTACTTAATCATAGTAAACTCACTGCTAGAGTTCAACTGTGTATATAAGTTCGTAAAGAAGTGTTTATTTATGCTTACAGATATTGATGACTGTACCTCTAACCATTGTGGTAATGGAACATGTATTGACGGTATCAACAATTACACATGTGCATGCACTCCAGGCTTCACAGGCAAGAGTTGTGAACGTGGTACGTACAGTACTGATATATTCACAATGTCGTTTCAAATAAATCTATATTTTAATTTTACGTAATCATATTGATCTCACTGCGTAAATACAACTGTGTTTATTTATGCTTACAGATATTGATGACTGTACCTCTAGCCATTGTGGTAATGGAACATGTATTGACAGTATCAACAATTACACTTGTGCATGCACTCCAGGCTTCACAGGCAAGAGTTGTGAAAGTGGTACGTACTGATACATTAAACATGTCGTTTTGAGTATTTCAGTATTTCTAATGTAACGTTATCATATTACACTGACTGCGTAAGTACAAATCTGTATAAAATGGAGTAAGTTGAATCGGTGGGCTAGCGAGGTAGGCTTGATATTAGCCACGTTAACATTCAGTTTCAAATATATCGGTTAACTGGCCGCTCCAGTATAGTACCCCGGGTTAACCCTTTCTCAACATAACATGCTTAATCTGAGCATACAAGCGTACATTTGTATTTTTTATTATGTGTATGTAGAGTTCTGTTATGATTATATTATAATGATCTAGTGGATACTAATGCCCTGTCTGCAGCGGTTTGTTCACAGTTAAGCAGTGTGTTGGTCAAATTGATTATTGTTGCAGTGTTTAGTGCGATTGCGTACTGCAGTTATATTACTGTAGATTTGACGTTTCCAAGAATTTAATATATTCAAAAGGAATAAAACACTTATTAGTACTATATTGACATGATTTTTGCGAAGTGTTTGGAATGACGAAGTGTTTGAATTGACGATATGTTTAATTTAACGAAGTGGAGCAATTGGCAAGAAATGTAGCGCAACATAAATTATAGCGAATGTTATCAAAGTTAAAGCATGCATACTCTTTTACTGTGAAGGAAATATAATGATTTCAGTGGTAACGGATTGCTATGATCTGTATCATTTTGCTGGAAAAAGAACCGATGGTGTTTATACAATAGTCACGTGGAAAACTCATCAAAGCATGCAGGTATATTGTGACATGACGACCGATGGAGGGGGCTGGACGGTAAGTTATATGGAAGAGATTTAAAGGGGAGATAAACGATAATTTCTTATATATTTTATATAACTTATATCTGGTCTTATTTCCTCACATCGCCCATCAATATGTTTGGGCTTGGAAACGAAATAAAACATAGTCGTGTATATCCAGCTGAGAGTATTATTACATACACGCCATGGTAAATTGAACACCCGACATGCACATTGGTGTACAGCTTACACCTTCGTGATTAACTTCATTAGACAGTTTATCTGATGGTAGTCGGGTGGAGTAAATTCACGGTGAACAACCATAAAGGTCATTCGTTGCAAAAACTACGTAGCTTGCTACCTCGTTGTGCGTGGTCCAGGCTTCGTTTTTGGTACGTGGCATTCCCTGTTTGATATTATTTTTGTTTTTTTTCAGTTGCTTTAAAACGTTTATGTGCTAATACAAAACTACTGAAACCGAGTAAAAAGAGGAGTAAGTTCTAAAATAATATCCTGCCCGGAACTTCTGAATGTGCTTGTAAACGTCTTGTACTCGGTATTTGGCCCTGGCTACTAATATAACTTTAAGAACAAAGCGAAGAAATAACGACGTATCAGCTATTTGTTGACGTTTAAATAGCGTTTTTCACATTATGTTAGTCATATACAGGCGGCTGGAAAGTCGCCAAACCAACTTTCCTGTTCAGTGCTTTACAGGGACAGGTCGTTAGCTGGGTTTGGGCATATCACGATCTTCAATAAGTGAAAGCTTAAAGTGATTAGCGATCTTTACCACCCATCCACAGAGAGTGTTAATGTTATGCATTTTTCTATTAAAAGTTATGCAGCATAAACTATTCAATGGTACAAATTACTGTTACAATGTTGGCAGCGTCTCTCCTTCCAGTTCATAGCTACACGGTTGCTCCACTATTAAATTATAATTAAGCATAGCTACACGGTTGCAATAATAATTAAGCATGTCCGTGGGTAAACTTTAAGTAAGCATATAAATAATTATAAACTGAGTAAATATACATAGTGATAAAACGTTTCTGTATTTCATGTGACCGGTACAGTAGAACCTCGAAATTCCGGTCGGCCTTCGGCGGGAGAAATTCGACCAGATTTTCGAGGAGACCGGATTTTTGGGGGACCATACTTTGTAATTTTCATTACTCTGGTCTTTCCTGTATACGGGATATACATTTATATGAATCACGGTGGTTGCTTTGCAAACATGGTCGTCATTATTAAAAGTCATATTAAACATTTAAATTCACGTAAAAGTCCGTAAAACATAAAAGAACATTCGAATCATTAAGATCTGCAAATATGTACTTTGATTCGGTGCGTAATAATAAAATGCCGTGAAGTCTAAAACCCAGGTAAATATTTATTTAAAGTAAAGTTTATGTCTTTTTGTTTAGAACTACACATAAACTGATATTTGCCTTTATAAACGTTGTCCCGTACTTCCTGATTCATTTTCCCGTCTTTTTATTTTTACTGAGTTCAGAATTATCCTGTTTAAAAAGTATAACAATCAAGAGATGAAAGCAAATTCCCAAAGCATTTGTTATACAAAGAATTGTTACAATTGTTACGCTAATTATCACTCATACTTTGTGTGAATGTGAACATTTTATAATCGCTGACGAATATTTTCACGCCTTCGGCACATCAGAAGCGACCGGATTATTGAAAGTTATATTAGCACACAATGTTAAATTTGGGCCAAAATTATCGACCGGAATTCGGAATATTGAGGGACCGGATTTTTGAGGATATTCTAACATTAATTTTAGTGGAGAGAAAAAGGGCGGAGAAAAAAGAGCCGGATTTTTTAGGTGACCGGATTTTTAGGGGTCCGGAATTTAGGGTGTCTACTGTAGATCTTGTAGATATATTTATCAAATTTTTACGTCATAGTGTTTTATGGGCTTTTTTTGCGATTGAATTAACCTTTTATATAGCGCTTTTGTGATCAATGTAAGTAAGCTGTTCTGTCATAGTTTTTACAATGTACCATGATATGCGTGTAACATATGTTAATGACCGAAGACAAACCAGTACTGCCAACTTTCTAAAATATAGATATATGATCGGTTACAGAGCTCGAAACCATGACCCTTAATATATGACAACTTACAGTTATTTCTAGTCAAAAAATCAAACCGGCAGTCCTCAAACAAAGAACCGGACTGTCAGGGAGACACATTCTATACTTTTTGTGATGTCTGTGCTGATCATCGCTATTTCGGTTTCCTTATGGATAACACGAGCTGCTGCCAAGGGTAAAGAGGATGAGGTTGCCACGTACTCAGCGAAACCATTTAAATTAAACAGCAAGTTTCTACAGATATTCCAACATTCCAATTGATTTTGAACGGAGGCATTGCCGTTCCCTATTTTACAGAGTACATCGTAGGAATAAACCGGATATTGTAGCCACTGACGTGTGTAAACATTACTGTTTCAGATATTGCAATATCTACCAAACATGTTCCGTACAAATTCCGTTTTTCCGGATACTACCCATAAAAGTGACGCAATGAATCCAGTTTTAATGACCATTACGCTAGTTTTGCTGAAAATAGCAACGAGGTAGCAAGCGACGTAGTTTTGACAACGAGGAGCCTCTATGCTAGTTCACCGTGAAATTGATGATGAGGGGGAAATAGTATGTCTTATATGCATAACAAGGTCCAATCCTCGCCAAACAAAAAATATGATTTATAAACATGTTATACATTAAAATACACTGTGTATATTCTTGCACGTTTTGGCCAGGTCCACGTCCAGACTATATAAACTGAAAAACAATGTACCCAGTCATGTGACTAGCGATCTACCAATTACAGGATATTGATACATTATGTCATACAATATCTGTGGACCTTACTCATGAATTCTTCTTCGGTTGGGTCTTTGACAGACCGGGTTAAATGGCCAATAAAGCTAGGTTGATAACATAAAGTCATACTCCAGATTCATACGATATACATTGTAATATAGATGACATATTTAGCTTTTCTTGATAAATTTGGGTATTTATTTAGGTATTTCAGTATCGTTTCAATGGATCAGTGGATTTCTACAGAAATTTTACCGAATATGAAAAAGGATTTGGAAATTTGAACACAGAATTTTGGCTTGGTATGTAACCTTATTTATATGTAGAGTTTAATAGAGAAATAATGCTACAAGCTCAAAACGCAAGTGTTTCGCACACGACCGAATATAGTACATCATTCGATATTTTATTTTACAAATAACAATATCTAAGTGTATGTTTTACTAATTATCTTCAAAGGTTTTGATCATATCTTTTAATCTGATATTATAATGTTAAATACAGGTCTAAGTTACATTCAGGAAATAGCAAATCAAGGACAACCGGATCTACGTATCGACCTAGAGTCCTCCAATGGCACAAGAGCCTTTGAACAATTTAAAAACTTTTATCTTTCACCTAAACCGGACTTCACCCTTCACCTTGGACAAACAAAGGATTCTTTACATAGTATGTGTATTCAAAGCAGTGTTTTTTGAGTTTACTTAATAAAAAGCGGTGTTAAGATTTTATTGAGTTTAAAAGTTTCTAAATAAAATCAGATGACCAACTTTTCCAAATTCAGCACTTAACGTTAACTGTACCTGATATCGGATGTCGCACTTGTTAAATTTTATGATTAAAACAATGCTTTCATTTAAGATAATTGTATCTGAAAATCACAATAATTAAATTACCAAGATTCAAAACATCATGGCAAACATATAGGCCAAATTTCAGGCAAATAAGGTATCAAATGTGGTATTTAGAGCCTTTCAAACGTTTGACAATCGTAGGATTGTGTATCATATAGTTTTACATACATATTTTTATTTCTAATAGTTTCAGGCCCGTATCGATTCGGTCCGTATCACAGCGGCAGCAAGTTTTCGACCTATGACAATGATGCAGATTCCTCCACAAGTTCCAGCTGTGCAAAACGATTTCGTGGAGGCTGGTGGTATAAAGAATGCCACTATGCTAACTTAAACGGACGGTATATAACACCTGGAATAAATGACGACACAGCTATGACTTATCAAAGTTTTCTCTACTATTCATCCTTAAAAAGGAGTGCAATGATGATGAAAAGAACATAAGGAGAATTTGAACTTATGTACAATGTATATAAATATGTAAAATGAACAAATTACAAATTAGAATGATATTTCAGTAAGAGCGATGTAGATAGATAACAAGTATTTGTCGATTTTTGTCGATTCAGCTTATTACAAAAACGAATACTTGTCCTTGAAAATTATTTTAAAAACAGATGGACATCTTCTAGGAATTAAAAAAATCAACAACAAAATCAATCAAAACGCTTTGTTAGATTAGTGTTTGGTGTCGTTGAAACAGACTTCAAATAATCATCTTTGCAAAATTATTTCTCAAAGAGTGTATGCACAAATTACATTACAAATGTTTCTACCGACAACATGTAGTATGATATAATCCAATTGTATGATTTCCAAGCTAAACAGCAAAGAAACCTTGATTTTATCAAGAATTGGACTAAGGTGAGTGACATGCTTTGACATTCTCAAGAATCCCTGGCTACTGGCTTAGAAAACGATAAGAAACCCGTTAATTATCAGTGATTAAATAATATAATAATACCATCCTCTAATTATACTGTTTATATAGTGATGGTGTTCTCAATTTGTATCGACATATTGTTAAGTATGTTTGCAGAAACTAGTGCCTTATACACATGATGTATCTTTTTATTTCAGTTACATCATTTCTTAGTAGAAGTATTAAGCACACAATCTTTATGGTGATCACCATTTTACATTAGCTAATAAAGTCATCACTATTTTACCTTAGCTTATCTAATTGAGACAAATACGTTGATCGTTACATTTTTCATTATCAAATGTTTATCATACAAGACCGAATTTTCCAGCGTTGATAACACCTTATATGTAAGAACTGCAAATAAACATATACTATTCTGCGATTCTTTAAAATATTAGAAACGCATCTTCCCTCAAATCATTTCGTAAAAACTACAACGAACAATGTACAATGAAACCCAGGTGCCGTTGCTCATTACTTCATTTAAGTACTTATGTGATTTATCGATCATGATGTGTTGTGTCTAACTGCTTTGTTTTGTGTATGTTGACTGCTTTGTATCGTGTATTTATAACTGTTTTGTATTTGTATTGTTACGTTTTAGTGTTTTGTATTTATACTGTTTATAGAAAGGACTCAAAGAAAATAAGTCCTCGGACCCTACATTACTACAACATCTACTACTACTACCAATACCACTACTACTGCTACTGCTACTGCTACTTCTACCATTACCACTACCACTACCACTACCACTACTACCACGACCACTACCCACCACCACTACCACTACCACTACCACTACTACTACTACTACCACTACTACTACTACCACTACTACCACCACTACTACTACTACTACTACCACTACTACTACTACTACTACTACTACTACTACCACCACCACCACCACTACCACTACTACTACTACTACTACCACTACTACTACTACCACCACTACTACCAATACCACTACCACTACTACTACTACTACTACCACTACTACTACTACTACCATTACTACTACTACTACCACCACCACCACCACCACCACCACCACCACCACTACTACCACTACTACTACCACTACTACTACTACTACTACTACTACTACTACTACTACCACCACCACCACTACCACTACTACTACTACTACTACTACCACTACTACCAATACCACTACCACTACTACTACCACCACCACCACCACCACCACCACCACTACTACTACTACTTTTTTTGCTACTATTACTACTTCTACACCTTCTACCACCACCACTACTACTTCTTCTACTACTACTACCACCACCACCATCACCAACACCAACACCACTACTACTACTGCTTCTTCTACTACTACTACTTCTACTACTACTACTACTACTACTTCTACTACTGTTACTATTACTACTACTACTACTACTACTTCTATTACTACATGTACTTCTACCACCACCATTACTACTTCTACTACAACTACTACTACTTCTACCACTACTACTACTACTACTACTACTTCTTCTTCTTCTTCTTCTTCTATTACTACTACTTTAGTCCAGTAACATACTTTCAATTAGGTTTTCTGATTAGAGTTGAAAAAAATGAAGAATGCAGATGAACCATAAATCTTCCCTAAAATCACCAGTCAACACAAAGACTGATGTCAGATAGGATTTGAGCTTACTACAGATCAAAGATAGTTCCAAGAATAGGTAGTATATCATCAAACTTGAGAAGGCTTAGACCCAGAAAGACAAACCTGATATTGTAATTGGTCATGGACAGTAGATGAAGTTCCATATCTATATTGTGGTACTTGGATAAAGTGAAGGTGACCTTGAATTAAAAACCCGTTGTCTTGACAAGAGTTTGACCTAAGATCTTCAAACTGGCCAGGGTTGTTATTCATGACGATAAGTGGTCAAACGTCAGAGTGCATTTTAACATTTTTTTCGGTTAATAACTTAAAAGTGTTATGCGCTACAGTCTTCAAACATGTAAGGAGTAAATCTTATGAATAATAGTTGAACCTTGGTCTCGTTCAGGAATCAAGTATTTTGTCATATGTATCCGTGATAGTTTTGTGAAAGGTCCACTACTAAGCGAAAATTAAGTGACAGTTATTTCAATGGCAAGTACATTACCTTATGCAAGACACTAAATAATGAAGATTGTCAGGTTAAAATTTACAGAAAGTGTTTGGAACACGAAGAAAAGTATGTGTATTATGTTGAAATCTCAGTGATTCGACAAAATGACTACCCAGGTCTTTTTAACTTTCTTCATAATGCATAGAAAAATAATTGTACATGTACTGTGGTTTTATTAGAATTTCTACATACCAGCTTTCATTTTATATTAAAATTAACTTATTTTTGTGTTTTTTAAAGTATATTTGAATTTTTGCTTTCGTTAGTATTGGACATTTAATTATACGTATTAAATCAGATACATGTTTTTGTAAAGAGTCATTTCAAATGCATTTCATTTTAGTGTATAGAGTACTTTCAGTGCTTTGATTTGTACTGTTGGTACATTTATCATATTATTTCCATATTTTTACAATACTTTGTTAAAAACATGTTGTACTAACCTGATACAAACGTTCAAATAAATGTGCAATTCGTACTCTTTTATTTTCATTTAAATTTATTGGCATGACAACACTAAATCTGTTCCAATAGACTTACTGAATAACATTTTAGCATGGTCCGCATACCAAAACATTCGTTTAGTAATTACACCCCAATAAATCTGTAGAACCACCTTAATCACACCCATAAATGCCCTTTTTATTAGGATCGCATTCCGTCCGGCGTCCGTCGTACGGCGTACGTTATACGTCCGTCAACAATTTCCTTCAAATGACATATTCTCAGAAACCACTAAAGCAATGAAGATATAACTTAGCCGGGATGTTTCTTGCATGAAGCCATTTTATGATTGTTCAGATAATTCCATTCCATACAGAACCTCTGGTTGCCATGGCAACGAAAATGAAAATCTTCTCAACAACTTGAAGGCCTGAAGCTTAGATATTTGTCATGTGGCATTACGTAGTGGACCTCTTCAAATATTGTGCAAATTATGACGCCCGATTTAAAATTGACCCCATTCGGTGGTCACTTGTTTTTTACATAGTCATATAATTCTTCTAAATTCTTCTCTGAAGCCAAAAAGCATAGAGCTTAGTTATTTAGCATGTGGGAATACCTAGTGGCTGAAAATAAGTGGACATATTCGGGAATTGTTCCTTTGACTTATATAGAGTGTTCGCATTATGTCCCTTGTCAGATATTCTTCAAGGTCGACAAAAGTGCAACTTGGTCCCGTAGGTAAAAGTACATAACCTATTTGCCAGTTATTAGATGTGAGATTCGTTAATTTTTCTGCTACAAAATTCAAGACTTTCAACACGGAGACAAACGAGGCAACGAAGCTATTATGATTTATCTCATCATATTTATGCACCCCAAAAGACGAACGTATAGGTACCACTTTGTCCGTCCTTCAGTCGTCAGTCCATCCGTTTGTCCGTAAGGCGAGCTTGTCTGGATCATAATTCAGAAACGATAACACAAAATTATTTTGTTTAAATTGTCTGAGTTTCAGTGCACAAGAACCACTACCCTCACTTTCCTTCTTTCGTATTTCAAATTATCTCCTTTCGTTTAAAAATTCTTGCCTGGAGAATAACTCCAAAAATACTGAAAGGACTTCATTCAAACCACACAAAGAGATAGATGACATGGAAAGGAAATGTAATGCTCAAGGTACATAACTTTTTCAGCAAAATAGTATCTCCAGCTCAAAGGATTGATTTAATATTTCTAAAAGTATCTTATCAAGTTATATTTGTCCGGAGAATATGTCATGAATTATTTAAAGGATTGACATCATATTTACCACATACTAACAACCGTAAGTGACCCCTTGGGTGTGGCGATATTTGACACATTTAAAAAAGCTGCGGTTTCTTGGACCACATTGAATCACTTAATTGACTTGTTTCATCCTCTTTTTTCTACAACCCGTGTAAGATCTTTGAACTATTGTCACGAGTTGGAACGTATTATTCGGTTTCTTACGAAAGGCGTGTGTTTAGTACTTATCCTTTCAAGTAGCGATGATAAGAACAACTTGCGTTTGTTATACCTTAATTAGAACTGAAACGAGTGTTTCATGAAGTTTTGTAGACACATTAATTTTCAGAAAATGCAGTCGCGATATAACAGTGCCACTTAAACAGACACCATTGCCAATTCGTACGCCGTTCCGCCTTTCCGTTTCTGTGTGATGTGAGGACTGCGTTCATTTTTTTAAAAGCAAGATACAATGTATTATGCTGTCCCACACATTCGAAGCAATGTTGTACTCTGCATTTGTAAACAGTTCATTACACATGTGGCGTACTTTCTTCATTTAAATAGACGACAGTGATTGGGATTGTTATTGAAGGGGATTAAATCTGACATCACTGAATGTAATTGCTTAACACAGTTACCTTTTCTGTAAAGTTAAAGCACATTTACATGATAATGGTATGATGGTAAGTCTTGGGATGCGCTGAATATGAATTCACAAATCATAATTCTGGTTTTGTGCAAAAAAGGCAAATAAGCACAATGTGTGTTTTCTTACTAAACTATTTATTTAATGTATTTGAAGTAAATAAAGTTATCGTAATTGTAACTTACTGAATAAATAAGATAAGAAGCAAATCCAAAAAAAAAAACTATAGATATTAATTAACTAATGCAACTTAATTAGTATGAAAATAGTTTTTATTTATTTACAAAATGTCTTTACATATGCTTTGTAACATGCTGAAATGCATTACAGTAACATTCTCTTACAATGATCTGTCATATTGGAAATAAACGAATTTTTAATTGTTGATTCATTCATCAAAAATCTCCTCCATTTTAACAAAACTCAATATGCTGAAATGCATTACCTTTTCTGCATTCAACACGTTTTTTTTACAGTCAATTGTCATATTAGAGATACACGCGTTTATACATACATTGTATATAATTGTTGTTTCACTCACTAAACTTCAACTCCATTTAAACGAAACTCAATCTATCATCTTATCATATGCCATTGTATATATACCAATACTTAGTGCAGGACAAACTGAGTGTAACAAACAGTTATTTTCTTAATATTAAAAAACTGTGTACAAATATGTTTAGATGAGTGTCACTTCTCCTAATCTTGTTCCTATTGTATGAGGTCCGTCTGGCCTTCCATCACCCCACTTCACGTTGACCCTACCATCTGGATGTACAACTGTCACTGTACCAGTTCTAAACCCCCACTGAAAATAACAACATTCTCAACATGACATACATGTGATGTAAATATATCATACCATGCTTCTCTCTTACAGTAACAGAAATAAGTATAACAATATCTGTAAACAGCAGATTTATAATGTAATTGGTAATTTGCATGAAAATGTAACTAATTATATAAACTAACTATTCGAACGAAGAAAGTGTTTTGGCTGGAATAATATCTACATAATTCTTGTAAACACTATTATTACGATAAAGAGTCTTATAATATAAACTTTGAAGAACAAGTTGTAAGAGTAGATTTCTATGAAATGACTTTGTATTGCCTTAATTTATGTATATACATGTACTTATATAAATGAATTGATAAAGCATTCAATATTATATGAGGCACTTTAAACCATTCCGTATGGAAGGTTAACTTTTTAAAATTTAAAGTCTGATTTTATATTCCGGCGAAATGTGGATTTTCATGTTGGAAATATCATAATCAAAATGTAAGGTTACCGTTGTAAAATTAAACGCGCGTTTTCATTATGCAGATTAAAAGCTTGGTGCTGAAAAGTTTACAGTTAAAATGTCAATCTATTTAGCTTTACATGTATAAAATGGAGAATATATCACGATTACAGATATAAATTCAGCACATGGATAAACAAACGCTGAATTCAATCTGTCAATAAAGTGGAAATTATTAACAAATCAAAGATCAGATATGATAATTCGCGATCGAAATAGCCATGATTGAATATAAAATTAATCAATTGTTTTCAGTGGCGAGTGAAAAAGGCTTAGATATATCTTCCTTTTAATTCGAAACGTAAGTGGTGAAGTGGCTAATCAGAAAATTGTATGAAACATAATTTACTTACTACTTTAGAAAACACCCATATATTTTTTTGCTACAGTAACAAGTAGCTGTTACCAATTGTTGCGAAAAATATTTATTATAAAGAAAGCGATTAATCTATATGCTTTTTCTGGCCACGTAGGTGTAGCGTAAATGTATTCTTTAATCGAACTCCTATACTTATTTCATTTGTAAGTAATATTATAGTATTTCAAAGGCAATGTGCATATAACAACAAAGTTCAAATTAGTTTAAATCAACGTTATTTAGATTATCAAATAGTCAAATCACGCTCTGTATTTACATTATGTGGATATCTCAAAATAAGAAATTATCGCGAGCTGCTGCATACGATCAATACAACAATTTTTCATTGACGAGATGAAGAGGAAAAGAAAGCAATTGTGAAATAAATATAGGTAAAATCTGCACCATGTGAATAACAGTTGTATATCATTATAACTGCATCCCTCTGTATGATATTTTCGCGAGTTGTCTGAGTTGCACTCTTGCATGCATGTTTCCTTTATTAACATAACAATTTATCAAACAGTGTCATACTACTGGATGTTTAGCTTAACGGATATTATGGTCTAAGGCATGGCAGTGATGTTATGGCTTCATCTAGATTTATGTAATTTTACATTAAAATCAGATAAAACAATTAAAAGCAAAGGCATATTGTTTATGGGTAGATACTGATACGAGCAACTACCAATGTTCATTTATGTTTATACAAGACGTTTGCTTAGTTTCAAAGATAGCATTATAAATATTATTTATAACTTGTGTCGCTATACATATTTCATACAACTATTGAATTAAAGATAACGTTGTTTGATAAATATTCAATACAGGAAGTAACGTTCTTGCATCAACCCAGTGTTTTTTATATTTTTGTTCACCATTTTTCCTGTTACACCCAATCTATTACATTTCAATCTTGATTATTTGTATTTAAGTAGAACAGATACCGATCAAAACAAGGGTATCGGTGGAACCAATGCATGCTCCCTGATGTATGTGTTTTTTAAAAAGTAAAAGGCAATTCAGATGATTATATTCGCAACAATTTATTTATAGAGAGTCATAATAAAGGGAAATGATAAAAACAAGTTGGCAGCTAAAAAAAACATCCATTGGGTTATGCCGCATGGGTAGCATACATGAACATCACAAGAGAGTCATGATGTATATTAGGTTCAATTTGCCACTATATGCCTAAAATGTACTTAGGTTATTGATGCAGTCGGCTAATCGAAGACGGCTATTATTTATGCCAAGTTCTAAAATTGATAAGACGCGCAACGTGACAAAAGGGCCCTAACAGAGATACACTTTTGATGTCTGTACCATTTCAAAGCGCATTAACTATCATTAAGCGACATGCAATGATCTACATTTTAAATGTTTGTATTTAGCCGATAACTAAATATTTGAAAAGGAAGACATCGTAGCAGGAAAACTGAATGGATTTTGTTTTAAAATACAACGGAATAAATAGTGTAACCTTAAAGGGACATACCCTGTAACTGATGTCAAACTAAATAACCTCCAAAACATAAATAATAGAATCTTTGGAAGTATTATAACTCAACCTCAAAGTTTCAGCTATGCATTTTCAGTCATCATCGATAAAATCAGCGGTTTAAAGTGTGCTGCAGTACCGTAAACCATTAAAACAACTATGTAGAGTTGTTGATGTACAATTAATGGGTGGATGCCATTTATTACAAAAAGCCTCTATATTCATTTATTGTGGTAAAATGAGGCCTTTTTGCCATAGGTTCTTCTTTGAAATTGTATTTATTTATCATTTTACATTCATTGAACACATAATATATGTTTCGAGAATATAATCTGCTAGATGTAGGGAGTGCCTCTTTAACAGGTTGTAAGTTTCGACTGATTAATATTCCTGAGCAATGGTGAAGTAACATTTTCGATGGTATTTATAAACGTACTCTTTAATTGGGTACCTGGTTGAAACTGTAGTATATTTACTTAAAGAAGAACTGTCTTTAAAAAGATGGTCGGCACGATTTCTTTTATACGAAAGTAAACAGAAGCAAGATTATATAGTAAAATTAATACGCCAAATGTCACAAGGTGAGAAAAAAGAGCCGCATGACGGGAAAGCGACCGGGCCCTTCGCTTACAGATATTGTATACGGACTGTTCTCCTAACTCAGCTAACCGGCCACACGCCTATACTGTCACCATAAGTAATTAAATATGTACCGTGACATGTTGAAAACCGAATAATACACGTGTACAACTATAAAACCATAGGTATGTTTTTTTTTCTGTAGAACAGAATTATACCTGAACTGGAAAGAAAATTTAAACTAGTGAATGACATGTAAATCTAGATGTAGTATATAAGCTTTGATAGATATAATTTATTCTAACAGGACCAGCGAATAACCTACATACATGTAGAACAAAATCTATTTGGGTTATTCTGCAATAAACCGACCTTGAACGACGCTGCACGCGCATCGTGTTTTGGCTGTTCAATTTACCCGACGTATAGAGGATCTTACATGGCATACTGTGGATGACTTGGGGCAAAACGGGGGGATCCAATGGATGACACACGTCCAGTTAACTTGATTAAGGCCAAAAAAAAATAAATAATAACTTGTTTCTGCTAACGGCCCAGAAAAAAATAGGGTAGGTAGGTAGGTAAACTTTTTTTTTTTTTTGAAGCTGGTTGCAGATATTTAGGAAATCTACTTTAAAGGTATTTGAATAAGCCATCTACATATATATGAATTGTAAATAACATTGACCCCGTTGTTATAAATTGTCTGTTCAGTGTTTTTTTTTTTTCAGCCTGAAGAGAAAGGCGGCGGGCCTTTCGGGAGGGGAATTTTTAGTCATTTTGCCAGAAAAGGGGAATTTTTTAGAAAGTGTATAAAATATAATGTTTAACAATGTAATAAAGAACCAAAACTATCAAGTATGTTAATGACTTTATTTTTTTGTCAAATATAAAGAGAAAACATAAAAATTTCGCATAACAAAATTTTATATAAAGATACTGGTGTCAGGAACATAAATTAGCAGCACAAGTGTTAAACACACGTAAATAATAAGTATTACTGTTATTTTCAATTGAAACATTGTATAAGTATCCTTTTTTAATCTTTGGAACACCGTTTTCGTTGAAAAAATAACAAAAACCGGGGACGCGAAAATAGGTGACAAACGAATAGTCGGCTATTTTCAGGAGTTTATTTCACATGTAAGGTATCAAATAGTTTCAGGAAATGATTCTGAAGCGTTTTAATTTCTGAAACTTATGTTTTTAAAACAAATTTGGCCAACTCTTGATTAAATAAATCAAAGATTTTTTTTCAACATTTTTAGAGGAATTTTTTCTAAAAAATGGGGAAAATACATATTAATTTTGGAGGGGAATGGGGCCGATTTAACTGCTGTTAATCCTTAAATAAACTGTTATGATCTGGATTTGCATTACACTTGAAGGTATGACTTCAATAAATCGGTGGGTTATTTGTTTGTTAGATGTGATTATGGTCCACCATCCTTTTTCATGGTATCTTGTTTATATACCTGGTGTAAAACACCGAAAAGCGTCGCTGAAATTTCCAGTGCCCTGGATTCTAACCGGGGACCTCCGGATTGGTAGTCCAGAGCGTTAACCACTCAACCACCACACCACTCTCTAGACTGGTGGGACTTGGAACCAGCCAATTTGTTTAGCGAACTTGCGGACCATTTAGTTATCTGTGGTCTCTAATTGGTCCAAAATGATTGGTAGCACTAAAATTTTCTTTAATTAAAATTGAAAGTACAATGGTTGAGCATTACAAAAAAAATAGTTTAAGAATTTTCAGATTGATATTATGGTGTCCTATTGCTATCTGAAAATATTGAATTTTTTAACAGAATGTAAACAAAAATCCTACAGACGAGGAGGTGATGTCCTAATGGCTTAATTTTTGGCTATAAAGTAATACATTATGCATATAAAAAGGGACATTTTTGGATGTAACTAAAGTGGTTCTACAGGTTTACAGGGGTGTAAGTACTCAACAAATATTTTGGTATACGGACCTTGCTTAAATGTTATACAGTAAGACTATGGAAAAAGATTTAGTGTAGTCATACCTCAAAGCCATCGTTCTTAATTCTCCGAGTTAAAGAGCGAAATGGCGCATAGAAACGAAATGGACGAATTAGATGTTTAGAACTAAAATTAGTCAATTTTCAAAAAAAAAAAATATATATATATTTTTTTTGCCAATAAAATGTCTTAGGGTCGGCGGAAAAAAATAGGGTCGGTCGGGTTAGCAGAAACAAGCTATTTTTTTCTTTTGGCCTAATGGTTACGATACAACTTACACTGACTTTATTTACTGTTTTGTTGTTATTGTTTTTGTTTACACAGTGACGTCATTAGTCAAGAGAAACTGTGACGTCATTTATCTATACCCGTAACTAATATTTTTCGTAACTTAAATCGTTATTGCGTATCCTGAAAATTCGAACCCTTTCTATCAATGAAATTCCGTTTACATTTACTTGAAAATTAGACTATCAAAGTTTTTGATGAAAAAAACTGAAACACCGCGCATACATCTTTCTTGAATGAAAGTCACATTGAAATAGCATCTTTACAGTGTTCGCGGGAGGTAACTTCAACGGCAAAATCTAGGTGCGTAGCACGCAAGTGTAAATACGTTCAAAGAAAAAAGTTCTCATTTTTACTTCAAATTTTGTTTCAAATAAGTCGTATTAGAATCGAAATAATAAATATCCAAGTTTGGTTTATGGTAGAATAACCCTCGTTTGTCGTTCTTATGCGTAATAATATATCACTCAGGCCTGCGGCCTTCGTGATATATTCTTGCGCATAAAAACTCCAAACTCTGGTTATTCTACGATAAACCAAACATGGATACATATTATTTCTTAAATAAGCGCTCAAAATATATACTTTTTTGATGATTGACCAGGAGCATAAAATAAACTCGCCACTATACTGGGTATGCTATCAGCGGCATTACCAAATAAAAGGAGGAAGTTTATTATGATGTTGTGGCATGCTGAAAGTATGCGCATCTTCCTTAAGTAGTAACGCTTCCCATGAAGTTCTGATAAATTACAATTTTCGTCTGCTGAGAAAAAGAACGGACAAGGATTTTCGAAATTAAACACTATTTACAGCAAAAGAGGACCAACACTCAATGAAATATAGTCGAGCGGAGAAGCGCTGATCTCATTCGTATCTCATTTAGACAGTGAAACATTCCAGGAATTTTCATTCAATTCCTGTGATCGAATGCTGTGATAAAGAGAGGACAAACATTTCTTAACAATTTCCTGCAATAGAAGCAACAAAGTCCATAGTTCTGTTAAGAAGTCGAGCAGAAACACGAAGACAACATGCGCATCTTCCCTTGGTACTGAACATTTAAATGAAGTTTCGTTGAATTCTCTGTAGTTGTTGCTGCGAAATAGCCCGGAATCAAAATTCGATACAGTAGTTATCAAAGAGCCAAAACTCTGTGGTGAATTTATCGAACTTGAATAAACGGAATATATGCGCATTTCCCCTAGGTACTGAAAATCAACAAACAGTTTCGTTTAAATCCCGCCAGTCTTTACCGAAAAACAGCCCGGAAACGAATGCCCCAGCTCCAACGAATGGACAAAGCGGCGACATAATGTTTGCCTCTTCGGATAGCATAACATATCAATGTGATGGATCGAACTTGAACATTCAATTTCGTAAACGTTTCCCATAGAACGTTGCATGAAGGAATTTAAACAAAAATGCAAGCTTGTGACTAGAAAGTGTTCGACTCAAAATGTATGTTTAAGATGATTATGGAGAGGTTATATAAAAGTCTTTATTGTAATAGTGCTGTTTTTATTTCTCTGAACTTAGCTTTGCTCATATTCTGAATCATGATACAAACTTACTCCTCCCCTTCTGTTTCTGTTTTAATGACGCTAAATCTGAACTTCATGTCGAATTAGGGCCATTAACTTTTATTCTAACCTATGCCGTATTTCATCTTATCATACACGTAGCAGCTGTGATTGCTTGTTTCTCATTGTAATATTCATGTACATGTAAGAATTATTTTAGTAATAGTTATGTAACAATGAGATTTATTTATATTTGAATATGTGTCTATTGAATATGTTATAAGTGAGTCATTAAACGTATTTGTCTTCTAACGACAAAACTACTATTATCTACAGTAATAATAAACAATCAAGATAACTTTCCTGCCTTTGTTTGAAACTAATAGAAACATAAATATGTTAACCTGTTCTTAAAAAAATATCTATAGAAAGGGATCCGTTTAATTTCTATAAATCTTAAGGTTATTATTTACATATTCATGCTAATCAAGACACTTATCTTACTGATTTCGATGTCATATTTTCGTAACATTACAACTGTTAGAATTCATACTGACGCTGTATCCTTTCAATGCGAGCTTGTTTTATGTTTTATCGATTTCGAGGAGATTTTATTACTTCTCGTTTTGATTAGTTCTTCTTAAAGCTATACCACAGGTATTTGTATAAGCCATATACCATTTATTGTTTATTCTATCCTTTTTTTTAGTTTTTACAATATGGCTGTGTTCCACATGTAAATCAATGTCTATTGAGTCTAACGAAAGAAGGCTATACAATGTATAGTGAAGTAAATACTATTATCTATATGAAGTAAAAATAACCAAAATGTCATTCTTGACTTCTTGTGATCATGATGCACGCATTATTATGCCCACAACTGCTGATACTTTTTACACGTTGTATTTAAATAAAGTACTTACAATGCATTTGTAGCGTGCTCTTGCCCCAACCAAAGCTTTCTTTTCTGGTTGCTCCACTGAAAAAGGAGTAATTTAATTAGAATCATATATCCTTTGATTCAGCTTTATACAATAGTGATTGTATGATTCGTGAAGGATTTTGGCCCAGAACACAATCATAAAGAAACTTTACTCGGCTGTAGAAACTTTAAGCCATACCCTTTTCCTCATTCTAAGATACATATACACGTTCGACATTAAAGCAGAAGATTTACATATATGATACACTTTAAATGAATTTAAGGACAGGTAAGTACATTCTAAATGTCTCTTTCATGCTATTTGTTATTGATATCTTAACCTTGTAAGTGCTTTTCTGACGTACAAAAATTCATTAATTTGTACCAAACGGCATAAAAAAACAGAAACACCTTTAATTTGTTATTATTATTCTTGAAGGAATGACAAGACTCTTCATACATTTACTCATTACTAGACGTTTTCTGTCTTCATTAAATAAGATAACCTAAAAATATGACGTAGTAAATATACCTTTCCTATCAAAACTTTTCTCATTCTTGCTAGCAGTGTTGAAAGTTGTCTCATCTCTTCCCGTGGTCATTTGCGTAGTTTGATGATGAGGAACTGTTGTTGTTATGGCAATGCTTCCAAACTGTTTCGAAGTAACGAAGTCACGAAGTTGTTGGTCACAAACAAACTCAAAGCCTCTCATATGTTTCGAATGTGCCAGGGTTATTTCTTGTTCCAGTTCAGTAACTCTCGGTTTCAAATCGACAGAGTTAATAAACAAGACATTGTCTTCATAGAGCTCTGTGTTAAGCTTTTCTTTAACTTTTTCGATTTTTGAAGAAAGTCCCTTGCAATCTTCTGCCAGCTTGGTCAGTAATTTGTCATTATCTGACATGATTCGCTTTGCCTTAGATATCACATCTGATTCTACTGCATCTAAATATTCATTAATATCTGCTCTAAACTTCCGTATATCACCAATGGCCTTTTCGAGCATCAACTTATTATCCTTTTCATTTTTTCGAAGTTTATTGTCAAGTGATCTGCTTTCAGATGTCAGTTCCTGAATTTTACAAATCAAAGTCTTAAACATCTCGTTTTGCTGAATGCTTTCTGATACGTCTTTAATATATTCAGAATTACAGGCATTATGTTCAAGTATCATGCAATCACCACACCCAACCACTGCATGTTTGCGACAATAGAATCTTACTTTTTCTCCATTATGTTTATTACACTTCAATACATCCTCTTCATCTCCAGCAGACGGCAACGAAGACAGGTCTAAATCCATCAGCACGTGATGTCTGCATAATTTTCCCCTTAGATGATGTCTAAAACAAGTGTTACACATAAACTCTCCGCAGTCTTTACAGAAACCGCTTGCTTGTGTTGTAACATTGTCACCTTGACAAGGCTCACACACGTGTTCTGGTTTGATAACACTTCCTCCGTCTGTGTCTGTTCTCTTACCATCCACTTCCATATTGAATATTAATTAAATTAAATCGAGTTAATGTTGTTCCATTTCAAACACTTCCTTTTTAAATTTAACAAAACTAAACCTGTGCATTTACCTGTAAACTGATACCCTACTTTGTATAGCGATCGTTATTGATCGGTGTTATCTAAAGTACAACTACAGTTTATATTAATATATACAGGTACAATATTTGCAGGCTTAAGTCAAACTTTAAACCCAAAATTGTGTATTGACATAATGATTACCTAAATACTATACTATAGTATATCTTATTTATAATTGTATATGTAAAGTAGATTAAGCATAAATATGAAAGAAAGACACGAATAATTATACAGGGTAATATATTTCTTTGTATTTAATAGATGTAATGGAAACATTATAGTTCATAAGACATATCATGAGTGTCTGAACCTTACAATGCATTTTCAAAATTGTGTATGTTGTATTAAATAAATGTTTATGATACCGATTGTTTGTTTCCAATAGACTTTACGTAGCAAACCTTTGCATTGTTCGATTAAATTGTAAACACATAGTAAGAAAGGTATACGTCATTAAACTAACAGATTGAACACGATATCGATATCCACATGCCTAATTTATACAAAGTATGTTTATCATATCTGTGTTATTTTTTGTAACTTCCAAGATCATAAATACGTACTTGCCATTCAAACATATGTTGTTTTTGGAAATAGTCAAAGTCGTAAAAGACCGCGAAAGTATTTTTTTTAGGTTCTACGTGTTATTAATTTCACATTCAGTGTTGAAGATCAAGAGTGACACGCATTGTTAGATTTTATAGACCGGTTTACCCCTTAAATATGCAAGATTATTACTACAGTTTGCTACACTATCGACAATTTACGTCAAACAAAAGAAATAAAAAAAAACTAATTATGTTTTAGATTATTTTGTCGTTGCGCTTCAAAAAGTGAAATGTAAGGAATTTGAAGCGTAAGCATTTCATTCTGCGGCTAGAACCAACTCGTTTCTGGTAAATGTGTGCGTATTAAAGAGCAAGCTCACATGAAGACCATATTTTACGTAATAAAGACCTTGCGAATTTTGGTCCATCTTCTGACACTGCTATTCACGTTTTGGAATCGTTTTTTTTTCCTCACCTATGAGATACATATTTCCGCGCACTTACCGGTGATAGATAACCTTATCTATCAACGCTTATCTCTATTTGCTGCCGGACTATTTGTTTACGTTAACTATGAACATACATAAAAATAAAAAATGGCTGTAAAGTTTTGATTTTTGAAATAAACATATAATTATAGGTATTCATTTTCTTACTTAGATCATTTACTATCCATCTGGGGCAGTTTTGAAGTAAAATTCGAGAAAAAATGATTTTCATTTTTCCATCCCCATCCTGTTTTCACACTTATTTCTTCTAACTTGTGTGAAAATGCGATTCAAACGGTGAGAAAATAAATATACCATGGCCATTGAGTTATGGATAAGGAAATCCCAACCTCGGGTTCAAATACTAAATATATTGCCAAACGAAACACAGAAAAATGTCGGGATTACCTCCGGCTGGACAGCTGTGCAGGGTATTTAGCAAAAAAAAAGGTCTCTATTTGACTAAGTAGAAAACGGTAACAATGGCACATGTAGGTGTATAGACCTACTTACCAAGCCGCAAATTAATATCATTTCTCAAAGACAATGTATTGTTAAAAACCATTAGAAATAATTATTTTTAATGCTTTTCAAATATTTGTGTGTTATGCGTGACATGAGCTGAATATCGGCGATAAATGCAAGCCGCCGACATTTCCTGCTGTAATGCCCATTTTTCGTGTGTTCTGCGTACCCATTTAAGGCCCCGTATTTACGAGCATGCGCGACTTAAATAAACAACAATTATCTCCATCGACGGAGGTCAAGGCCAAGATTTGCAAAATAGTCAACGTTTTAATTCTGTATCATCAATTTCTAAAATAAACAAACAAAAAAAAAAAATCCACCGGCTTTTCCTTGCTTGCCAGTATGTCTCAGAAATATATCCAGTATTAAAGACTGTAGATTTGTTTGCTAATGAAGTATAAGTTCAATTTTATGATTGTTTCCTCTGTTACATCACCTACAAATGTGAATGTGACAATACCCTATTTAGGTATGAGTAATGAACATTATGAACTGCTGACTTTAACTGCAACTGGCTACGCGCGATAATTTGTATAGAATAATTGAAACATATGGTATACCAGAAAGATTGGAAACTGACAATGGACCACCATTTAATTCTGCTGAATTCAGAGATTTTGCTGCTAAAACGGATTTTATCACCACATGATAACATCCGAGCATCCACAAGCAAACGGAGAAGCAGAGGGATTCGTGAAAGTCCTGAATATGACAGAACTAATAGCACACAACGAAGGAAGACCAGTAGTTCTGCAATACAAGACATGCTCATAAGATACAGATCGACACCACATCCCACAAAGGGATATTCTCGATATGAAACTCTCATGAAAAGAAATGTTAGAACAAAGCTTGACTATTTTTTATCCGACTATACAAATAACGAACACATGGAAAGAGAAATTACAAGCAAGGACAAAGAATACAAGAAGACATGAGAAAACCAACATAGACACCCAATATGCAAAACGCATCAATTCGAAGTAGGAAACTAGTTTTATTGAAGAATAGCAATGTTAACAAATGGTCCACAGCGTATAAAAAGGAACATTATGTTGTCATTCAAATAAATGGCTCAAGCATTAAGGCACGACGAAACTCAGATGGACATATGATACGCAGATATGCCTCAAAGTATAGACTGCTACGAGAATCTAGGAAAAATAATTTGAGAAAGAGATTATTGCGTGCATCTAATCGGAATCAACAGGTGACTTCGAATCAATCATAAGAACCAACACCTGAAAACAGAAATAATGAGAGTGGACTGAGGGAAAATGAGATAACTCAGAATGAAACACAATCACGATATAACGAAACTGTCCAAGAACAGAGTCAGCCGCAAAATCAAACCAGGGAACGTTTAAGACGCAGTAGCCGATTGTTTTCCCATCTAAATTTAAAGATTACATTTAAGACTTAAGAAGAAATAAGCGAAACATCAAAACTCAATTTAACCATATAATCTACAATTTATAATTCATTTGAATCAGAAGTCATTTCTTTTGAAACATTAGATGCACCAATTCAGAATTTCAAACTATGGCTTACCTACAATTAAGGTGCTAAACTAAGACCCATCGGAGAAACCAAAGGACACTGTATGAAATAACAGCAGAGTAAATACTTGATGTTGTAGTTACTGTTTACCATTTCAGCACTTACTCGCAAATAAACAGCAAAAACCTTAAGTGTATTTTAAGGTATGTAATAAAAAAGCCAAGCACCAAACACGGCCGTCGGTCGGAATCATACAGATATGTTACAATATATTTGTATATTATAGTGCAATTGATTTTGAGTAATCATGGATAAATTTTGTAGAAATACTACAAAATAAAAATCTAAGGCAAAGGAATTACGGTTTATGACAAGAAGATGGTTATATACATGACTAACTGAAACAGCCAAACATTGACCCAAGGGGATTTGTTGCGGCTAATAACTATTTTGCTAAACACTAAATATTTAAGTTCTGGCAAGAGTTTCAAAAATCTTCTGAAATCACAGGGCAAACAATTTTTAAACACTTAGCCCAGTAGTTTAGCAGAAGATATCGTTTGAATATATTTTGGATGGCAGGCGACGCATAAGCTAAAATACAGACATGTTGTATTTGTTTAATTTAGACATACATTTTTCTTAACTTATTGCATCCGTCGAAGATGTCTCAGGACATTATTGAAACATCGTAAATTATGTTTTAAATTCCGAATCATATTACAGGTAAAACTTCAGACCCTTATATTTATGTTGTATATATATTTCATATCACTATGTTAGCGAACGACAAAACTGAAATTAAAATAAGGTCAAATATTTACTGTCCATCCACCACCTGCTGTAGTCATATCACAATACACTTGCAATTCCTCATAACTTTTTCCAAAGTGTAACAGTGTACACCCCGTCCTCCGTTCTGCCTAAATCGTGAAGATGACGGCAGTCGCTTGCAGTTATTTCTAAAACAGCATACAAACACTTCGTATGGTACGTTTGAGAACATTTGAAAATTACAAGAGGGTAAGGCTTACTATTGACACGTTCTAATTTATTGTGTTTTTTAAAGAATAACAGACGTACATCCCTTGCAAAATACGGTGAGCGGGATGGATATAGATGGATATTTTATATTTCGGACAAATTCTACAGAATGATCAAGTTTTCCCTCTCAAGAAGACCAAAAAAAGAGAGCTAATACAAAAACAAAACAGGTGACGATTTTACTCAAACAGTCATTGCTGCCAAATAAGTGTAATGGTACAAGGAAGCAGCCCAAGTCCCAGTCACGTCAAAGTATAGAATAGCAATTGTATGAAATTAGTCAAAAGCTCTCAAATTTGCTGTCAAATGATTCCTCTATTAGATACATGAACTGAAACGAAAGACGATATACTCAGTTCCATTACGAAGAAAATCGAGGTGCTGTAGGTGATCTCCATGATCAGGCCAAGACTATCGGAAAATTGCAAAGCGATATTAAATTTATTTAAACCGTAACATTTTTCCTCTTAAATTATATGATCGCGCCAAGGACGTACCAAAACTAATTGATAATTTTGGCAGACGGTTGGGGGGGGGTGGGTATCGTTTACACTCATTTTACAAAATAATTCATGATTAACTAAACGTTTTTCTCATTTGTGATTGAACTTGAATGCTTAAGTTTGAATTTCAAGTAAAATCAGGCTATGGCCACTCAGGAGTAAGAAATATAATCAGAACCACACAATCAAATTGTTGTGCTTCGTTAATCTTTGAGATAGTTAACGTTAACTTAAAAATGAACTTAAACATGTACCCAGATATAATGCCTTAGTAAATTTCGTATTCTTATAAGTGTTACAAAGTGTATTTACTATGTTCACGTTTTTAAAACATTACAACATTTGTATCTTGTAATGAGTGTGATAAGAACAACTTGAACATGGCAACGGTACAATTGTGCCCTTTTAAAACAGTGTCCTGAAATTCAAATATTATATATAAATTTTAAAGATGTATATTAACTTGTCTACAAGCACGTGCATCTCTTCTTAATATATGCACAAGTTCTTTTTGTTCCTGTCAGGTTTAGTTTTCACAAAATGTTATCATTACTAGTTCAGCCGTTTTACATGGTAAATTGATCTGAATGAATTCTTGTATTGATTTATAGGTGTTTCAAAACCGTTATGATGGGTCTGTTGATTTCTACAGAACATTTATTGAATATGAGAATGGATTTGGAGACATAGAAACCAACACAGAATTCTGGCTTGGTATGTTTATGCTTTAGATGTACACTTTGTAAGATTCAGGTTTACTTCTTTCAGCCCTTATTATGTATGTAAGACACTTCAGTTGCCTTC
This sequence comes from Saxidomus purpurata, assembly GCA_022818135.1. Classification (NCBI taxonomy): domain Eukaryota; kingdom Metazoa; phylum Mollusca; class Bivalvia; order Venerida; family Veneridae; genus Saxidomus; species Saxidomus purpurata. Next base: position 2,272,962 of record JAFMSR010000019.1, read on the forward strand.
GAAGTAATGCAGTTGGTTTGCAGTTTTGAAGATATATCGATATGCAGTAAATTTTTGTGTATGTAATTGAGGTGGGAAAACATAATTTAGTCTACCAATCTGGAGTCGCCAAGGTTCGAATCTATACACCGTGCACGTAAAGAACCAAGTGGTCTATGAAAACTCCTCAATAAAATATGAGTTAACGAAATTTTATAAACAGAAACAAATGTTGCATCGATGTTATACAGCGATAATTCCACTCATGAACACGAAAAGTAGTTATTTTACTGGTTGCTGTGCAACTCGTGAAAATATCACTAGGTGCTCACTAGGTAACTTATTACGTGATTTAATATGGAAACCAATAATTATCTTCTAATCATTATCTTCATGACTACATTTTTAAGGAAACCTAAATATTATAGATATTGGATATTTCAAAATGTGCTTACCTACAGGATTGAAGTACATACAGGAGCTATCTAACCAAGGGACAACTGAATTACGAATTGATCTTCAAGCTGCCAATGGTACCAGGGCTTATGAGACCTTTTCCAGTTTTTCTCTGATTGACAACCAGAAATACAGGCTTAACCTTGGACCTACTTCTTCCAAATCAAACAGTAAGTTGTTCTTCTCACAGTGATTGGCAATCATTCCTATTTGCAATTGCTTACACGTCAGATAAGATCGAAAGAGAGAGAAAAAGTTAGTAGTACTTTAGACTTCCATCGGTGCAGAATATTCCATGTATGACAAACATCACTTGATTTGAAGTTTCTGAGAAAAATGTTAGATATATAAAAATGAAAAACACACCTGTTTCTACTACATATTTTTCTAGTACTAGACGATGGAGTTCGCAAGTTTCACAACGGAAAGGCTTTTACAACCAAGGATCGAGATTTAGACGAATCCAGTGGAAACTGTGCAGTCCAATGGAACGGCGCTTGGTGGTATGCAAATTGCCATAAATCGAATTTCAATGGGCAATATCTTACACCTGGAAGTAAGAGTAGTTGGAAGGGAGTGGTTTACGACAGCTTCAGCTATGGAGAGAGTCTTAAAACCAGCAAAATGATGTTGAGAAGGGTGAAGTAAATCTTATGAAAGAAGTTGCAAAATGAGATACAAAACAATGAACATGTATATAGTCAAAATCAAGGGCAAAACAGTTTAGTTGTTGTAACAGATTAACGATTAACAACGGTAATGTCTTATTCGTGGGTTTTACTTAGTACTCAATCAGTTCAGTATTTATTTCATTTATTTTGTAGATTTGCTATATTTTTCCAAAGCAGGTTTTATTTCGCTTATTAATAAGCAATATGAGGTATGTTGTACTTAAAATGTCGCAAATTTCACCTAAAGAGGCATACCGTAAACCAAGCAAATTATTTTCTGAACATGTGCTTATGTTGCGTAAAATAATAAATTAATAAATGTATTTTTTATAAAGAACGTATATCTAAAACATCTATATCTGTCTCGTTTCTGCAAATAATTCCAGTATAGAGGTCTAGTATAATACAACGCTGCCCAATTCAAATCAGCTGCAAAAATAAGCTTAAACGGCACTTCAACACGTCTTAGCGAATACTACTGATGTTTTACACAAATATATATATATATATTGGATAAGAAAGCAAAAGCATATAGATAAATATTGTTGGGCTGACTTCTGATCTTAAGAGTTTATCTGATATGTGATCATACAGAGATGTATTTTTGTCCGTTTTCTAACAGGGGAACTTGTTTTAAAACTATCCAATTTAATGAGTCTGATACATGTTTATATATATATGCACTAAACAAAATTTCTAAACGTCAAGTTGGTGGTTGATTTAAATATGAAAATAAAAGCAAATACACACAAACGTTTTATGCATTTTATTGCAAACATTCTTAGAAAATTTCGACGGGAATGATATACTTTTTCTTCAAAATCT
>JAFMSR010000019.1:2275392-2356698 GCA_022818135.1 Saxidomus purpurata
ACTATTTGATCGCATGTGAAGATCTTTTTAATCATATTGAATATTTCAATGTTTTGGAAATGGATGAATCGCACCACTTCCCTAAAGCATGTAGACAGCAGTTTAGTATTTACATGCATCATAAAACACACACATTGGCTTCAGAAAGTACATCCGGAACGGTGTATCCAAAATTTAAATGGGATCACAATAAGTGTCAGACCTTTTTCATTGCTCTTGGCAGTCTTTTTGAATATCACAGAGATTCCATTCTCAATCTTATAAATACAGACATTAATAGGGCTGTTAGCAAATTAACTACGGTATATCAAGAGGCTGCATTACACATGCGAGTGTATTCTAGGTCGAACAATACTACAGTATTAATAACTCAACCTAAATAGTGGGATGAACAGTGCGATATATTAAAACTCACCAAATATAGGGCTTTGCGGCAGTTTAGAATATCTAATTGTAATCAAGACCTTGATTATTATGAATGGAGGAAGAGACTTTTTAAAAATGCGGTAAATCAGAAATAAAACACGTTTCAAGATGGAGAACGCATGAGACTCGTTGACTGTTGTTAAATCATAAATGGAAAGTACTTAAGAAATCCAGACCCAAACAGAGCGTTAATAATTTAACTATTTCAACGAATGAATGGTTCATTTATTTTAGTAGCTTGTTATTTGATGAGGTTGCAGAAGTTATTGTTATTAATGATGAATATCCCGGAGACCAATTTCTGATTTCTGAAACAGGTAAAAGCCCAGGTAATGACGGATTAAATGCTGAATTTTATAACAGCCGATGTAATAGCTCCTGTTTACTATGCACTTTATTTAATAAGGTATTCATAAGCGGGAGTCTCTCCACTTCGTGGCGCCAAAGTATAATTCCAATACATAAGTCAGGAGCCCTAAACGATCCAAGAAACTACAGAGGTATATCTGTAACTACCACATTGTACAAAATCTTTTCAAACATAATGAACTGGCGGTTATATTCTTGGTCAGAAAATTGATGAATCTCAAGCAGGTTTTAGACGTGGTTATTCTGCAATTGATAATGTGTTTAGTTTACAAACCATGGCTCAGAAATATTTATCTAGACCTGGTGGTCGTTTTTACTGTCTGTATGTTGACTTTAGTGAAGCATTTGACAAGATCAACCATAAAAGACTTTTTGAAAGTCTGCAATCTATAGGTGTAAACGGTAATTTCCTCATAATCTTTGCTCAAATGTATCAAACTTTACAATCATGTGTTAAAACATCAACGGGGAAATTAACGATTACTTCCCGTGTAACATTGGTACAAGACAAGGGGATATAAGTAGCCCTATGGTTTTGTCTTTATTCATTGACCAGTTACATGTATCCTCTTTATTGCGTGAAAAATGCAGTTCAGGTATCTTCATTGATAACTCGATACCAGACATATTATGTTTGATGTTTGCAGACGGCAAACTGCGCAGAAACTGTAGTCAAGCTACAACAACAACTCAATGTAATAGAACAATTTTGTAACTCAACAGGGATGGAACTCAACCTCAGTAAAGCGGAAATAATCGTTTCTAGAAATGGTGGACCCTTAAGATTTACTGAAAGATGGTTTTTTCGAGGCCAATTAGTTAGGGTTATCTGGAGATATAAATATTCGCCCGAAATAGAAACCATCCATATTAATTTTTGTAAAATTATTCAGTGAGTGTATATTGTGTGGGATCACAACTATTTGATTTGATAAGATGTATCGTAAATATATGTTGTGTATTTTTGGCAGGAGGCCTTTGCTACATTTAAGAAACTTTTGACTTTGGCTTGACTTGACTTTGAAGTGTCCCCATCAGAACTTTATAACACCAATGACATATCACGTTTAACTTAATGATTGTTTCTCGATCAGAACGTTATAACACCAATGACATGCAATTTTCATGATCGTTTTTCCATCAGAACGTAACAACACCAAAAACAAATAATGTTCATAATTGTGTTTACATCAGAACGTAATACACTAATTACATGTAATGTTCATGATTGTTTTTCAATCTAAACGTAATAACACCAATAACATATAATGTTCATGATTGTGTCCCAATCAGAACGTAATATCACCGACAACATGTCACTTTAATGAATGTGTTTCCATCAGAACGTGATTTCACCGATAGCAGGTCACGTTCAGGACTGTGTCTTTAAAAGAACGCGACAGCACCTATGACATGTAACGATCATGATTGTGTTTCCATCAGAACGTGATGTCACATACATTATGTCACGTTTAATACTGTGTATCCATCAGAATGTGATATCACTGATAACGTTTCCATCAGAATGTGATAACAATAATAACATGTCATGTTCATGATTTTGTTTTCACCAAAATATAATAACGAAGATTGCATGTCATGATCATGATATTGTTTCCATCAGAATGCGATAACAAAGATAATATGTCATGTTCATGATTTTGTCTTCACCAGAAAATGATAACGAAGATTACAGTCGTGTTCATGATTTTATTTCCATCAGAATATGATAACAGCGATAACATATCATGTTCATGATTTTGCTTCCACCAGAATATGATAACAAAGATTACATGTCATGTTCATTATTTTGTTTTCATCGGAATGTGATTAGAACGACTACATGTCATGTTCATGATTTTGTTTTCACCAGAACGTGATTAGGACGATAACATATCATGTTCATGATTTCGGTTTCACTAGAATATGATAACGAAGATTACATGTCATGTTCATGATTTCGTTGTCACTAGAATATGATAACGAAGATTACATGTCATGTTCATGATTTTGTTTCCATCAGAATGTGACAACAACGATAACATGTTCGTGACTTTACTAACCATGCATTTGGAAGGATAATATAGGTTATGTTATGCTGTGTACACTTTTCCGATATGTAGTATATCATCCAGATAATAGTTGAATATTAATGTGTTCAAACAATCATCTTCGTTTATCCAACACATACAAAACAACGACATATAGAAGATATACCTAAGACGTATACCTAAGACATCATTCCTTACTATATACATGTACATGTCCTAAGTGTCATAATTAAACGTTAAAACTGGCTGTAAATGCCAATACAAAACTTAATACATGTGTATCTTATTTCAATAATTTCCCACATATTTACTACAAGTGTGAGGATTTACTATTTTTTGAAGATTCTGTCCATTGTATTCCTAAGACTGAAGTTTGTGTTTTAACATAAGTTCTGATTAGTTGCACCGCAATTTTATCACAATACTTTACGGAACAAAATGAATTGAACTTTCAACTAAGAATCAGCGTTATCAAGAAGGACGATGTTGACCTTCAAAACGCTATAATGCTCGCCGAAACATCAACTTTGAAGTTTTCAGAGACAAGTAGTTCTTTTCAAGTGGGAAGTAAATCATGCCTGCAGTGATATGATAGTACGAGTGTTTTCCGGGAACGGCGTAATGTCCGTTTAAGTTAGTTCCTCCACAGTTTTCATACCACCAAGCGCCATGCATATCCTCGGCACAGTTGTGACTCTAACGTTTCCGCATCGTGATCATAAGTTGAAAATCGACAACCTTTGTTTAGCTTAAGTCCCAAATACCTGTATTCTGAAACCATTTAAAAATGCAGGCGTATTACTAACCCTTAAATTTGTGGTATCATTTCTTTGCATAGTAGTAATAAAAAGGTACAAACAAGTAAAGTATCTGCTTATAAGATGAAGATGAAAGCACTGAGAGTGATTGCCGAAGAACATTATCATGTAGTTTATTCCTAAGTAAACATGTTATACTCCTTAAAATTTAAAAATTAAAAATTAAAATTAAAACAAGACTTTTTTAAAGTGAAGTTAAATTCTCATTGAAAATTGACACAAAGATGGTTAACAACATGAGGTGGACTGCTAGCTTGCAACCCACATCATTGGTGTTTATACTCCCTGAATGAAACTTCCCCTATTTTTAGCCTTATACAATACTTGCAAATGCATTACTAATCAAACTCCACAAAAAAAACCGTTCGTCATAATGCATTTCACACATTAATAATACAATTGTGAGCTAGAGTTTTGATTCTTTTGATGATTTAATGATCTTTTCAATTGTGTCCCTTCATAATGAAATGTGTTTTTTGTTTCGAATTTTAATGTCCTAATTAGTAGCATCGCAATTTTGTCACTATACTTTACGGAACAAAATGAATTGAACTTTCAACTAAGAATCAGCGTTATCAAGGAAAACAATGTTGACCTTCGAAACACTATAGTGCTCGCCGAAACAAAAGGGGAGATTAAAAGTGACTGCCAAAATATTATTAGGGTGAACAATGAAAGCAGTATTCCTTCACATTGTTTGGTCTGTTCAGAATAGCTAATTAAAAAAAAACGTATTTATGATAAACAACGAGTGTAGGACCCCAAAATGAGAAAAAGGGTCTCAAATGTGAAATGATTTTACACTACATGTAAACACTGCACGACTAGTTTTTACATTTGTCGAAGGTTTAACAAATAGGATAAAATTATTTCACATTTGAGCTAGGGTTAGGGTCTCACATGTGTCGAACGGTTTTACATTACAGGAAGAAATTATGTTACGCTTTGGGTCCTACAATCGGGATAAAATGTTAAAAACAAACACATTTTATCAACAGACATTCCTTTGGAAACAGTGACATTGTGATAATATTCTATCGTCAAAACGCATTAAAACGAAAGATATACCCATGTTGCTTTCCACCTTTTCGAAGTTTATGGTATAATCTGGACTCTCAGCTAGTGTAAAATTCTGAAATGTTTCGAATCCTTTAGTGTTATCAGCAGATGACACATCAATTCTTAGCTCCGTCGTGTCCAGGGAAACCAGTTCTCTAATTAATCGGAGACCTAAATTTAAACAGAACATAAACATGAAGCATTAAATTCAGGTTGAATATAAAATACGTAAGTTAAATGATCGGTTTACACTATCAAACACAACTGACTGACACACAGAAAAATTGAGAGATCTAACACTGAAAGAAAGTAGCATATAAGGTACCCATTGCAGTTTAAATATCAATCGTATAAAATCAACACTCTTTCAAAGGTCAGCAAGTGATGGTCAACAAATGTATATTTGAAGCGCATCACAAAGATCCGGAGGATATTAAATTGAAATGATATTCCTTTCATCCTTAATTTAACACACAGTCACTCACTGGTCGAATTTGAGTTATCAATTTCAGAGTATCGAGCGACAACTATCTAAAGTTGTAATATATAGAGTGCTGTCCATTGTACCATCAATTGAAACTGATGTACCGATTCCATCAAAATGCAAACATCCCCAAAACACGTCCCTCGCCATCGAAGTTCTTTCAATGTCACCATAGTAACCTACACCCTTCAGGTAAACATTCTTAGGCCTTCATACACACATACACTTTCTTGTTCTTACTGATCACAATCGAAGTTTCGTCACTGAACATAACATTTATCCACTTTCTATCACCTGTCCGTCCAAATATTTCGCACCAAACTTCAATCACTTCATCAAATAATCATCTACTTCCAAGTGACAAGTGTCCTGATTGATAAATATCGACTTTACTGTTTAACGACAGATCCAATTCTTAGGTGTTTACCTTCTTTTCCATTTCACCAAACGAAAAAGCTGCCTCTCGTCCCTATCATCAGTCTCTTAAACTAACAGTATCTTTTCACGTTTAGACTGACTGTCTAAACGATGTAATAAGTAAGAAATTGTACGCCGAATTTTACCCGTTATTTCTCTTATTGTCCTGTGATGTTGTCTCAAAGAAGAAGACAAGATATCAAGTCCTTTCTGTCGGATTGCTTATCACAGCGCGCGCGGTTGCTGTACAGTCAAACCTGAGCTAACGGGCCTTTTTGAATAAAGGTCAATCGATGAATAAAGGCAAGTCTTTCAGAATCCGATATTGATAGAAAAGAACAATTTGACCAACGAGTAAAGGTCACCTGTCATCAAAGGCCACATTTTGACTTCCAAAAGGATGAACTTTGTTCACATGTTTGACTGTATTTGCAATGTTAAGAACAAATTGTTACATTGGAGATTTCATTCTAATTTGTGTGAAAATCTTACAAGACTTACTACGTACCAAGCCAAAATTCCCCATCTTGACTTCCGAATCCGTTTTCATACTCTGAAAAATTTCTGTAGAAATCAACGGACCCATCGTAACGGTATTGAAACAACTGAAAGAAAAGTAAGAGTATATAACGTTCGATGCGCCAAACGTACAGATATTTTTTGAAATATTAATTAGCCAAAATAGAGAAAACTATGCCTTAGACATGTTGTAGATTTGATAGTGTTGCATGACTTTTGAATTTAAAATTCGCAAATATAAAATAAAATTTTCGACAATATTTTGACTTTGCAAAAGGGAAAATTCGTGACTATATATCTTTAACAAACAGGTCTTGATTAGACATAAACCATGTACAAAATCAAACTACACATATGTAGATGTAGAATACTAGTACAAAAGGCAATTAGATGGTGGAACGTTTTTCGATGCAGTTTAAGGCGAAAGTTTTTGAACAATAGCTATTTTTCAATTTTTTCAAACAAAGCTTTGAGTCAACTTCCATCGAAACTAAAGAAAAGCAAAACAGAAATCTAGGTTGTGAATCAGTTATAGGTTAATCTAAAGGAAGGCAAAGGGCCTTTTTTGCCTTAATTGTATAAAAGGTATGTAAATAAACACACTTTAATTGTACATGTAATGCTTATAGTCGTGAGGAAGAAGACACTTAACACAATCAGAGCTTCTGCCTTACTTTAAAGGTTGAATGTTGAAGTTCATTCCTAACATTTGCTTTCAATAAATTTGGCGAAACTGTAAGTTAGAGATAAATAAAATGTATTCGCTGATACCGTCCATCCTCCTCCACTTGTGGTCATATCACAATACACTTGTCTTTGTTGTCGACTTTTCCATGTTGTAATCGAATAAATACCGTCGTTTGTTATACCACTTTCGTTTAAGAGGTCAAGACAGTCGTTTAACTCTGAAAAAGATTACGTTAATGTAAAAGCATGAAGACATATCAGATATATTTTGACACTGTTGTATGTATCGCTTTCATATAATATGTAGCCTACTATCCCATTTTGAAACATGCTTACGCAGACAATCTCTATTTTGTCTGTTACGGGTAAACAGCAAAGAAATATTAATTTCAATACTCCAATATCATGTTAAATATTGCTAAAAAGAACCCGCCAATCCCTGACCTATATGTCTATGCATTTATGTTTTACATATTTTTAAAAGAACCCATTAGGTAAAGATTAAATTCAGATTTAACTGACTGCTATTGTTGACGCATTTCCTCCTCAAACATTTTTATATAAAATATATTTCAGAAAAAAGTTATTTATAGATAGATATTTTATACAGATTTGCTTGGCAGTTATCGTCTAGAAATTGTCATTTTATACATTTGTGTAAACATGATTCAGAAAAATATGTTAATTATCGGCAACGATTTTAGATTTGCTGGGCTTTTAAAAAATGCCTTTTAATACATAAACATTTTTCAGAAATAAAAAGTTATTTTGTTCATTTACTCAGCACAGAGCAAAAAGCATCACTTGTGTCAAATATATTACACAAATATATACACACAAATTCAATAGCTAACCCCATTTCAAGATTTTACATAGAGCACCTTATTAATAATACTAGTAATAAAGTCACCATTTGCATATTCATTGCCTAATTTGTTACCATTACTATCGATCAATATAAAACATGTAATAAACTGTATAAAAATGAAGTGTCGCTGGTACATGTAGCAGTGGATTTGTCATTCCATGATTACGCAACAGAGAGAATTGAAAGAAAGGTTAGGTAAAGATCTTTTAGAGTCAGTCCCGTAACTTAAACCCCCAACTGAGATATAAAAGCCAGCAGATGGCGCTGGGGCAGGTTTCTATATAAAATGTACATGGTTAACATCAGAGAACCCTTTTTTAAAACCCTAAAAGAACTACAGAAGTAAAAAAATTCAAAATTTGCACAAGTGTATTTTGTAATATTCTATTTCTATTGGTGCATTTAGTTTTTTCAATACAGTGGCGCCTGCGTGTGGGTTCCCCGTGCACACGGTTTCTTTCGCGTGCAACACGAACGCTACACGCTTCACGGTTCCACTCGATTAACCGTGTAGCCAATCAGAACTATGAATAAAACGTGTATCGTGCAGAACCTGTAGCGTGAGAAACGTAAGACCGTAAAAAATGTGTGATCTTACGATTTGCACAGTACGGTCGTGAAAACTGCAAGACGTGGGAAACGTAAGACTCGCATTTAGCCCATGCAGTTTAGGCTATTTAATTGGAACTGATTATGTGATTAAGTGTGTTTTTTTCAACTTATGTTTGTATATTCCATGATAGATATATATACATTGTGTTGAGAAGGGCTTAGTACTAAAATCGTGTGTAATCATGTACGCTTGCAATTGTATGTAAATCTTCGTACCTACGGAGGCAATATAGATGTACTGTATATATCTAGATTGTTAAGTTTTTAGATCGGTCAATATATTTCTCTCAAAGACTAACCCAAAACCCTTTCAAATGTTAGCTTTAAGTGATAAATATAACTATGCAACATGTACATATCTGAATGACATGTTTGCTTTTTAATCAAATTACACGGTAGGTGTGAAAATCATGCAGCTGTCACGAACAACTATATACGCTTATTACCAAATTAACAGCGTGTTTTCTATTTGTTTTTATAAACAGTGTCACATTTAATTATCAATAATTGGGTATAGATCAACATTGAGTGATAAATGTACAGGCCAGGCATGGTTTAAAACAGACAACCCTTATAGTTGTAGTCATAAAACCATCAAAATGGCATACGCAATATTCGGAGATAGCTATGTTTCAAGGCTACAGAAATTTACTAACGGGAATTTATCATTTCGACAAAATAAATGCAAATTCTACGGTGTACCTGGGATGTCAACAAGAAATAAGTTTTCATGCAGCTTTGATCGCATCTGTGCCGACAGATCAAGGTGATTTCTATATATAAATCTTTAAAATTCATGTATATTATTATTTATTTGCAAATAATCTGGTTGATTTCTAAAACATGTTTTCGTTCCTAAAATCGCTTAGTATAATATATATGTGTTTGTATGTTTCAAATTAAAGTACGTTAACTTTATTTATGGCCGACTAATAATTTATGTTTATTTTCAGATTCGTATTTGTCATCCTGGGCGGTAATTCCATCAACAGAACGACGACACCGAGGGAAATTTTTGAAGAATTGAAGACCATGGTCGACGAATTATTGCAGTGCGGGGTAGAAAGAGTTTTCGTTGGTGGAATTATACAGAGAGGGAAGTTCCCCAGCTGGACTGGAATGAATATCTCCAGTTTTAATAAAGTACGCAAATCTGTGAATGCAATGCTAAAAAAACATCTGGGAAGGGATTATATAGACATTGGAAAGCGCATTAAATTCCCCACTCATTTTGATAAGGACATGGTGCATCCTGGTGTTAAAGAAGGAGGGATGATGAAATTGCAATGTGTTATACAGGCAGCATTTGCTGGCACTATACTAAAAAGTTCAATTATCAAAACATGAAATGTACTGTCAAACTCATAATTACAAAATGTGTGTTACAAATAAAAAGATACAGGTTCCAGTGTATTTCTTTTCCTTGTGTATTTCAATAAAATGCATGATTTTGAAGTTGATACTTCATGAGATAATGCATACTGCTTAATTCATCTATTACTGAGTTTCAGTGATGATGTTTCGTTCTAAGAGCGTTCAGTTACAGATGAGTAATGAGGCAGTTTCATTACCCATCTGCATCCAGGCCACACCACGTGGAGGAGCTCTTCCATGGCCCACCTAGCAACCAAAATATCACAGAGAACAGAAACGAATTGTGTACGGTAGAGATTTTAGAGTTGGAGACGAAGTATAGAAAAATAAGATTTGCTGTTTGCAGAAAAAGGAAAGGTCATTTCGGTCGAAGATAAAAAATGTAGTCTTTTAAAAATGGATTCCTTATCAATGTGAGGTATGTTGTGTGAAAAATAGACGGCCTCTCGCTAAGTATCAATTTCTGGTTGAGGCAGTCAGGCTCTAGTTTAGTATCAAAATCTTGTTAAGGCATACATGCTCCTGCTAAGTATCAATTTCTTGTTAAGGCAGACAGGCTCTGGTTGAGTATCAAATTCTTGATAGGGCAGACAGGCTCTAGCTAAGTTTTACATTCTTGTAATGGCAGACATACTCTAGTAATTGTATCAAATATAAAGGCAGACATGTACATGTAGTAACACAAGTAACAATAACAACAAATCTAGCCTATTGAAAACATAAATCTGAACAAACAAACTTAGTGTATAATGTAAGTTGACCAGATTCTTCATCAATGTGTATAATAAATAAATATTTCTAGAAATGTCATTCTTTATAAAACAGCTAAGCTGTAGTAAAGTATCACATTCTTGAAAAGGCAGACAGGCTCTAGTTAAGTATAACATTCTTGAAAAGGCAGTCAGGCTCTTTGGTTATTATCACATTATTGAAAAGGCAGTCAGACTCTAGATAAGTATCACATTCTTGGTAAAGCAGACATGCTGTAGTTAAGTATCACAATCTTGAACAGGCACTCAGGCTCTTGTTAAGTGTCGTATTCTCGAAAAGGCAGCCAGGCTCTTGCGAAATAGCAATTTCTTGTTAAGGCATACAGGCTCTATTTAAGTATCAAATACTTTTAGGCAGACAGACTCTAATTAAGTAGCAAATTTGTGGTAAGGCAGAACATTACTAGTATCAATGTATTCCAGCAATCAAATAAAACATATATATGTAGTAATAAAAGTAACAACAAGTAAAGCTTATTGAAAACATACATCTGAATGAATTACATGCATTAGTGTATTTTCATCCTTAAACAGATTCTTCATGAATGTGTTGTACAGTGAATTATAAATAAAAAAACTTTAGAAATGTCACGAAATGTCTTAAGAAAGCAAGCAATATCTAAAAATTATCAATTCTTTAAGAAATCTTGACATGTTCTAGCTTACTATTGAATTCATGTTAAGGCAAACCATCTCTAATCAAGAATCAAATTCAAAAGAAATCTTAAGACAGACAGGCTCTTATTAAGTATCAAATGTTTATTATGGCAGATAGGCTTAGTATAGCCAAGTATCAAATTCTTCTTAAGGCAGACCGACTCTTGTTTAGGATCAAATTTTTGTTAATGCAGACAGGCTCTAGTTTAGCATCAAAATCTTGTTTAGCATCAAATTCTTGTTAAGGCAGACAGACTCTTGTTAATGCCGAAAGGCTCAAAGTTAGCAGCAAAATCTTGTTTAGCATCAAATTCTTGTTAAGGCAGACAGGCTCTTGTTAAGGCAGACAGACTCTTGTTTAGTATCAAATTCTTGCTAAGGCAGACAGACTCTTGTTTAGCATCAAGTTCTTGTTATGGCAGACAGACTCTTGTTTAGCATCAATTTCTTGTTAAGGCAGACATGCTCTAGTTTAGCATCAGACTCTTGTTTATTATCAAATTCTAGTCAATGCAGAAAGGCTCAAGTTTAGCATCAAAATCTTGTTATGGCACACAGGCTCTAGTTTATCATCAAAATCTTGTTTATCATCAAATTCTTGTTATGGCAGACAGGCTCTAGTTAAGCATTAAATTTTTTTCAATCTCTAAAAAAACAAAAATTAGACATTTTCACAAGTATCGTTGTGAATACAAACAATAATTATAAACCTTTCAAAATGAAGGTGAGTAAGCTCTACCCTGGAGACTTTTGAAATAGGCATGGAAACAATAAGACTTTAATATTATGGACATTTAACTATGCACACATATTATGAAACAGCCTAGACAGAAATAGCTCTTGTACATTAACAAAATACAACATGACCGGAAGTGGTCTTCGTAAAATAAATTTAGAGAATAACATAACAATATGACATCGTCAGTGAATGTTCCTTTTCTCTTCTTCAAGTGTATATCTATAGAGTTTTTAAAGCTTTACAGAGCAAGGAACAGAACCAGTTGAAACAAGCCTTTTGAAATATATGAACACTACGTGTACAATTAAGATTTGATAATAAATTATTTAAAAAAATCTAATACAGAAAAAAACGTTTACTTAAAAAAATATACATTTCTTCAACACACCATACCCTGTTCATGAAGTATATTATATGCTACACTGAATTCAGTTGAGTGCTTTTATGCAGTACCACGTAAACATATGCAAACAAGAATGAGGCCAATTGTCGGTGTGTAGAACACCCGGTGAGGTCCGAAAACCCCCCTTCCCGACTAGCCTCTTCATGTCTGCCTGTTTACGACTGTATCAACGATCACAGTCACTATTAAAAGTACTGTGCATCACATATGCCACATTGGAAATGATCTTCCTCCATAAATTCTTTTATCAAACAGGTCTTATGCAACCATCTGTAACACACATCACACATTACCCAATCCAAATCACCCTTTGGATCTTTGCAATTTAACGAGTCACACAGAAGTGTATTTCTTAATCCTTTCAATAGCAGCCTTTTACCTATATATTTTCTAAACATTGTGACATGGGCCTGACGTAGAATCCATGAAGTCCTCCCTTTAACAAGGCACTCAACTGTCTGAAAGCAGAAGCATGGAAGTTAAATTTAAAAACTGCAAATACACTAATCACTGTCTCCCGTTTTGTCATGTGCACAACTCACTGCTAAGTTATCTTAACAAAGTGTACAAACACTTATTCCATTGGTTGGACTGCATGACCCACCATATATGTTTAAAACAAAGTTTTGAAGATAACTATCTTAAATCAACTCAAGTGTTTTCTATTTATGCCAACAATAGTGCTGCAATCTCTAGTTAAAGTTATTGTGTGCTACACAATATTCTACAGTTGTATAAGCACTATGCATGTTTTCTGCCAAATGAAAGAACAGCCCTGACAAATAGTAATATACATGTCAAAAATCATCTTAATATTGAAAATATATAATCCAATAATATGTTGTAATGGATCTCCTACTTGAATTTTCCTATATAGTAAATAGAAATCTCTTTTCCCTTTTCCCTCAAAGAACATACTCTGATGGAAACTGTAACTTGTCCTTTATTATCAGCACTTACCATCAAAACAAAAACACCACAACTGGAGCCATCACTCTGTTGATTGGTGGTTGGTGACTCTTTGTACCAATTAATTACATCTTGACCAAGCTCTTCACTCCTTTTCTTCATGAACAGACTGAAAATAAATTCATCATACAGGAACACATTGTATTTAGCAATGTTGTAGAATTAAACATACAAATTAATTTACTTTAGAATCAGCCTACTACATTAAAGCCCAGTTTCCTCAGCCAATGTTTCATTTTTAATTCTTATTTACAATAAAAAAATGGTGCAGTAAAATGTTTCATTTTTACACACAAACCAACAGAGTGAAGGCTTTGTTAACTTTGGTATGTACTGTTTTTGTTGTAGCATTATGTAAAACTTGTCCAGTAGCTGGTCTGGAAAATATGTTTCTAGTCCCTTTTGAGGACTTTTGCTTTATAATACTAACCAGAATTTGTCAATTAGATGACTGTTTTCTCCACCTAGGGAATCATACACCATCACTGAAGACTCTTTTGTTCTCGCAACCAGAACTACCCAGTGGTTGCCATTGATGTTCCATGGAACAACAATCATGTTGTACAGGGAAAAGTCCACCTGTTATAACACAATAAATATAAAATAAATATTCAAGTTCCAACCACAACTTTTATTGTTATACTAATGAATGTTTTTAATATTATGTTTCATATCATGGTAATAGTGTTCCTATTTGTGGTTTCTGAATTTTCAATACATCACACTCTTAATGTTGACAAATTACTTTTTTGACACTGCATACAATGCTGAGCATTGAATAATGACACAACATTAGACCATTAAGTATTTGATGCTATAATTGTCATATAGCTAGGATCAATAAATTGAAGTAGTTAAATTTCAGCATCTGTTTTTATGGAAAATTGCCCATGACATACCTACCTTTTTAAACAAGTAATTGTCATATGTTCCAGCATCCCACAGTCTAGCAGTATATGATGGAATCATAAATATCCGATTGTTGTTGCTACTAAAATCCATGCTATCAGTTGATTCCCGAGCTAACAGTTTGGTGTATCCGTTGAGTACCTGAAACGGATAAACACATACCTTAGAAAAACTGAATTGGTAAAATTAAAGTTTGTGTGATAAAGATTGACTTAATTTGTACCATAAATGCTTCAACAATCGGACACATTGTATAAGGTGAATGCTTTAGCCTGTGCTCAATGTTTTTAGGACCAAATGTAATAAGAAACTATGTGGAATGTCTTGGTTTGTATTTAAATCATCTACAGTATCATAATTATGTTAATTTTCTACACCAAAAAAATCCTCATTTGATAGATTTCAAACATACAATATTCAGTCAGTAAATATTAGAAGCTTGTCAATATTGAGGAACATTTATAAGGATATGATATAAATTAATTTGTAACTTTTAAGTAACCCCAATTTCATTATGGTATTACTAACCTTATCATTCAACCAGTTGTTGCCGATTAGGGTGTTTAGGTCTACCTTCTCTATCCCTTCACCAGCAACAGTCAGTCTTTCATTATTATCAAGTTCCTTGGCAGCCTCACATTTTGCCAAGAAGACTGGGGTATCTTCCAAGGTCTCTAATACATCCATTGGAGACATCTTTTCCACAACTGCCTTAGCCAACACACAGCTGGTTAACATAAGCACTCCGGCAAAATCACCCTCCTCCCTAACAGTGCGTACTTTCAAAATCTCATCTCGTACCTTGTCAACAAAGGCTTCGCTGGTCTTTAATACCTGCATATATACAGTACACTGTTCTATTACACATGCTTTAATGACTATTACAAATTCTGTAACAATATTTGGAATGCCACATTTTGAGAACACAGTTATCGACTTATCGATTCATCAATGATCTGCTGATATAGAAAAAATATGAAAATAAGGTTAATGGATGTCTATAATGCTATTTTAAAAGTACACATTGTTCAACTGATTTATATTAAGTGGGTATAACAATTAAAAAGGTTATACATATTTTTCATGTATGAAATGTGTTCGCTTCCTTACCTCATTGACAAATGACATGACAGGGCACGAAGACACCCTCATTGCAAAGTCACCCAAATTCTCTGGACGGCAACCACTGGTTTTGATGATTTTCATACATTCATTAACCACTTGCTCAAAGGTGCCTTCTTCTGCAAGAATTTTGATGCATTCATTCAAATCACTGCTACCTGCTTCTTCAATATCTGGATTCTGACTTGGTTCCCTAAACAGTTTAACATTGCTGAGAGACACCAAACTCTTTAATACTTTTCCATCCAGTGATTGTATTCTACATCTCTGCCCAACAATTTCATTCACTATATATGGGCCTGAATAATTTGTCGCCAAGTCAGCTTTGCTCTTTCTAGTTGCCCTCGCACTGTTAAACTTTAAAACTTTATCACCAACTTTAATCCCAACATAAGTCCTCTTCTTTTCATTAGCCTTCTTAAAATCCTTCTGTTGTTTTTCTTTGGCCTTTTTGGTATTATTCTCTACATTTTCATGAGTTTTTGCCTGCTGTTGTTCTCTTTCTTCAATATGCTCATCTATTACATCTTCTGATGGACAAGATGGAAACTGGTGCTGAATTAATAAAAGAACTCATAACTTCTCGTTAAATTAATTAAAGTGATCAGAGATATATAACTAAATTTCTAGGAATAGGAGAATCCCATAACAGCATAATATCCGTTGGACTGCCTTAAATCACTCACTCTGGGCAAGTGAAGACAAAAGCTCGTCAATTTTTTTAAAATGTTATACGAGCTAATAAAATAACAAAGACATATAGATTACATTATTTGCATTCAAACGAGAGGATGTCACATAATGATAAACATAAAGGCCTTTTTCAACTCCAACAGCATAAATTCTTCACCAAATAATATAGATTTAACCAACTTTGCCATAGACCCATAATTTTTTTATAACATGTTAATCAAAGATATACATATGGTGTATGACCACACTTATACATATGAGTGAGGCTGTTAAGTTTCAGTGTTTCTATGTATTTTAGGAATAATGACCTATTCCTCAATTTTCCAAAAAAAAATTCTATGTTCATTATCACACCAACAAATTCCTTTCTATACACAAGTCTTACATATACTTACATCTAGTCCAAAGCTTGCAGGCAACTGGCTTGGGTATTGCGCCTCTCTGCCATACAACAGAAAGAAAGGGCTGTACTTAGTAGACGCCTGGGGTTTTGTTCTCAAAGAAAACAGCACCTGGTCAAGACGAATATCCCAATCTGTTTGGCCATCATTCACACACTTGCTTAATGCCCTGAAAGAAAACATACATTGTCATGTCTAAACTCATAATGATAGCATGTTGAAGTACTCAATGTATTTCATCAGGTAATTATGCATTTCTAGATAACAGCCACGCACATAAACAGTCCTGCAGTACTGTATCAGTTTTATTTAACCACAGTGATGTTTTTTTTGTCCCAAATCGATAGCATAAGAAATCTGCTAAATATTTGGCAGGCAATGATGTTGATAATCCTTTATCTATTATTCTTACATGCTGTAGGTACAACATGCCTGAACCAGTCCATAGTTATGTGACTCACTGCTGCTTTCAGTAATCAAGCCAGAAAGAATAATATTTCAGCAGACAAACTTTAGAATATGACACTAATGTGAAATTTTCACTGCAAACTGACCGTTAGAAACGGAAGACTTTTTTCTATTTGCCTACAAGACACCAAGAAAATATAATAGTGGTTACAACATGCCAGAATTAGTCCATATTAATGTGACTCACTGCTGCCTGCAGTAATAAAGCCAGAAATAATAATAGAAAATGACACTTAAGTGAAATTTATCACTACAATCTGACCATGATAAATGTAAGACCTTTTTTCTATTTGCCTTTAAGACACTCAGAAAATATAAAAGTGGGTACAACATGCCAGAACCTGTCCATATTTATGTGACTCACTGTTACTTTCAGTAATAAAGCCAGAAAGAATTATATATAAGCAGACAAACTTTAGAATATGACACTTATATATATAATAAGTAGTGATATTTTCACTTAAATCTGACCGTTAGAAACGGAAGACTTTTTTCTATTTGCCTTTAAGACACTCAGAAAATATAAAAGTGGGTACAACATGCCAGAACCTGTCCATATTAATGTGACTCACTGCTGCTTACAGTAATAAAGCCAGAAAGAGTAATATATAAGCAGACAAACTTTTGAATATGACACTAATGTGAAATTTTCACTAAATTTGACCGTTAGAAACGCAGGACTTTTTCTATTTCCCTACAAGACACCTAGAAAATGTAACAGTGAGTACAACATGCTAGAATTAGTCCATATTAATGTGACTCACTGCTGCTTACAGTAATAAAGCCAGAAAGAGTAATATATAAGCAGACAAACTTTTGAATATGACACTAATGTGAAATTTTCACTAAATTTGACCGTTAGAAACGCAAGACTTTC
Source organism: Saxidomus purpurata (assembly GCA_022818135.1). Classification (NCBI taxonomy): domain Eukaryota; kingdom Metazoa; phylum Mollusca; class Bivalvia; order Venerida; family Veneridae; genus Saxidomus; species Saxidomus purpurata. Next base: position 2,293,085 of record JAFMSR010000019.1, read on the forward strand.
ATCTATTTCCCTACAAGACACCTAGAAAATGTAATAGTGAGTACAACATGCTAGAATTAGTCCATATTAATGTGACTCACTGCTGCTTACAGTAATAAAGCCAGAAAGAGTAATATATAAGCAGACAAACTTTAGAATATGACACTAATGTGAAATTTTCACTAAATTTGACCGTTAGAAACGCAAGACTTTCATCTATTTCCCTACAAGACACCAAGAAAATGTAATAGAGAGTACAACATGCTAGAATTAGTCCATATTAATGTGACTCACTGCTGCTTACAGTAATAAAGCCAGAAAGAGTAATATATAAGCAGACAAACTTTAGAATATGACACTAAAATCGACCCATGAGAATCGCAAGACTTTCATCTATTTCCCTACAAGACACCAAGAAAATATAATAGTGGGTACAACATGCCAGAACCAGTCCATATTTATGTGACTCACTGCTGCTTTCAGTAATAAAGCCAGAAAGAATAATATTTCAGCAGACAAACTTTAGAATATGACACTAATGTGAAATTTTCACTAAAATCTGACCGTTAGAAACGGAAGACTTTTTTCTATTTGCCTATAAGACACTCAGAAAATATAAAAGTGGGTACAACATGCCATAATCAGTCCATATTTATGTGACTCACTGCTGCTTTAAGTAATAAAGCCATTAAGAATAACATTTCAGCAGACAAACTTTAGAATATGACACTAATGTGAAATTTTCACTACAATCGACCCATGAGAAACACAAGACTTTCATCTATTTCCCTACAAGACACTTAGAAAATGTAATAGTGGTTACAACATGCCAGAATTAGTCCATATTAATGTGACTTACTGCTGCCTGCAGTAATAAAGCCAGAAATAATAATAGAAAATGACACTTAAGTGAAATTTATCACTACAATCTGACCATGATAAATGTAAGACCTTTTTTCTATTTGCCTATAAGACACTCAGAAATGTAATAGTGGTTACAACATGCCTGAACCAGTCCATATTTATGTGACTCACTGCTGCTTACAGTAATCAAGCCAGAAATAACAATATATAAGCAGACAAACTTTAAAATATGACACTGAAGTGAAGTGTTCACTACAAACTGACCGTTAGAAACGGAAGACTTTTTTCTATTTGCCTATAAGACTCTCAGAAAATGTAATAGTAGGAACAACATACATGAACCACTCCATATTTATGTGACTCACTTCTGCTTGCAGTCATAAAGCCAGAAAGAATAATATTTCAGCAGACAAACTTTTGAATACGACACTAATGTGAAATTTTCACTAAAATCTGACCGTTTGAAACGCAAGACTTTCATATTTTTCTCTAAAAGACACTAAGAAAATGTAATAGTGGGTACAACATGCCAGAATTAGTCCATATCTATGTGACTCTCTGCTGCTTACAGTAATAAAGCCAGAAATAACAATATATAAGCAGAAAATCAGTATTATCTAGACACTTAGGTGAAATTTTCACTAAAATCTGACCTGAAATGCAAGACTTTCATCTATTTCCCTACAAGACACTAGGAAAATATAATAGTTGGTACATGATGTCAGAATCAGTCCATATTAATGTGACTGACCACATACCTTTGAAAGTGAAGAGAACTGCCCTCTTCTTGTAATGATACCGTTTGTTGACAAGAGCCCTCCCTTTGCCTCTGAAACTCTCAGGATATAATCCATCAGTAAGAAACACTGAAAGTTCACCAAAGTCAATGGATTCCATGATTAAAATCACAAACACTTAGAATAACACAAGATACAAATAAATATATTTTCTATGAGATACAAAGTGTATAGCAAGAATGGACCTGTAAATTAAATTTCAATTGTTTATATTGTATCAAAACACTACATTTACTTTTCGGTAAATCTGATTGGACCATTACCACATAATCAACTTCCAGAATATTCATGAACCATACAAAATAGTGACCATGCCATGACACTCTGTGAATTACCTGTAATGATGACACTTTCTGCACCAGGTATTCAAAGGTGTGAAAATATTGCTGACCCTGCATACCTGTGATGTTGGCAAGTACCTTGGGACAATTTCATCTGTAACATGAAAAAGATGTGATTTAGACTATTTGAATTGCATATTTCATGACAAAGATAATTAATATCTGTTATTAACATATATCCAGATTTCACTCTCTGAAAATACTGAACTTAGTACCTTAATTAACAGGTATGAAACAGAAACAGCAAAACTAGACCTGTTGACTGATATTTTTCTTTATATGTCCTTTATCAATGTATAATTGTCCAACCTGTTTACCTTTACAAAACAAGAATCAATTTTTTTTGTTCTTTAGCACTGTACTATCACACCAGATAAAGATCAACATAAGAAATCACCTTTTTTCATGAAATGAATATAAACTATTACTTATAATATTAATAAAAACTTTAGTAAAGAAATGTAAATACATCAGCTTTAACCACTCTCCAACATTTAGTTAGACACATTCTTTTTTATGAAACATGTCATGCTATCATATTTCAGTTTACAGATGAATCAATAATCAAAACATAGTTCTGTATATTGCTGTTTGTTTGCATAGCATTTAAATCAAGATAAGTTTTATGGATTTAACAAAATTGTATTAAAAATCCACTCTATAGTTTTGATTGAGGGTGTTTTGAGTGCCTCAAAAATTGTACTGGTCAATATGGGTTGATTTGTGGTCAAAGGTTAGTTTGTGATATTCTGTGTATCCTTTAAGAACAGTTGGATTATGAAAATAGTAATTAAATCATAATATAAAAATAGTTTTCTGTTGAGAACCTCCAGCATTTCTGTTAAATCATTATGGACTGTTGCTGGTTTCTCCAAAGTTATGATATGGTACAATTTGTTTAGGTTTAAATGATAGTTAACTAATACTCTTTTTATTTATGATGGAAGTTGTTTTAGCATATTCATTTAAAAAACTAAAGTAGCTTTTGATTTGTAAGTCATCCTTTCCTCAGGGGGTCTGGGACGTTAATTAAGAAATCAACAGAATTTTATTCAAATAAAAGACTGAGTAATAATATAAGAATCTTTAGACATTGAACGTATGCCACCAATCAAATGTCCATACTCTGTCAGTTGACTGTCATGCTTAAATTAAAATGGATGATTTGGAAAAAAATATGAAAATTCTCTAATTTAGATTTCAATATAGCAATAATCCTTTGACTTAGGCATGCTTTCATTTGTAACTAGCATAATACACATGATAGTGCAATTGTATTAAACTATGATTGATATCACAGAAGCACTATAAAAGCTAACAATTACTTTACCTGGAAAGAAGTCTTACCACGGGAAATGATTTCTAATTATATAAAAATCATTCCTTATTTTGCTTTCGAAATCACTGTTAAAGATATCAGGACTAGTTTTCATTTATATTTGCTAAATCATTACAATCAATGTGCTTCTGGGATAGAAATAGAATTATTTTACTAAATCATTGATTTCATGTGAAACAATTGCCTAGTGCTCATTAACTTTTTATCTTGAATAAATCAGAAGTTTATATCTGTATGGCCATAATGAATATCAATTTCACCTATAATAACTGAAGAAACATTGCCAAGTACTGCATGATGAAAAAAGTGACAATAGACAAGGATGTCAGATTGAGGGAGGCTTATTGTGATCAGGACTTCTTAGGTGTGAATAACACATTGACAAGGGGGTAGATCCTCTTGTTTTTATAACAATTGCAACACTGCACCAGCTGGTCATAACCCTAAAATTTATTTGAAAACACAAACCAGTGCTAACAATAAAAATAAATGGGTCGATATTTTACATTTAAAGTACCATGGCTAAGCAATATAACAACTTCACAGATTGTGAATTATCTTCAACATAAAAAATGCAACTCATTTTTTCCCAATCCCTTTCTGAAAACAAAAACACCACATTGGAGCCTCATTTTGACAAATTCTTCCTGCATCGTACAGTTAATAAGATCACAGTAGCGGTAATCTAAATCAAATAAGCCCTATTAAATGCTTTTTTTTGAATTCATACATGGCAAATTTCAGAAACTTGCTGAAACATTTTGTTAAGGGACTAATCCTAATAATTCAGTGGCTGTAGGGGGTAAAAATCTAAATTAATAAATTACAATTCAATATCAATAAAAAGTTTTTGAGAATTGATTATATAGTTTACAGCTGAAATAACAGCTTTATTTTATATGTTATATTTTTCATTTCAATTTATATAGAGAAAGATATAATTGCAACTTTTTTAAAAGGATGATCATTTTTGATTGATCACTGTCAAACCTTAATAGAAACAGTTACACGTGTGGTGCTGGATTTTATATTCAAGTTTCAACTCATTTTAGTTTTAGGAAATTGTATCCAATAAACAGTCTAGACTGATATAACTTAATTTCATTAAAAATGTTCATATAGATGAAATTTTCCATTGTTTGATTTTCTGATACCCAATTGCTACTTTGATACATAGGTCTAGAGCAAAAACAGAGAGTGAATAACCACCATAGAAACACGAAATCTAAATATATGTCACACAAAGGCCCATTTGTTTCCCAAATGATTACACAGAGGGATGAAACCAGTCAGGAAGATAAAAACTCTATTCTCATGTCTATAATGTATCATAATACAAATTCTTTCTATAAAATAGTGGTTGAAAGCTAAACCATTTTAAATGGAGCCGCCGTGGCGCAGTGGTAGCGTGTTTGCCTCGGGATCGAAGGGCCCCGGGTTCAATCCCTACCATAGCCATGTCGGTAGTGTCCTTAGGCAAGACACAATTATTCCACATTGCCTCTCTCTATTCGAGGTTGATTCCATCTGGAATGAGTCTCGAGAGCGATTAATCTAAGTTGTAATAACTTGTTTCGCAATCGAGAATAAATAAATTAGTATAAACTAAATAAATAAAAAAACATTTTAATTCCATGCAACACTTTGACCAAATAGCATGATGGTTGAGTGTCTTGTTTTTTCTGTAAGTATATTGTTAATGTATAACATAAAAACTTCCTTTTAACGGCTTAAATGCAAATTAATGATCATCCTGACTGGGGTTCTATTTGTAATGTAAAAGGTAAGGTTTCACCCATAAATCACCCAGAAGAACTTTCAGTGGATTAAAGTAGTTATCGGAGAAAAGCCAAACAATGTCTTTTCTCGACAATTATTTGCAAGGGAACATGAACAATTTTTTTATGCTTTACCATACTTCATATGTTCGAACCTTTTCCTACTAAAAACAATCATAAAATCGTTTTTAATAGCTGAGTTTCGCTAACGAGATTGGAAAATTTCATCAAGGCCAGTAGATTTTCGAAAGCAAACCGAGCCGTTTTGCAAGTAAATTGGACATAATGTTAATGATATATAAGTACTCTTTATTCATCTATGAACTTGTAACAACCAGCACTCAAATATGACTTACAAGTTGCATCATAAGGACAGAATAAGCTGATAAGTTCTATCAGTCGTACAATTTTCACAACCATTGACGAAACCAATGTAAACATGTTTTGCGCATGCGCAGTAAAGAAAGTCATACCTATCTCACGGCTCTTACATTTCTTATGTTACACCGGGTATAACCGTGCAGCCAATCAAATAAGCACACTAACCGTGCAGCCAATCAACATCGAGATGATGTAGTCGGACATGTTAGGCAGATACAAATATGATTTACATCTGAATACGATTATATTTGATAAAGTATGCCGAACTAAATGCCTTTGGTAAGAATTGGTAAGTGCTTCGGCAAATATATTCCATCTGTCTTGCAAAACAGAATAAATCAAGTGATGACATTGCTACATCTTTATAAAAGGCTACCATTCACCTGGTCACCTCGTACCTTAGTCAACTCGTACCTTAGGACAGTAAAGGAAAGTCTGTGTATACGTACATTTTATAAATTTTCACTTAGATTTTCAAATGATAATTCTCATAACTATATATATATTTTTAAATACCTATATTTCGTTTCTTTGTCATGAAATTTATTCCAGTCTATTTGAAAAATTTCGACTTCGAAGGTAAACCGATTCTGTAGGCTGATATTTTATAGTTGTCCACCTTCAGTGACAGTTATAGCGTAATTTATTTAGCGTTTCAGTGTGACCCCTTTAACAGATCTGAAACTGTATTTTATAACTGTCACACCTCTACGCCTAATTTTAATGTGACCCATAATAGGCGGAAAGTGTAGTTTCAATATTGGGTATGTTACCTGCGCACAATACACAGTTAACCTAGTTCAAATAATAATTTTCCGCTTTAAGATGAAGAATTAAATGTTTTTTAATGAAAACTTAAGATTTTGTGAAAATTCTCACCACTTTATTAAAATCTGAATGTTGAAACCTAAACATGCAAGTTTACACATACAGCATGATATGCCATTTATTTTTATATTTCTTCTGATTGATACAAGTGTGTAAATAGGAAAACGTAACTTAGAATTGAGTTAGTATCATTTTAAACTTAATCCTATCATGTTAAATCATAAATACATTCAAATATTGGATTTTATTGCGTTTATAAGTGCCCGACAGAATTTTGTTGGGGATGTGTTCCCAGCTATTTGCACATCAAAGTGAGACGTAGAAGGCGGACAGCTGTAAAATGTCAACCTGTAAAATTGGTTTGCCTTGAAGTGGAAATTGTGAGACTATGACAGTTATAAAATATCAGATCTGTGGAAGGGGTGGCACTGAAACTCCAAATTAATTAGGCTATAAATTTATTCCAGCGATACAACTTTTGTGCACATTAGCATTGTTGTACCTCATTGATAAATACAGTGAAAGCAGCAGAAATGCTTACTTGATATTTTTCTCAGATTCGCCGTGACATCATACTGACCAGCTAACCAATCAGATTATTAGGTCGCTTTCATTTCTCCATTCGGTAAAAGGTGAAAACTCGGTCTTTACCATTGACTCATATGCACGTTTAACTTTATCTTAAATGAAACAAAAAGCTTTTAAAAACATAGAATTAAAGGTATTGGGAGATCGTCGTCTTCTTTCATTTCTAATCTTGGTTATTGTATTATTCAAACTTAGATAAATAGAGACCAGTGATGACAGTCGAGGAATCACCTTTCCCGAATGTAAATTATTTACCAGTACCCGGATGTGGGAAGCCAAGAATACAAGCAATTAATCTTTTATTTCATTGCAACTGTGCTTTTATTCATTGGAAACTGTAAACATGTCCGTCTTTCTTATTTGTATCATGGCTACTGCATATTTGTATAGGAAAACACTGTACTGCTTAGACTGCATGTGCTCTATCTGTAATATAGAACATGATCTATCTGAATTAGAGAACACTTCAGATTTTTTTATTGCCGAGATTTTTGTTTTACAATATTAATTTAGAAAAGTCTTAATCAGCCGGTCAAAAGTAAAATAAAAAACAAATACACTTAAATGCTCCGGTATATATCATTCTTGCATACCCCCGGGGAAAGTATTAGCGGATCCCAGCACGAGGAGGGAAGAGATCAGCCTATACTTTCCCTAGGGAAAGTACACCTCGGGCTTACTTGACAGCACCCGAACTACTTTCGTGTATTCAACTCGTACCTGGAACACTTTATTTCCGAGATACGTTTCACGGCGGTTTACATGTGACAGATTAGAATGTTTTTCGTAAATGTAAACTAAGGTCTCATAAGAAAGCACACACTTCAATATTTTTCAAGTTAATGTAACAGGAATTAATTTTTTTAGGAATGGTTCGAATTTTCAGGGTACGCAATAACGGTTCAAATTACGAAAATTGTTGGTAACGAATATCCATGAAGTTTTGAAGCGAGAGTTGATTGCGAAAAGAAATGGTGCTTTTTATGGTGTCACAAGCATCTTTAGAACATACTGGGGGATTCAAGCTGAACCTATTCGTCCTCGGCATTTTGTATGCGTGCCATCTCGCACATGGTGAAAAAATGTGATTTACATAATAATTCACGAGAGTGGGAACACTGTATATGATTTTGTAGGCTACAGAACACTTAAAAAAGCAAACAAGTACATGTATTGATTTTTTTTCAGTGAAAAAGATTGAGGCCTCTACCACACAATTTTGTTAAAGCGACTGCACTCCAGATGGCCAAATGACTTAAAAAAAATAAAATTTCAAATTTCAAGAAAATCAGTGTTGCATTTGTATGTTGGGCATTGAAATCTGACCACTGACATATTTTAAAGCTAAAAAAAACGCCGAAAAATACTGTTTTTGATATATTTTCTATCACGAATTTTACCCCGTGACTAATGGGGTAAGTTTAAAAATATCATGTTTATTTTTATCTGAATCATCACATGATATTGTGGAGTCATCACGTGACATCGCGCATGACCATTTGCACATGCAGAGATTAACGTCATTTAAACATTTCACAAAAGTTACAACATTTTTCATACATGATACGTCGATTAAATCGATGATACAGCCTAGATACACTTACCTCTTCAATATTCGATGCTGAAGACTCTGCCATTTTGTTTTGTTTACATCTAAATACAATGATCACGTAATCGTTTCAAACTGCCCGCGTGACGGAATCCCCGCTATTTTTAAACGGGAAACCGGGAAGATAAAAAACAACAGCAAAAGCTTTTATTTCTTAAAAACAATTCGTTTTTGACCATTATTAGACTTTAAATACACAAAGGATAATGTTTAAGGGTGAAAGCAAAGTTATTTATTTTGGGGGTTATCTGGAGTGCAGTCGCTTTAAGTCACATGATATTATGTCACACATTGTAGGGCATGAGAACTGTCAATCAAGCTTCAAGCTTTCTTCAAAATTGAGCTAAAATAGATAAGTATAAACTAACTAACTAGTAACTAACATGCCATGATACAAATCAGATAGAGTAACTGTTGGCTCGAATAATTACGTCATTTCTCGGAGGCATAGCCTCCTCGAAATAATATGATTATTCTCGCCAACAGTACTCTATCTAATACTTAAAACAGCAAGGCTTTTCATCAGGAAATTCGGAAAGGCCTTGGCCTTTCAATTGGGAAATTTATGCGAGATAAAAGTCCATTTTGGGAAAAGATTTACAATAATATTTTTCGTTATGCGACATTGACAACCGGAAGTCGAAATAAATTTACCTCCCCTGAGACATGGACTAAAATTCAGGCCCAGAATCGGATTAGACTGGTAATGCATAACACGCAGTACTGTGCGCTGTTATGTGATAGTGCAACGAAAAATCGATACCACACAGAATCTGATGCTTCCTCCAGAAATGCTGCAATCATGTAAACAAACTTCGGGAAAACTTACTATGCTGCATTTTAGGTAGTTGCTCTGCCATAGTTGGGAAAGAATACTATATTTTTGGATTGGGAAGTGGCCGAATATCGACTAGGTACTCTTGAATTTTTAATAACAAAACTGGGAATTCAACGTAAAAAACAAAGATTTTTTTGTAACTTGCCAACGCCCCTATATAGATCATCAAAAGTGTGCGGCCTGACTAGTTCATTTAGTGTCTTTGAAGATATGCTTTACTGTAGTGCCGGAAACACTAGTCTAAAATGAGCCTTTACGCGTTTAAGTATAAAACTGAAACTAATCAGCAAATTAACTTTACAGAGGCGCTAGTCTTGTAGATGTCTTTTTGAAATATAACAACATATTTTTATGCTTTAAACATGTTGTAATTGTTTTATTTTATTAGATTTTATGTGTGGTTAGAAAATGGTACGAAAATGTCCACATTTTGCCAAGTCGGTTCGCACCTGGGTACGAATAACTAAAAAATCACATTATAGATCATACATCATGGCATCTGTGGCCGAGTGGTTAAGGTCCCTGACTGATGATCACTTGTCCCTCACCGCTGTAGGTTCGTGCCCTACTTTGGTCAAGTTCTTTTATGTCTGGAAACTATCTAGGTTCTACCCAGGAGCCTGCTCGTGACTGAAATAATGCCCGAATTGGCACTTAGGGTCTTCCTCCTCCATGAAAGCTGGAAGTTGCCATCATGACCTTAGCTGTTGATTGTGACATTAAATCCAAATCAATCGATTGGCACAACCCTGTTTAGTTTAGATATATAAACATGTATAGCACTGTCTAGTTGATTTCTTATCAAGACCCCTGTTTCAAAATTGACCATGATTTTACATCAGCTTAATATACTGGGAGGGGAAAATCTTCATGGCCTTGTTGACCTTTACCAAGATTGTGAAGATGACGAAACCCAGATCCAAATTGACCCTGTATTGGGGTCACTTTACTGTACATAGGTTTTAATATGAATTCTTTAATGATTGTCTTCAGTGGACCGTAGTGATAGCCAGTCAAACAGTATAGGGCCATATCTTTGCTATTGAAAACAAAAACATGCACAATGATTTCATGCAAATCTATGAGATTAGTTGACAACAATATTATTTGTTCAAAGGGATAACAAGAACTGAATAGCCAAGAGTGCAGATCATGATCAATTAAGCAAGGTGATCAGTCGCAAATGCAGGATCAATTGTTGCTCAGCAGTGCAAGGGTTAATTTACAATTTTGCTAAAGAATGAAAATATCACTAACATTTGTAGCTCCACTGGACAAAGTCCTTTGTCCAGCAGAGGTCATGTCATGATCATGATGATGGTGGTTTGTCCGTTTTCTATCTGTCTGTAAACTTTACCTCAATATTCTACAGGTCACAAACTGAAACACTAATCAATCCATATATAATTACTTTCTTAAGTTTTTCATATCCCATTTTCTAAAATCAGTCTACTGTCAAAGACATAATCAGGTTTAGAAAAATACTTTCTCAGCAAGTATAAATAATTGTAAATTTCATTTTTAGCTCGACTATTCGAAGAATAAGGAGGCTATTGCACTCGCCTCGGCGTCTGCGTTGGTTAAAGTTTTTTATAAAGTCAAATATCTTGAATACTATCAAAGGTATTGACTTGAAACTCAAAGTGTATGTCTACCATCAACATCTACATCTGAAGAAACAATCCCCATAACTCTGTTTTGATTTTTGACAGATTTATGCCCCTTTTTAACTTAGAATTTTTGGTTAAAGATGTTTGATTCAAATATCTTGAATACTATCGAAGGTATTGACTTGAAACTCAAAATATATGTTAACCATCAACATTTACACCAGAGGAAACAATCCCCATAACTCTGTTTTGATTTTTGACAGATTTATGCCCATTTTTAACTTAGAATTTTTGGGAAAAGATTTTATAAAGTCAAATATTTTGAATACTTATAAAGGTATTGACTTGAAACTCAAAGTATGTGTCCACCATCAACATCTTCACCTGAGGAAACAATCCCCATAACTCTGTTTTGATTTTTGTTAGATTTATGCCCCTTTTTAACTTAGAATTTTTTGTGAAAGATTTTTATAAAGTTGAATATCTTGAATACTTTCAAACGTATGGACTTGAAACTTAAAATGTATGTTGACTATCAACATCTTCACCAATGTTTTTTTTTTATTTTTGACATATTTATGCCCCTTTTTAACTTAGAATTTTGTCACAGTTTTTACCAGACTATTGTATGGAAATACTCTAAATGGCTTACTTTAATTTGAAATACCATTGAATAATTATGCGGTCAAGCTTTTTTAATTTTATACATATAAAGTTTGAAACATTACAAAGTTATGCATGATCAAAATATACAAGGTCATTCTTTGAAATTATCCCCCCCTTCTCATCCCAGTTGGCTTACAGAATCCAGAGTGAGGCTTTGCATGTAATGTACATTTACAAAGGTCTTTGAACAAGTTTCATATCTTTGACCTTAATTCTTATAGACAATTACACATTACACCAGTCCTGTTCTTAGACAAAAAAACCCATTGTACCGACAAGCTTTCGAATAGTCGAGCGTGCTGTCATGAGACAGCTGTTGTTAATGTAACATTTAGATGTCATGAATACAATTTAACAACACTAGGTCTGATAAGACCCTGCATAATTACTGGTATGTGTCTAAATACTTTTTTTCATGCGACAACAGTATTTACAGCGCTTTATTTAGGATTTACTTAAATATTTCACATTATACAGCAAGTTTTCATAACAATTCAAATTAATGTATTTATATTATATCAAACAGACTATTTGCAAAACTAATTCTTATTTAGATAATTGTGTGACAGTTGTGGAAGGTTTTTGGGAATTATGTATTTGTTACCAAAATATAACACAAAATGCAGATTTTTATTCTTACCAATCAGTTGAACTCTAAAAAAGATTAAGTTCTTTGAAAATTACTTTCTATAACATAAATGTTACAGTACTTGGTTAATGATTAGTTAAGAGTATGTATCTCTACAAAAGTCTAAAATGAAAAAGAAAGTTAATTTTAAGAAGTGCACAGGTTTATTTTTTTTATCAGGCTGTAGCAAATTTGTTAGTTTATATCACTCAAAACTGTAGGTTAATGTTTCATTTGAATGCATTTACTGCAATAAATGAATACCATTAAACATGATTAAGTTATTGTCTATCAAGTACTAGTATTTACCTACAGGACCTTTGAAAATTTCAGTTTTAAAAGCTATGCATGGCATAGATCTATTGAGACTATTGGGCTTCATGTTAAAATTTTAAAAGCATTAGTTTAATTATCAATACTTATCTTAATTTTTTGGCAAATTTATTTGAAGTTCAGTTACCAACTTTTATAAATTTATTGTACATGTTGTAACAGTAGCTGAGACAAAAGCTAGTCCATCACTGATGTCTTAGGAACCATGTGGTCACATTACATGATATTATGCAATATTATGCAATGTTTTCATAAGCTACATTTTTCAACAGGACAGTATTGCCCTTGGCAATATACAAGGGTCATAAAACACTACACTGATTGGCTTGGGTCACTAAGTTTGTATAATTATGTGCACATCATAATTATGAGATAAATTATTATTATTGAATGGTTTCTGATATACTGATCTGTTATATCCAAGATTGTATTACTGTCATCAAAAGTTATATCAATGACTTAGATACTGACACATACAAAATCATTAAATGTTATGATTATTGTTCAATTTGGCTTTAGAACAAATTAAGAAAAAAGTACTTTAATCCTTACTGTATGACTGATCCAATCTTTCCATTTCTCTGTAAGAAATGAGTTAAAAGCTTGACTTAAGACAATTAGGGATTACATTATTCTTGAAAAGTTCACTTGTCGTTAGGGGTGTTTACAACTGTTTATATTAGTAGTTATCAAAATCATTATCTAATTGAGTTAATTATCATGACTGAAATAGGATAAAGTCTATAATATAGACAGTGTAGAGAGAAAATGTCAAACCTTCATTGATTTAGGTAGACTGGGATACAAGTTTATTTGTTAATTACTCTTTAGCCTACTCAAAGCTTTGTTGAATGTGTTCCATGAAAGTGATTATAAATATGTATGAAATAATTAATATTTTTTTTCATTTTTGTTTTCAGACCATAGATATGTGTCACAAGCTTGGCATTCCTGTGTCACAGACGGCAATGTACAACAAAAAGGAAAAAGCTGCTGCCTTCCATGATAAAGAAAACACCCCCTCAAAATAAGGTCACTTTTGATTTATCAAATTTCAAACAAATTGAAGAATTCTTACTGTTTTGTAATTTGATTGCCATTTCAATTGTGAAACAACTGCATACTTCTAAGTAATTTTAGTGAAAAGAATTAACAATTTTCCATAAGATTTTTGTGCCAACTAATTAAATCACACTTAAAGATGTATTAGGGCCTTCAGATTGCTCAAGATTTTGAAAATACATGTAGTTATATATTATACGGTATGTTAACAAATACATGTATGAGCAATTACTTTCATCAAGTAATTCTTTTTTCTACAGATCACACCATTGCTGATGTATTGACTGGATATATTTTTGAGAAAACGTAATGGAGCCTTTCGTGATTAACTTCCAGCAAAGATTGCATCCTTTGATAGGTACAGATAAACAGAAGGCAAATTGGTTAAAAGAGAAATGACATGTATGTGAAAATTACATGCCATTGTAATACTGTAAAGTCAGTCGTGTTTGAGCAACTAAAATATTTTTAGTCACATGATGTGCTCGAGTGTATGAAAATAAGTAGTCAATATATTATGTCTTTTTGTGTTGAAAGAAAATAAACAGTAAAATGGTGTAAAAGATATATTGTTGGAGGTCATGAACGGATAGTCACACTAGAGAATGATTGTGAAAGGCCACCTAAATAACAACAGATGAATTCAGCTGCACATTATGATTATCTTAGAGCACAAAGATGGGAAAAACATGAGAAATTACCTTGATCAAAGTGATCAAAGAAATTGGGTTGAATGAATGGAAACACATGAAAGCAAAGAGGCTGATATTAATATGTGCCATACTGCAAACTGTGGTGGTGAAATCCATATGAAACTTCTGTCAGTGTGCATTGTTAAGGATGTATCCTGAACAGTGTTTTTTTTATGTCAGTGTTAGAGGTGTTATGATTCATCGCGGTTCATGATACACTGCGGTTTCTTTTACTTTTGCAGTTCACGGCAAGCCGTTACCAAAATTTTGTCTGTACAGTACGGCACAGTATTAATTTTACTGTTTTCAGTGTAAAAGGAAGTAAACCCTCTGAAGAGCTCAAATAATTGTTTTTGTTATCAACCAGTGGTGTAAGTTGTAACTTGTTTAAGTAATTTTGAAAATAACTACAGTAAGTGATAATTGAAACATTTTGTCAATAAAATTGCTTCCCTTTGCTGAAAGAAATAACTCCCTTGAAAGTTGAGGTGACCAAAATAATGGGTCATTGGGACTTTCTGATAACAACTTGTACAGGTAACAATTCAACATTTCAGTTTTTCCTGAATTTCTTCATTACAAGCAGATTACCTCAGTCTTATAATAATGCAAATGCCTTTAGATAAGAGAGAGAAATGCAAGTTCTTTCTTTATAGCTGACAGTAATGACTTCAGTTTGACACAATGGATTTATTGGCAAACTTGTCTTAGAGATGACCTGAAGAATGTCCTACTTCAGAAGGTTTTGTCGTGGCAGAAGTTATTTTAGTGAGTGATGAGTAAAAGATAAATATAACTGGTAGAAGTTATTTTCAAATTTACAAACAAGTTACAACCCTGACTGGTTATGTTGATTTTCAGATAGGTGCTTCCCAACCTATTTTTATATAAAAGGAAATTGACAATTCACTTTTTTGTAAATTACAAGTTTAGAACAGTAAATTGTGTTCAGTATCAATATTACTTATATGAATTAAATACATTAAATTATATTACATAAATATAACAACTGTTATTTTCATTGACTATATTCAGTTGTAAGCACTAATTATACCCCTGAAACAAAGTTTAGGGGGGTATACAGGAGTCACTCGGTGGTTGGTTGGTCGGTCGGGCGGTCTGTTGCATTTTCCTTGTCCGGAGCATAACTTGAAAACTACTAGTTGGAATTCAATACAACTTCATACAATGGTCAAGCACATTGAGAGAAAGTGCAGTGCACAAGAATTATAACTCCATCTTGAATAATTACAGAGTTATTGCCCTTTGTTACTTTTCCTTTCTGGAGCATAACTTGAAAACTACTGGTTGGAATTCAATACAACTTCATACAACATGTACAATGGTCAAGCACATTGAGAGGAAGTGCAGTGCACAAGAACCATAACTCCATCTTGACTAATATCAGAGTTATTGCCCTTTGTTACTTTTCCTTGTCCGGAGCGTAACTTGAAAACTACTGGTTGGAATTCAATACAATTTCATACAATGATCAAGCACAGTCAGAGGAAGTGCAGTGTACAAGAACCATAACTATATCTTGAGTATTTACAGAGTTATTGCCCTTTGTTACTTTCTTGTCCGAAGCATAACTTGAAAACTACAGGTTGGAATTCAATACAACCTCATACAATGGTCAAGTACATTGAGAGGAAGTGCAGTGCACAGGAACCATAACTCTACTTTGACTCATTACAGAGTTACTGCCCTTTGTTACTTTTCCTTGTCTAGAGCATAATTCGAAAACTACTAGTTGGAATTCAATACAACTTCATTCAATGGTCAAGCTCAATGAGAGGGAGTGCAGTGCACAGGAACCAAAACTCCATCTTGACTAATTACAGAGTTATTACCCTTGATACTTTTGCTTGTCTGGAGCATAACTTGAAAGCTACTGGTTGGAATTCAATACAACTTCATACAAAGGTCAAGCACAATGAGAGGAAGTGCAGTGCAAAAGAACAATAACTGTATTTTAACTCATTTCAGAGTTGTTGCCCTTTGTTGAATTTATTGTCCGGAGCATTATTCGAAAACTATTGGTTGGAATTCAATACGATTCCATACAATGGTCAAGCACATAGGAAGGAAGTGCAATGTACAAGAATCATAACTCTTTTTTGACAAATTACAGAGTTATTGCCAAGAACAATATCTCTTTTTAGTTTGTTTGCAAGGTATTCTGTTACTACGAAATTCCTCAGTTTATAAAGCAGTCTTTCGGGGGTATTAATCACATTTAGTGAAAGCTCTAGTTTACAATTTTGACTCGTTTTCACGAAGCTATTCATAGACTTTGGTCCAGGGCTCAAAAATATTTTGCATCCCACATACATGTACTTGTCGCAGTGATGAATAAAAGGGATTTTGCGACATGTATTTCAGTGCTCCCGAAGGAACTTTGAAAGTTTGGTCCACATCTTGATGGTCCAGGTCACAGACTGGGAGACACTACTTTTGGGGCATTTGTTACTTTCCAATGACAGCTTTAACAACTTGTTTTCTAAATATTTTTATTAACATCACACTAATTGATTTGAAGTGTTATTTTTTCCACTGCAAAAAACTTTAAGCCAGAGATAGGGCAAATCCCCCTTGCACATCTTTTGAGGCTAGGCACTTAGAAAATATCCCACTGTATTATCCAATTCATTCCTCTGTACACTATAGTGCTTAGAGGTGGCGGTCCATGCCAATTAATGTGTATTCTATGCCCTAATGGGTAAAGGAAAATAGCCATGATATTGTCTCTTACTAACTTTATGTAATGGACATTTTGTAAATTTGAAAGAAGACTACCATTTGCAATGAATGCTCTGATAAATTAATACAATGGACTGTACCCATAACCTTTGCACACCGGCATATTTTGTTACAAACTCGACAGACATGCATGTGTTTTTGTAAACACTGTACATCACATTATGCTACTTTCGGTTTACTGCGCGTGTTGTATACGTCAGCAAATAGATTGAGCTGTAACATGAAAGTAAAATTTCCATTGGCCCACCTACAGAGGTCACGCGCAGGGGTCACCCTGTCTGCTAACCTGCGCATGGACTTCTTTTTTTTTTTTGCTAACGAGAGGTCAATTTTAAGCGTTCTCATAAGATGTCAATATACCTAGGTTTGAGTACGACATGTCTGCTTTATGTCTATGAAAAAAATATTTGCACGCGCTCAAAACACTATCCCACAGGGAACATTGGTAAAATGAAAATTTTCAAAGCTGGTAAAATTGTGTCCAAGGTCATTTTCAAGGTTGTCTTAAAGTGTCAGCATTTGCCTCGGACGTCTGAGATTTCAACATTCAGGGGCTGTCGGCATAGCCTTTACATTCATACAGACAAAACGTGTTCCATACGGTAACTGTCACTTCTATGGAAGGCCAAACCTGTCTTAACCCGCGTATACGGTTTATTACGTTATAGGCGTTCAAAGGATATGTAATTTCTGTATAAATATTAAAGTCCCAGGATCACTTAAAATGTACTGATACAGTCACATAAATTTATTGATAGTATAATTATAGAATCATGTTCTATTCACTCTAAAACAATGACGTTGACATAATTATGCCTTTCTTTTGTATTCAAGTTTTTTTCTTTCAGAAAAAGAGTTGCCATTTGCAAAAGCATTGAAAAAAAATTCTGCACTATGTTTCTGATATGTACTTATCAATTTAAAAAGCAAAGTTTGGAATGGTTTTGGCACAAATAAAGGTCTTTTCTGTCAGCAAGACATCTTTCTTGATAAAATGAAAGCTACTTGTAAATGTGATCCTGGGACTTTTAAACATGACTTATTCTTGAAATATTCGTCGGGCTTAAATTCTAATTTAGTATTTGATTTGATGTTGTTGTGTTTTTTAATAAATTGTTTTTAATCAACATTGGGATATTTATCGTCAGTGGCGGTGCCAAAATGAGAAAATTATGATTATTAATAATTAAAATCATTACGATTTCGTGGTCCGAAGTGTCACATAATATTTTGCTATAATATTTTCATGGTCCGAAGTGTCATATCAGAGTTTGCGACAATATATATTCATGGTCCGAAGTGTCTATAAATCTGGTCCGAAGTGTCCATGGTCCGAAGTGGGTCGGCACCGGCACAGAGACTTTGTCTTGCGTATAATAACTAGTATCTGGGCTGAAATTTTCATTTTAATAAAATTGGGTATTTTCCATACTTCTTTGGATAAAATCTAAACATGCCGATTACCGACTTCCTTTAGCATCAGCGAGGTTAATTGGATGATAGGAAAAGTACGACTATTGGCGAAAAATGCAAGTGATTGATTGAAATATGCTAGAATTGACCAGGTGTTATCCAGAGCAAAACATACATGTAGCCCAATGATAAATGCGCTTGCACGTTTCACGCTCAGCGACTACACGTTGGGCATGCGCACTAGCAATTGCACGGTTTCCTATGCGCTGCACGCTGGGCATGCGCACTAGCAATTGCACGGTTCTACACGCTGCACGCTGCACGCTGGGCATGCGCAGTAACATACCGTGCAACACGATCGTGTCCGACACGCGTGCAAAACGCTTTTTCACGCAAACACGGGGAACCTACACGCAGGCGCCACTGTAAAAGTCAAAGAAGTATTCTTTCCAAAAAAGTTTAAACCCAACTGTCAAAAATTTGAATTTCCCCGGAGGAGCTTGGAGGTCATAACCCTAGACAGAGAGAAATGTAAACATTACTAGCACGTGGTTTTGTTTATCATCCACAAGGCATTCTGTAGCAGACGAGAATTCACTGTAAAAGAGATTTACAATCACTACCTCTAGTTAGAAATTTAGTTGTAATCACCTTTTTGTTATGAAACTGATTTATAATAATAATAATGATAATTCATCAAGTTAGAGAAAAAACTTTTTATCTGACACATAACCAGTATACTACCCAATCCTTTGTTAAATTGTCATGATATTTAAATACATCTTTTTCTCACCACATGCATTACTTTCTGAAGCTATTTTTTCAAGGCAACAAAATAAATGCCAGTTATAAAGTGCACAAAGTTTATCAGTGAAATGTGTATTGTTTTGACAGTCCTCCTTAATTGCCTATATTATCTTAACCCTGTTGATAATTGAAATTAATTGATTTGGTGATAGAAATAGGCCTGCACCAATTTCCACAACATTTTCATTTTGTGCCTTGTCACTGTGTTTAACATAAGTCTTGCATTGTCTTTCGGATTTAAGAAAATATCATGATATTAAAATAGTCATGGATAAAGACAATAGTTAGCCTCCACAAATTCCAGTTGAAAAGTGACAGAGCTGTTGAAATTCTAACTGATTTTTAAAAAGGATTGCCAGTTTATAAGAAGCAGAAAAGTATAAATACTGTATGGACACTCATTACGTCTTTCAACAATGCTCTATTACAGTTTGTAGACAAGAGATTCCATTTACAAAGTAAGGATTGACTTAGCATTACTAGACTGGAATGGAAACATAAATAGGGACATTACATCTGAAAAAATTGTTAGCTATAAAAGAAATCCAGAAATGACATACAAAATACCAGTCCTTTTAAAAAAACAAAAACATTTCATTATAAAGAAACAATTTGGAATAAATGGATTGAAAGCTTATACAATGCAAAGCATGGCCAGTAAATGTTATGCTCTGCTCTACTGTAGTGTTTGTTTACTTCAGTTATATTTAGCACAGGTACAGCGTCCCTCTGCAAGAGTGATAGCTTGTTATCTGATAAACACGCCTTCCAAATTCTCCCTACCAGGACAGGGATTTTTGCGGATTTAAACATAGGAATATCAGTATGAAGATAATTAATAATGTGCGTATTACAACTTTGTGTCACTATGTTAAAAGTCAATAACACAGACACATGTTAATGGAGAATCTTGTCAGGGCTTCATCTAAGAAAACCGTAGCTGGATGTTGATAACAACTTCTCAGACAACAACAGTATGAAATGTTATTGTGTATATTATAACTTCGAGTCAGTACTCAAAGCTCTTTTGTAAATATAACTTCTAATATGAGTTTCCGTTTACGTAATGTAACATTAAAGTAATAATTGTTTGTTTTACGTAGTCTTTCAATACATTGTTTAACATAGCAGCGAAGGTGTTAATCCGACGGGTATTGTTTTAAGAACTATGTTCCTTTCTGTCCTGTTTTTTTTATATTTTACTTTTGTTCAACGAATGGTTTGGCATAAATTTTTACTTTAAACTGAAAAATAGTATCTTACCTTCCGACTTAGAAAGCACGAATAGATATACCATAACGAAAAGAGAAATAAGGAGTAAAATAGTCATTGCCACCAATAAACCAATACATATCCGCTTTGTAACAAATCGTGCAATCTTGTTTCTAACGACTCTTTTGCACACTTGTGTGTTGTTTTCGTCATCTTTGGGATCTGTTGGATTATTGTATATTGGAGTGACGTACATGGTAGGTTCCTCAAGCGAATCATATATTCCTGTTATAGGAGCATCACGTTCTCCAAGTGATTGGAATTCACTACCTCTAGATTCCAAATTAAACGCAACATTGTCATCCAGAACATTGTAAACTGCTATTTCGGAGCTAGTGTTTTCCATGATTATCAGCTTTTAAAAATGAACAATTTCATCAAGCCCATGAGAAGTTTCGATGTACTTATCATATTTTTAAAGTTTGGCTTTCAAAAATATCTTGTTCGAAGTACACGCCACCTAATATGAGTGGCGACTTTGAGCAGAATTAGTTGTTTATATATATGTTGTGGTTTACATCAAATCTTCAGTTAAGTAGAAAATAATCAGGAAGAACGCAACAATAGAATCGCTACTTTATTCAAGTTGAATATGAAGTATACCTTTTTAAGTAGAAGACCAAGAGAATTGTGCATTTCGTGAAAGAGGTTAAATCTACTTTATTGGTAAAATATGCGAGTTACATTGTACTCTGTCCAAATAGCTTAAATATATAACACTTTGAAATCTCGGTTTAACGCTTAAATGAACATTAGGTTCTAGTACTTGACATTATCTTGGTTACTTTTATCTAAAGCCGCATGGAAGTACAAAGTCATATAATAAATTGTTTTGCAACCAATATGATGCCAAGAAGTGTGATTCAGCTTGTCCAAAGTTTTAAATTTCATACGTCAACATTATGTGGTTCTAAATAGAATGCTATATCAGTAAACTTTCTGGTCTGAAAGATATAAAACGCGTTTTAAAATGTACACGGTCAATCCACAATGTCTTAAACGTGAGGAAAGGTGATAACAAATATGTTTTTGCTTGCTATGATTTTAATGTATTGTTTTATTTGAATTGGGGTGTGAATTGCAGGGGCACTCCATATTTTAAAGAAGAACACACAGCGAAAATGTCTATTTTAGCGCAAATAATCAACATAGAGACCTTCTGTAACAAATTGCTATTTACCAATAAATTGTACAACGACATTTTTACATAGATTATTGAATTTGAATGGTACTGTAATATGTTCTAAAACGCTTATTTTAACGTTGATCACTGGAATGCATAGCTCAAACATTTTAAATAAATTTTGTAATAACACATGCAAATGATATTATATCATTTACTCTTTTCAAGTTTTTTTATTTTGACACTAATTTTAAGAAGTATCTCCTTGAACGTTTTGTGGAAACAATCAAGAAAATATAGGCCAATCCAACTGAAACAACTTGATTGTTCTTTACGATATGTAAATATTTATGAACGTTATAGAAGAGAACGTGTATTGCAAAGCAATGAATACATCGACAGACGCATACGTTAAAGACCTATATTTCCCTTCGATGATACAATGGAAAATAATGCAATGACATTTTTCTTGCTGATTGAGAAATAGGTACATGTAATGGGCTAATAATGAAATATGACAGGACCGTTTTATTTTGGTTGGTTGTATCGCTCGATTTTTTTGTGTTAAGTAGTATTCACTCTCGCGAGGGGAATATGTCTATATAACAATCATCTATAGCGATACAACCAATCACAATATACACGATAATCAGCACATGACAACAATAATATCAACCTTGACATTAGATAATACTTAAAACAAAATAATTCAACCGTTAAAACACATATTACATGTTTGAATGACTTATGAAGACGTTACACAAACATATGTGAGACATTACGATTAAAGCAACATTGGAGCAGAATTCCGTGCTTTGAAAGTACATTGAATTTCACCTTAAACTGTGTATTTTCTCTATCGAAAATTATAAATGAGAGAGATAAGCAAGTTAGATATAATAAATGTATAATAAAAATAACTGTTTGGGGCCCTGTTTTGATGGCAAACTCGTGATTTTGAAAGCTCGACGGCAAAAGTTTTTTAACAAAGGTCCGCTTATTAGATCATAGTAGAAATTTCATGTAACTTTTCCCACAAAGGATTTTATTTGAATGATTTGAAACATTAATTTATTATTCATTCTAATATAAACCCCGTATTGTAAACGGCCGAATAAAAGAGACACTTGGCAATATTAGAAACGGAATAATATCCCTTAAATCGGTGTTTGTTATCTGATAAACAACGATCTGTCATTCTGCTGCCCAACATAAATAAAAAAATCCATTTTTGTGGTAGCAGAACTCCAAATGAAAATGTTGCGTTTTAGACAATGAACAACGTTTGACCGCATATTATCACAGGATTTGTATATATGACAGTAATATTTTCGACAGCATGTAACATAAAACAATTGTTTACTCTACTTTTCGTTATATAAATGATGATAACATTTTCAATTATTCTCGTGAATGACTCATTTCAATAATTCAATTATTTTTCAAAATATAAATTTCACAAAGATTAGTAGAGAAATATAATTTTAAAGTAAATTTAATGCGTGAATGTATTTGTCGGCTATCAAACTGCGAAGTATTTGACGTGAAAATTACCCAATTTGTAGTACTTGTTTCCCTGTAAGTAGGTCCTATAAAAACGCTTTCACGGTCTCAAATCGTGTCAGGGAGTAATTTCTTTAAACATATTATGTTATAATGCTAACTACTCAGAAACAATTAATCCGGTCATGATCATCTTTTAGAAAGAATTGTTATCTAAGTAGGAATAAGTACATTTGTATTTCAATTACTTAATCTTGACACGAACTATATATTAGTTGACCCGAGCTCAATAGCCGAAGTTAAGCCCTTCAAATGTACATTAAGACTATGTTATTTGTTTCACATGTTACTCGGCACGACATTGTCAGCTGTACTTAAATAAAGTAGCCCTAGCCGCTGTATCCGTGACAATGTTGCATCAAGCAGCACGTATGAGAATGAATGACAACCGCGATGAGAAGCGGTATTCAAAAACACCAACTATCTTGTCTTGTCATGGTGCCTCAAACATGTTCTCAGCTGAAACGCTCGGCACTTCAATATCATGCTCGTAAAATGTAATCATCGCCTAAGTGCTGTCACAGGACAAGACACAATTAAAACGAAATGAAAATAGTACATAAGTGATGAACCTGAATATGAAGCTTTGAGTACAATCTTGTCTGTTTTAAATCAGCTTAACTCAATGTAACCTGTTTGAAAAGATAAAAAATCCAAATGCTCTTCACTTTTTTTGTTCAGTTTCTCTAGACGTTAATTGGAAAGATGAACGAACATATTGTTGATATCTTCTAAAGTGTCTGACCAATTTGATTTAACTGAAAATTATTCTATCTATATTTGTTTACTTTCTCTATGAAAACATACTTAGGTATACTGTAAAACAAACTGTAAAACACTAAATAGACTAAATCCATTATGATTTTTGCAGGAATGGAGAATTATTCATATTTCCAAACCGTGCTCTCATATCTGACTGACTTGCAATACAAATATGTATTTACAAAACATACTGTTTTATTAGACCGACTAACGTAAATATCACAATTAAAACCGAACGATTTTTATTTGTCGATACAATTTTGGTAAATTAATCTTGCACTAACGCTAGCTGTGCCGTATAATTTACGTGTGTCGAGACATGGGCTAGTATAGTTATTTTGAATTTACACAATTTTAGACATGTGAGTAAAACCGTACAACTTTCGTGTGCCAAGACAACGATCAAACATTAATCTTACGGTTACGCTAGTAGAAATACCGTATCTATTCAAACCGTACAATTTACGTGTGTTGGGACAAGGTAAATGTACTATGTCTTGCGTAAAAATGTTAGTGAAAAACGTACAATAAAAGTGTCAAAACAGGTTCAATAGTCAGAAATTTCACATCTATGCTAGCGTAAATAGGTAAACTTACTAAAACCGTACACTTAACGTGTATGGAGACAATGACAGTATAATATTATTAAACTAACTCTAGCGTAAATATGTCAGTAAACCCGTTCAATTATTGCGTGTCGAGAAAACGTTAGTATAACGCAAGCGTACATGTATGTTAGTAAAACCGTACAATTTACGAGTACCGAGACAAGTGTACAAGTACCAGTGTACTTAAATTTAACTAGTTGTGAACATTTAATCTATCATTCGCCTCTTCAAATACTATTTTCCAGATAATGTAAACCGGGCGATGTTTGCGATGATTTGACTTTTGCTATTTTTTCGAAGATTCATTTATTTGGTAATTGAAAACATTCGCGAAATATTCCTTTCACTTAAACTATAACTAGATAATTATCCTTCTCAAATCTTAAATTTGCGTGAACGTCTATCTGCTATCAAACTATAAAATTTCAGCACGAAAAAAGACGCAATATAGAGTATGGTGATTTCGCTAGAATATTTCAATAGTTACATGCACACGAGGAACGAGAGAATAAAAGAAAAATATTACAAACGGATGTATTTTAAAGAAACATTTTTGCATATTGTGAATAAATGTAAATTAATGGGAATAAAATTTCATGGATATTTGTTGAAAATGCAATTGCGCGTGTATTTGTAGTCGCGGAATCATTAAGACGATTATTCTGACAAAGTTTCGCGAAAATCCGATGGAAAATGCAGTCTGTATTGCGTAAACATGTTTTTTTTTCTTACATCTGAGCTTGTACTCTAGTTGTACACCCGAGATTACCCATATCTTAGTAATCAATAAGACAATCACCCTGACCAAGTTTCTTGAAGATCTGATGGAAAATACAGCTTGTATTGCATACAAATTTGACATAGTGACCTACTTTTTGATCCGAGATGACCCATATTCGAAGTCGTCCTGAAATTCTTTACAACAGTCTTTCTGACGAAGAATTGCAAAGATCCGCTGGAAAATGCAATCTGTATTGCGTTAACATATTTTTCGTCATATTTTGAAAAAGTCTTCATCTTCATTTTAGCAATTTTAGTAGAGGGCCATGAGCAGTATTTACAGAGAATAAGATTTTTTAAATATTTTTTTACATAGAATACATTTAGAAAACAGGCACTTCGCATCAGGCGAGCTTAAACACTAAAAACAATTTCAAAGAATGCAAAAGAGAAACGATTAATAAATTGTAAATAAAGTTTGAATGAACATTGAAAAGGATGGCAATACACTTTTGTATGTGTGTTATTTATAGAACAAAATCCTGACACAAACACATAAATGGTAATCTTATGAATTCCTGTTACAGCGGGCAACTTTTATTACATAATTGTGTCCTTCAACTGTTCCTTAATTGTCTCCAACGCAGGATATTTTTCAAGTGAATCTCTCTAAAAACTATCAAAATACCGTTCTGATTCATTGCATATAAACTTTTTATTTTAAGTATATACATTGTACATATATTAAGGTAATTTTAACATATAGCCCTCGTCGTTTAAACTCTCTGCAAAATTTGATCCACCTCTACACACTTTTACCAAAGAAAGATTTGATAGAAAACAAACACAGTCATTCAGTTTGACGAGACCGGTGGACAAATACTGGGAAAGAAACTGCTTTAGCATATTTCATCCAGATAATAGTTGAATATTAATGTGTTCAAACATTTATCTTCGTAAATCCAACACATACAAAACAACGACATATAAAAGATAAAAAACGTATATCTAAGACATCATTCCTTACTACAATGTATATACATGTCTGAAGTGTCGTAATTAGACGTTAAAACTTGCTTCAATGTATATATCAAGCTGTAAATGGCAATACAAAACTTAATACATGTGTATCTTATTTCAATAATTTCCCACATATTTACTACACGTGTGAGGATTTACTGTTTTTTGAAGATTCTGTCCATTTTGATCCTAAGACTGAAGTTTGTGTTTTAAATTAAAGTTCTGATTAGTTGCACCGCAATTTTGTCACATTACTGCTACGGAAAACAATGAACTGAACCTTTCACCAAGAATCAGCGTTATCAAAGAAGACGATGCTGACTTTCGAAACACTTTACATGTAATGTTCACCGAAACATCATCTTTGAAGTTTTCAGGGACAAATAGTAATCTTCAAGTGCGAAGTAAGTCATGCCTGCAGTGAAATGATAGTCCGAGTATTTTCCTGGAACCGCATAATGCCCGTTTAAGTTAGTTCCTCCACATTTTTCATACCACCAAGCACCATGCATATCCTTGGCACAATTGTGACTTTCTAACATTTCCGCGTCGTGATCATAAGTTGAAAATCGACAACCTTTGTTTAACATAAGTCCGTAATGCCAGAATTCTGAAGCCATTTAAAAATGCAGGCGTATTATTAACCCTTAAACTTGTGATATGATTTCTTTGCATAATAGTAAACAAAAGGTACAAAAAAACAACATAAGATGGACTGCTAGCTTGCAACCCACATCAGTGGTGTTTGTACTCCCTGAATGAGACTTGCCCTACTCTTAGCCTCATACAATACTTGCAAATGCATAACTAAACACACTCAACAACGAAACCGTTTTCAAAATGCATTTCACACATTATTAATACAATTGTAAGCTAGAGTTTTGATTCTTTTGATTCTTTTGATGATTTTTTTTCAATTGTGTCCGTTCAGAATGAAAAAGTGTTGTTGTTTCTAATTTTAATGTCCTAATTAGTAGCATCGCCATTTTGTCACTATACTTTACGGAACAAAATGAATTGAACTTTCAACTAAGAATCAGCGTTATCAAGGAAGACAATGTGTATGACCTTCGAAACACTATAGTGCTCGCCGAAACATCATCTTTGAAGTGTTAAGAGACAAGAAGTTCTTTTCAAGTGGGAAGTAAATCATGCCTGCATCGGCATGATAGTCGGACTGTGTTCCTGGAACGGCGTAATGTCCGTTTAAGTTAGTTCCTCCACAGTTTTCATACCACCAGGCGCCATGCATATGCTCAGCACAGCTGTGACTCTCTAACATATCCGCGTCGTGATCATAAGTTGAAAATCGACAACCTTTGTTTAGGTTAAGTCCCAAATACCTGTATTCTGAAACCATTTAAATATTTAGGCGTATTACTAACCCTTAAACTTGTGATATGATTTCTTTGCATAGTAGTAATAAAAAGGTACAAAAAAGTAAAGTATCTGCTTATAAGATGAAGATGAAAGCACTGAGGGTGATTGCCGAAGAACATTATTACATGTATGTAGTTTATTCCTAAGTAAACATGAAATACTCTTTAAAATTCAAGTCTTTTAAAGTGAAGTTAAATTCTGATAGAAAATTAACACAAAGATCGTTAACAACATGAGGTGGACTGCTAGCTTGCAACCCACATCATTGGTGTTTGTACTCCCTGAATGAGACTTTCCCTACTCTTAGCCTCATACAATACTTGCAAATGCATTACTAATCATACTCAACAAAAAACCGTTCGTCATAATGCATTTCACACATTATTAATACAATTGTGAGCTAGAGCTTTGATTCTTTTGATGAATTGATGATTTTTTCAATTGTGTCCCTTCAGAATGAAAAGTGTTGTTGTTTCTAATTTTAATGTCCTAATTAGTAGCATCGCAATTTTGTCACTATACTTTACGGAACAAAATGAATTGAACTTTCAACTAAGAATCAGCGTTATCAAGGAAGACAATGTTGACCTTCGAAACACTATAGTGCTCGCCGAAACAAAAGGGGAGATTAAAAGTGACTGCAAGAATATTATTAGGGTGAACAATGAAAGCAGTATTCGTTCACATTGTTTGGTCTGTTCAGAATAGATAATTAAAAAAAAACGTATTTATGATAAACATCGGGTGTAGGACCACAAAATGAGGAAATGGTCTCACATGTGAATTTTTTTACACTACATGTAAACACTGCACGACTAGTTTTTACATTTGTCGAAGGTTTAACAAATAGGATAAAATTATTTCACATTTGAGCTAGGGTTAGGGTCTCACATGTGTCGAACGATTTTACATTATAGGAAGAAATCATTTTCCACTTTGGGTCCTACGATCGGGATAAAATGTTAAAAACAAACACATTTTATCAACCGACATTCCTTTGGAAACAGTGACATTGTGATAATATTCTATCGTCAAAACGCATTAAAACGAACAATATACCCATGTTGCTTTCGCCATTTTCGAAGTTTATGGTATAATCTGGACTCTCAGCGAGTTTAAAATTCTGAAATGTTTCGAATACTGTAGTGTTATCAGCAGATAACACATCAATTCTTAGCTCCGTCGTGTCCAGGGAAACCAGTTCTTTAATTAATCGGAGACCTAAATTTAAACATGAAACATTAAATTCAGGTTGATTATAAAATACGTAAGTAAAATGATCGGTTTACACTATCAAACACAACAGACTGACACACAGAAAAATTGAGAGATCCAACACTGAAAGAAAGTAGCATATAAGGTACCCATTGCAGTTTAAATATCAATCGTATAAAAGCAACACTCTTTCAAAGGTCAGCAAGTAATGGTCAAGAAATAGATATTTTAAGCGCATCACAAAGATCCGGAGGACATTAAATTGCAATGATATTCTTTTCATCCTTGATTTAACACACAGTCACTCACTGGTCGAATTTGAGTTATCAATTTCAAAGTATCGAGCGACAGCTATCTCAAATTGTAATATACAGAGTGCTGTCCATTGTACCATCAATTGAAACTGATGTACCGATTCCATCAAAATGCAAACATCCCCAAAACACGTCCCTTACCATCGAAGTTCTTTCAATGTTACCATAGTAACCTATACCCTTAGGTAAACAGTCTTAGTCCTTCATACACACATACACTTTCTTGTTCTTACTGATCAAAATGGAAGTTTCGTCACTGAACATAACATTTATCCACTTTCTATCACCCGTCCGTCCAAATTTTCGCAGCAAACTTCAATCTTTCTTTCTCTATTCACGTTTGAAATGGTGGTTACTTTTGAAAATCGTCTCTGTTTAAACACTTCCTCAAATAATTATCTACTTCCAACTGACGGATGTCCTGATTGATAAATATTGATTTAACTGTTTAACGACAGGTCCAATTCTGAAGTGTTTACCTTCTTTTCCATTTCGCCAAACGAAAATGTTGCCACTCGTCCCTGTCATAAGTCTCTTTAACTAACAGTATCTTTTCACTTTTAGACTGTTTAAGCGATCTTACAAATATGAAATTGTATGCCGAATTTAACCCGCTTTAATTTCGCTTATTGTCCCGTGATGTTGTCTCAAAGAAGAAGGCAAGGTATCAATCCTTTTTGTCGGATTGCTTATTATAGTGCGCGCGGTTGCTGTACAGTCAAACCTGAGCTTACGGCCCCTTTTGAATAAAGGTCAATCGATGAATCAAGGCAAGTCTTTCAGAATCCGATATTGATAGACAAGAACAATTTGACCAACGAGTAAAGGTCACCTGTCATCAAAGGCCACATTTGGACTTCCAAAAGGATGAACTTTGTTTACATGTTTGACTGTTTTTGCAATGTTCAGAACAAATTGTTACATTGGAGGTTTCATTCTAATTTGTGTGAAAATCTTACAAGACTTCCTACGTACCAAGCCAAAATTCCCCATCTAGACTTCCGAATCCGTTTTCATACTCTGAAAAATTTCTGTAGAAATCAACGGACCCATCGTAACGGTATTGAAACAACTGAAAGAAAAGTAAGAGTATATAAAGTTCGATGCGCCAAACGTACAGATATTTTTTTGAAATATTAATTAGCCAAAATAGAGAAAACTATGGCTTTAGACATGTTGTAGATTTGATAATGTTGCATGACTTTTGAATTTAAAATTCGCAAATATGAAATAAAAATTTCGACATTATTTTGACTTTGCAAAAGGGAAAATTCGTGACTATATATATATTTAGCAAGCAGGTCTTGATTAGACATGAAACATGAAACATGTACTACATGAAGCAACATATGTACATGTACAACACTAGTAGGAAGTAGTGAGGAAGAAGACACTTAACACAATCAGAGCTTCTGCCTTACTTTTAAGGTTGAATGTTGAAGTTCATTTATAACATTTGCTTTTAATAATTTGGCCAAAACTGTAAGTTAGAGATAAATAAAACGTATTCGCTGATACCGTCCATCCTCCTCCACTTGTGGTCATATCACAATACACTTGTCTTTGTTGTCGACTTTTCCATGTTGTAATGGAATAAATACCGTCGTTTGTTATACCGCCTCCGTTTAAGAGGTCAAGACAGTCGTTTAACTCTGAAAAATATTACGTTAATGTAAAAGCATTAAGGCATATCAGATATATTTTGACACTGTTGTATGTATCGCTTTCATATAATATGTAGCCCATTATCCCATTTTGAAACATGCTTACGCAGACAATCTCTATTCTGTCTGTTACGGGTAATATTAATTTCAATACTCCAATATCAGGTTAAATATTGCTAAAAAGAACCCGCCAGTCACTGACCTATATGTTTATGCATTTATGCTTTACATATTTTTAAAAGAACCCATTAGGTAAAGATTAAATTCAGATTTAACTGATTGTTATTGTTGACGCATTTTCTCCTCAAACATTTTTATATAATATATATTTCAGAAAAAAAAAGTTATTTATAGATGGATATTTTATACAGATTTGCTTCGCAGTTATAGTCTAGAAATTATCATTTTACACATTTGTGTTAACATGATTCAGAAAAATATGTTAATTATCGGCAACGATTTTATATTTGCTGGGCTTTTAAAAAATGCCTTTTAATACATAAATATATTTCAGAAATAAAAAGTTATTTTGTTCATTTACTCACCATTTACACAGAGCAAAAAGCATCACTTGTGTAAAATATATTACACAAATATATACACACAAATTACATAGCTAACCCCATTGTAAGATTTTACATAGAGTACCTTATTAATAGTACTAGTAATAAAGTCACCTTTTGCATATTCATTGCCTAATTTGTTACCATGACTATCGTTTAATATAAAACATGTAATAAACTGTATAAACATGAAGTGTCGCTCGTAGCAGTGGATTTGTCATTCCCTGATTACGCAACAGGAAGAATTGAAAGAAAGGTTAGGTAAAGATCTTTTAGAATCGGTCCCATAGAGATCAGCTTAAGATCCAATACGTCATAGGACAGTGGAACTGAGGTAAAAACATACGCTTACCTTTCGTACAAGTTGCACCAGTCGTCCAGAGACCATTAGCTTGGCAGCTGACAGTTTTAGATCCTTCAAGTCTATACCCTTCATTACATCTCACAGAAAAAGTTCTATTGTACGTTGTATTTATCAGGCCTGCTATTTTTGCATTTGCAATATTTTTTGGCATACCACAGTCGATCGCCTTGCAAATTGGTCTTCCAGACCAACTTTTGTCAAACTGACAAATAATCGTTTTGTTACCATGTATTTCAAAACCTTCGGTACAAGTTACCACAATTTTGGTTCCTACTACTGGATCTTCTTCCTTAGACTCTAATAACATATTGTTTGTTAACACGAAATCAACACATTTCTTTGGCACACAGTTTGGAACTGAACTCCATTTTCCCGATGACAAACACGTGATCAAATTTGATCCGATTAAATGACTCCTTTCGTCACATTCTATTTCAACAACATCTCCATAACTAGACCCGGTTGTGTTGACGACTTTACCATTTTTGACATGTGTCTGTTCAAGGCAGTGTTTGCTTTCTGGTCTTGTATCTCCTCCTAAGGTATTGCCAATGAAAGTATAATCAAACATATTAGTTTCCAAAGGTTGATTCAGCTTTTGAAAATATTTAAAACTTTTCTAAGGCC
Organism: Saxidomus purpurata; assembly: GCA_022818135.1. Lineage (NCBI taxonomy): Eukaryota > Metazoa > Mollusca > Bivalvia > Venerida > Veneridae > Saxidomus > Saxidomus purpurata. Next base: position 2,325,596 of record JAFMSR010000019.1, read on the forward strand.
AAGTACTTGGAAACTTATATCGACATGTTTAAAAGCCGAATATTATAGATTGTATGAATTTTGGTAGAACGTCTGGGTGCGTTCGCCAGATTTAAGTTTACCGAATATGTTCCCCCTCTGAGGGTGACAATTTGCTTTAATCCATTGCTTTCTTCTTTCTTTCCGTCCGTCCGTCCGTCCGTCCCTCCGTCCACCTTTAGTTTGCACCATGCTTGTTTTAAATTAAAAGCTCAAACGAAACATAGATATTAAGTGTACTTGTGAATATAATAGTTTAGGTTCATTACATTAAAGGTCTTTTTATCCAAAACCCCTGGACGGATTTTGATAAAACATCAAAGCAAGCATCAATATATTTTTTTTTTGTTGATATGATAATCGGCGTCAATATTTCTGGTCTAGGACACAGAACGCTGTGGATAAAAATGTCATCCGGGCTTCATCTCTTAAAACCCATGCTAGAGTTTTATAAAACTACTTTAACAGTGGAAATATCAGTATGAATATTTGTTGTGCGCGTTACAACTTTGGGTCACTATGTCAAAGGGCAATATCACAAGATATTGAGAATCTTGTCAGGGCTCCATATGAGAAAAACTTTAGCTGGATGTTGATATTAACTTCTCAGACAGAAATCTTTCTGTACATACTATAACTTCGAGTCAGTACTCAAAGCTCAAGATCAAAGGGTCTTGTTTATAGAATTTTTCTAAAGGCGTTTTCTTCCATAAACCCCTCTTTAAAATATGTTAAAATGTTACAGGAAACATCAGTTTTCTTGTTTGCTCATTCAGGTCGATTGATCTTTTCGTAGTTACTGTCTTTTAAATTTTACACGTATATACCACATAGAACTTGATCGGGTGTGTCTTTGAAATCTCTTGCCGCATTTTGATGAAACTTGACACGACAAATCATTTCAATCTCAGTTGTGCATATCATCGGCGCGTTCCGGTCAGTTGATCTTTTACGGAGTTATTGTACACAGATGGAGATTTCATATGATTTGGTAAAAAACGACCTCCTATCATGAGTTTCCGTTTACTTAATGTAACACTATACTACTAATTGTTTGTTTTACGTAGTCATTCAATATGTTGTTTAATGTACTTGTAACAGCGTCATCGTTTGCAGATCTAATGCCTAATTTGTTACCATGACCATCGATGTATATAAAACATGTAATAAACACTGGCACTAGAGCACTAGACTGCCCTGTAATCTTAACAAAAATATACCCCAAAATATACATAAATAACACCCAATCATGAAAAAAAAGGTAAAAAGTCATTTTCTGACAAACCCCCGTATACACTGTTCTATATTATTCACATGGTGTTGAACGTTTTCGACAGGGGGTCCGGTCCCCGTTCTTTTTGTACTATTCAAGCAAGCAATTAAAGATCAACAGCGGTCGCGTTTAACAGGCAATATATTTATCTACCAAACTGGTAAGTAACACTTTTTAAAAAGCTACCGTTTCTATAAAATTCTTCTAGAATATTGAGCTATTTCGCTCTCTCCATTTTCTTGATATTTTCTGTCACTGCTGACTTCCGGTTCAACTCAAATGACCTTTCAAACACGTCATACGGTTATGCACAGAAGTGATACTTTGCGCTGCTTACGTAACGTTTTACAAATTGTTTTTACAGTAAATAAATTTCCTGTACCTACTTGTCCACAAGTTAACAGGTTACGGCCGCTTACAGCGGCATTTAGCATTGTTTACATACGAAATACACTAGTTTGACACAGTGCGCGAAATATAACGCGGAATATTTTCAACCAATGAAAACGAATTGTTACAAAATTGAAAGGTGAACCGGAAGTCGGCAGTGACAGAAAAAAACACCAGGAAAACGGAGTAAGCGAAATAGCGCAATATTCTTGAAGAATTTTATAGAAACAGTAGCTTTTTAAAATGTGTTACTTACCAGTTTGGTAGATAAATATATTGCCTGTTAAACGCGACCGCTGTTGATCTTTAATTGCTTGCTTGAATAATACAAAAAGAGCGGCGACCGGACCCCCTGTCGAAAACGTTCAACACCATGTGAATAATATAGAACAGTGTATACGGGGGTTTGTCAGAAAATGACTTTTTACTTCTTCTTTCTTTTTCATGATAGGGTGTTATTTAGGTATATTTTAGGGTATTTTTTGTTAAAATTACAGGGCAGTCTAGTACTCTGGTGCCAGTGGTAATAAAGTGCTTAAAAGCGTCATTGATAGCAGTTGGTATGCTATTTAACGAATACACAACACGAATGATTAAAAGAACGGTATGGTAGTGACTTTTAGAGCTGGTCATATAAAGCTCAGATTAAGATCAAATATCCCATAGGACAGTGGAACTGAAGCAAATACGTAGGCTTACCCTGTTTCTTACATGTTGCACCAGTCGTCCAGAGGCCATTAGCTTGGCAGCTGACAGTTTTAGATCCTTCAAGTCTATACCCATCAATACATCCTACAGAAAACGTTCTATTGTACGTTGTTTGAATCAGGCCTGTTATTTTTGCATTTGCAATATTTGTTGGCATACCACAGTCGATCGCCTTGCAAATTGGATTTCCAGACCAGCTTTCGTCAAACTGACAAACAATCGTTTTGTTACCATAAATTTCAAAACCTTCAGTACAAGTTACTACAATTTTGGTTCCCACTACTGAATCTTCGTTTTTAGACTCTAATAACATATTGTTTGTTAACACGAAATCAACACATTTCTTTGGCACACAGTTTGGAATTGAACTCCATTTTCCCGATGACAAACACATGATCAAATTTGATCCTATTAATTGACTCCTTTCGTCACATTCTATTTCAACAACATCTCCATACTTAGACCCGGTTGTGTTGACGACTTTACCATTCTCGACATGTGTCTGTTCAAGGCAGTGTCCGCTCTTTTGTCTTGTATTTCCCGCTTTGGTATTGCCAATGAAAGTATAAGCAAACATATTAGTTTTCAAAAGTTGATTCAGCCTTTGAAAATAGTTTAAACTTGTCAAGGGCCAAGTTCTTGGAAACTTATATCGACATGTTTAAAAGCTGAATATTATAGATTATATCTACATGTTTAAATTTGGAATGTCGTATGAATTTTGGTAAAACGTCTGGGTGCGTTCGCCAGATTTAAATTTACAGAATGTGTTCCCCCTCTGAGGGTGAAAAATTTGTTTTGCCCCTTTGCTATTTTCTGTCCGTCTGTCCGTCAGTCCACCTTTAATGTGCACCATGCAGGTTTATAATTCAAATTCACAGAAAGCATAAATATTAAGTTTACTTGTGAATATTATAGATTAGGGTCATTACCCAAAAGGTCAAAATTAAATGGGCTTCATCATTCCAGATTTTTTCGTAAACCCCTGGATGGATTTTGATAAAACATCAAACCAAAAAAATATAATTTTTTATTGTGGATATTATAATTTGGGTGAATGTGTCTGTTCCAGGACACGGAACGGTGTTAATAAAGATCTCATACGGGATTCCTCTCCTGCAACTCATGCTGGAGTTTTATAAAACTTAACTTAAGCATAGGTAATATGAGTATGAAGATAATTTGCGCGTATTACGACTTTGGGTCACTATGTTAAAAGTCAAGAACACAGTAACCTGTTAATGGAGACTCTTGTCAGAGCTTCATCTAAGACTACCCTAGCTGGATGTTGATAATAACTTCTCAGACAACAACAATATGAAATGTTATTGTGTATAGTATACATGTAACTTAGAGTCAGTACTCAAAGCTCAAGATCAGAGAGTCTTGTTAATAAAATTTCTTTTACGCGTTTCCTCTCATAAATCATTCGTTTAATTTCTATAAAATTTAATAGGAAATATCAGTTTAGAACTACCGCGATTATCTCTGAAACCTCTTGCCATATTTTGATGAAACCATATACGAATAATCATTCCCAGTTGTGCATATCATCAATAAGTTCCAGTCAGTTGATTTCTTACGGAGTTATTGTACATAGATGGAGGTGACGTATGTTTTGGTATCAAAAACGACCTTCTAGTTTGAGTTTCCGTTTACTTAATGTAACGTTATAGTAATAATTGTTGTTTTACGTAGTCTTTCAATACATTGTTTACATTTGTAACATAGCAGCAAAAGTGTTAATCCGACGGGTATATTTTTAAGAACTATGTTCCTTTCTGTCCTAAATGTTTTATATTTTACTTTTGTTCAACGAATGGTTTGACATCAATTTCTTTTAAACTGAAAAATAGTATCTTACCTTCCGACTTAGAAAACACGAATAGATATACCATAACGAAAAGTGAAATAAGGAGTAAAATAGTCATTGCCACCAATAAACCAATACATATCCGCTTTGTAACAGATCGTGCAGTCTTGTTTCTAACGACTCTTTTGCACACTACTTTTGTGTTGTTTTCGTCATCTTTTGAATCTGTTGCATTAATGTATATTGGAGTGGCGTACATGGTAGGTTCCTCAAGCGAATCATATATTCCTGTAGTCGGAGGATCACGATCTCCAAGGTATTGGTATTCACTACGTCTAGATTCCAAATTAAACGCAACATTGTCATCCAGAACATTGTAAACTGCTATTTCGGAGCTAGTGTTTTCCATGATTATCAACTGTTTAAAATGAACAATTTCACCAAGCCCATGAGAACTTTCGATATAATGATCACGTTTTTAGTTTTGATTTTTAAAAATTCCTTGTTTGAAGTACACACCACTTATATGAATGGCGACTCTGAGGAGCATTGATTGTTTATATATCTGTTGTGGTTTACTTCTATTCTTCAGTTAAGAAGAAAAATAATCAGGAAGAAACGCAACACTATTATCGCGAAGTACTGTATTCAATAGTAAAATAAAGTATACCTTTTTAAGGAGAAGGCTGGGGATTGTTGCATTCCACGAAAGAGGTTACTTCTACTTAATTGATTAAATATGAAATTTCCTCATGTCCTACTAGCTAAACCATATCAAAACTTTGAAATCTTGGTTTAACCAGCCATCGGGATAATTAATTCAATGGATTTAGTTGTGTTACAAATGTAACTACTCATAAACAATTGAAGCGGTCATGATCATCTTAAAGAAACAATTGTAATATAATTATTCACTTGTATTTTATTTCCTTAATATTGACATGGACCATCAAAAAGCTGTCTCAAAAACAAAAGTTTACGTAGGTTGACATTTGACTCTTTCTATTAAGCACTCTTTAGACACACTTAAAGTTATATTACATTTCAAAACGGTAATATTCAGGTATGGTCAAGAATGATGATTTAAACACAGTAGGTGCTATAAAAGCATGTAAGAAATACCGGTAGTTTGACTGATTTAATGTTTCTTATTTACAGATGAAAATTAGAGTATACATGATATAAGGGTAATATCAAGGGCGGAGTGTCAATTGCTTTAATAGAATGGTCAAAATTAGAGTCTCACAGATGCGTTAAAAGCATGTAATATTAGGTCTACTGAGTTATTTCTCTTATTGACGGATAGTTATTTAAAGGGCATATTTTCAATTGTTTAAATAGGATGGTCAAAGTAAGGGCTTCTACATATCAAATGAGAATAAAACTGCTATACAGCGGCATCTATTTTGATCAAATATTTGACAATGTTTATTTTTCTAGGAGTATTAATCAGTGAATAAAGTCTTTCCTAAACTTATGATGTACTTTTTGAAGGATAATATCACTTTAGTGCAGGAAGGGACAATTTTAGAAAACTGTATTTATCATGAACTGCCGTGACGACGATCCGACCACCAAGGTATGAAATGTTTTGATATTGCGACGTCTGATATCTCAGTGTTATTATAGCACTGACCTGATATCACGTTTAAGGCCCCGCCCACATAAGACGTTAAGTATATTTATATCAAATTAGATATAGGTTATAGTAATATGCAAACTAAAAATGATACAACACTTCATTAGCAAGGGAGATAATCAAATGTGAAAGTTATTTAAAATCTAAACAGTTAATTAGCGAGGGAGACACACCGAATGTGAAAGTCTTTAAAAAGTTAAACAGCTCATTAGCAAGGGTAGATTTAGATAGATATATAGATTTATTTTAGTATATCACAGATGTACAAACATGGTTAAAACAAATATGATGCATACATATACAGATAATTAGATGTATACACAAGTTTATAAACCATGATATGCACATCAATACCAAGGATAACACAAAAAAGGGAAAAGTGATTCTCCCTTATTTCCATTGTGGTCCTTGACATTGATGGCACACCACGGAAAGGCACGATTATTTACTTCAAATGAATTAATGGCATCACATTTGTATAATATCACAGACCTATGTTATTACAACATCAATATATGGTTGAGATCAAAGTATTGTATAACAAAAAAAAATCAGTTATATGAGCATCAATCAGTATTATGACACTAAAAGCACAGACTAGATTAAAAAGTAATATACCAAATATACCTATTCAAGCATTAAACTTAAAAATGCAAGGAGATCGTTATGAATGATAAGACACTAAAACAAAAATACAAAGAGATCGTTAAGAATGATAAGACATAATGTTAAAACTAGGACAAAAAATGAAGTTTGACGGCTTCCTTAAAATGCTTAAAAACTGTAATATTACGTATCAATTGTGGCAAGTTATTCCAAAGGACACACCCCTGATAAGCAAAAGACTTTTTACCAAATCCCTTCACCTTGGGAATACAAAAACAATCACTGTCATTAAAATTTAACCTGGATGGGTGGGACAGCAAATGTGAGAGTTATTACAGTTCATTAGCTAAGGACAGCCAGGAAATGTGAGAGTTATCTAATATCTAACAGTTCATTAGCAATGGACAGTCAGGAAATTTGAGTTATTAAAAATCTAAACAGTTAATTAGCAAGGGAGAGACAGCAAATGTGAGAGTTATTTATAATGTAAACAGTTGATTAGCGAGGGAGACGTTATTCAAATTCTAAACAGTTCATTAGCGGAGAAGAGACAGCAAATGTGAAAAAAAAAAAAAAAAAAAATATCAAACAGGGAATGCCACGTACCAAAAACGCAGCCTCCCCAAAACGAACCCCACAGCACCCAGAAGTGCACACCACCAACACACACACACACGCACACACACACGACACAAGTTCTTTAAAATCTAAACAACTCATTAGAGAGGGAGGTAAAGCAAATTTGAGAAGTATTTCCCTAATTCAGAAAGAGTTCAATGCACAAAACATTGATGACAGGTTTCTCTCTGACGTGCACATTAAAATCAGAGTTTCTTGAGATAAAACAAATGAGAATTTGTTTCAAACTGATCTTGCTTTTATATGCAAAATTCAGAGTTGTGCTGTGTAGGCATTTTATATACATGTTACAAGGGTTTGTGGTTTTTGTTTCTTTTTCATTTCAGTGGGTGGGGTGTCTAATGAAAAAACATATTAGGGTACCAGGTGTTTATGCAAATGTTTTAAACTGCATTACATCTGCCATAATACAAATACTCAACAGGCCATATGACATGTACCCCCAATTTGTAAACACCAGAAAGAAGTAACCACTCTTGCGCCAATACTAACCGTGCGGGTATCTGATACCCGAACTGTTAGTTGACGCACTAAAGTGTTTTGTAATTGAGCCCTTTCCCTTCACTTAATCATAGGTCTTATTTTCATTTAACCTTGAAATTCATGGCATGAACTCTGTGTAAACAATTTACCCATACCACTTTCGTTAAGAATAGTAAGTCGTCATGCTACAAACCGGTTTAAACAGCAGTTACCGATATAAGTTAAACACCAAGCTAAGGTACAAATCTGAGGTAATCATCTTTTAACGGCCAGTTATCTGAACTTATATCTGTAACTGGTGTTTCAACCGGTTTGTAGCATGACGACTTACTATTCCTCGGACTTAACCTGAGGGAAAATATACGTCACTGCTTAAACAAGTTAGTAACATAGTACCGGAACATAAAATTGAATGAGCAGATAGTATCAATGCCAATTTTATAAAATATTTATGATGATTTTTAAAATGCCATCATATAAACATGTAATTATTCAATAATACGCTGGTCACATTAACGCTACGAGCTCCGTACGATTAGGTTTTCTGTCGTACGAACATCATTTACTCTTGCGAGCATCGTTAGGATTTTTTTAACTGATACAGGATTTGGGGACTCGACGAAAATGTTTCACCGAGCTCCCGAGTTCTCGTCGAGCTCGTAGAAATGTTCGAAATCGGGAACAGCTGGCAAGGGCCCTGTACGGGCACCGCAAGTGCCCTGGTAGAGCTCGTAGGCGCTCGCACGACTATCGCAGGGGAGACGCACGGTCAGCGTACGATGTGTACTGTGTTTGTGTTTGTGTAGTAAGACTTTTAAATAATTTCCAGTTTTCTTTTGTGTTTTTGTGTCTTATTTCTTCTAATTTCTTTGTTTGAATATTATCGAGTTGAGACGTTTTACGCAAAAGTAGCTTTTTATATTCAGCTTCATATCGAGTAATGTTTTCAAATCAATGGACATTGTATAACTATCTTTGTCTTTAAAAGCATAGGTTGAAAGATGTACTGATTATTCGTTACGCTATACATAAAATCATAATACGTTCTTTTTACTTAACAAAATCCTTGAAGGCATACAAGATATGTTGTTTAGATCAGAAAGTGCATACAAAGGGTTTCTTTGCACAGATAGAGTTCATGTATCTTAAACAAATTAAAAGTAAAGACAATCGGTATAATAATTTTTAGTCGAACACTTATAATTTTTGTTGTACACACGACATGCATGTTTTAAACGGTCGTTTTAACGATTCTCAGGGTAATTTTACTTGCTTATCTTGGACTGGAGCTAGCGTGGTAGACTATATGATCGCATGTGAAGATCTTTTTAATCATATTAAATGTTTCAATGTTTTGGAAATGGATGAATCGCACCACTTCCCTAAAGCATGTAGACAGCAGTTTAGTATTTACATGCACCATAAAACACACACATTGGCTTCAGAAAGTACATCCGGAACGGTATATCCAAAATTTAAATGGGATCACAATAAGTGTCAGACCTTTTTCATTGCTCTTGGCAGTCTTTTTGAATATCACAGAGATTCCATTCTCAATCTTATAAATACAGACATTAATAGGGCTGTTAGCAAATTAACTACGGTATATCAAGAGGCTGCATTACACATGCGAGTGTATTCTAGGTCGAACAATACTACAGTATTAATAACTCAACCTAAATGGTAGGATGAACAGTGCGATATATTAAAACTCACCAAATATAGGGCTTTGCGGCAGTTTAGAATATCTAATTATAATCAAGACCTTGATTATTATGAATGGAGGAAGAGACTTTTTAAAAATGCGGTAAATCAGAAATAAAACACGTTTCAAGATGGAGAACGCATGAGACTCGTTGACTGTTGTTAAATCATAAATGGAAAGTACTTAAGAAATCCAGACCCAAACAGAGCGTTAATAATTTAACTATTTCAACGAATGAATGGTTCATTTATTTTAGTAGCTTGTTATTTGATGGGGTTGCAGAAGTTATTGTTATTAATGATGAATATCCCGGAGACCAATTTCTGAATTCTGAAACAGGTAAAAGCCCAGGTAATGACGGATTAAATGCTGAATTTTATAACAGCCGATGTAATAGCTCCTGTTTACTATGCACTTTATTTAATAAGGTATTCATAAGCGGGAGTCTCTCCACTTCGTGGCGCCAAAGTATAATTCCAATACATAAGTCAGGAGCCCTAAACGATCCAAGAAACTACAGAGGTATATCTGTAACTACCACATTGTACAAAATCTTTTCAAACATAATGAACTGGCGGTTATATTCTTGGTCAGAAAATTGATGAATCTCAAGCAGGTTTTAGACGTGGTTATTCTGCAATTGATAATGTGTTTAGTTTACAAACCATGTCTCAGAAATATTTATCTAGACCTGGTGATCGTTTTACTGTCTGTATGTTGACTTCAGTGAAGCATGTGACAAGATCAACCATAAAAGACTTTTTGAAAGTCTGCAATCTATAGGTGTAAACGGTAATTTCCTCATAATCTTTGCTCAAATGTATCAAACTTTACAATCATGTGTTAAAACATCAACGGGGAAATTAACGATTACTTCCCGTGTAACATTGGTACAAGACAAGGGGATATAAGTAGCCCTATGGTTTTGTCTTTATTCATTGACCAGTTACATGTATCCTCTTTATTGCGTGAAAAATGCAGTTCAGGTATCTTCATTGATAACTCGATACCAGACATATTATGTTTGATGTTTGCAGACGGCAAACTGCGCAGAAACTGTAGTCAAGCTACAACAACAACTCAATGTAATAGAACAATTTACTAACTCAACAGGGATGGAACTCAACCTCAGTAAAACGGAAATAATTGTTTTTAGAAATGGTGGACCCTGAAGATTTACTGAAAGATGGTTTTTTCGAGGCCAATTAGTTAGGGTTATCTGGAGATATAAATATTCGCCCGAAATAGAAACCATCCATATTAATTTTTGTAAAATTATTCAGTGAGTGTATATTGTGTGGGATCACAACTATTTGATTTGATAAGATGTATCGTAAATATATGTTGTGTATTTTTGGCAGGAGGCCTTTGCTACATTTAAGAAACTTTTGACTTTGGCTTGACTTGACTTTGAAGTGTCCCCATCAGAACTTTATAACACCAATGACATATTACGTTTAACTTAACGATTGTGTCTCGATCAGAACGTTATAACACCAATGACATGCAATTTTCATGATCGTTTTTCCATCAGAACGTAACAACACCAAAAACAAATAATGTTCATAATTGTGTTTACATCAGAACGTAATACACTAATTACATGTAATGTTCATGATTGTTTTTCAATTAAAACGTAATGACACCAATAACATGTAATGTTCATGATTGTGTCCCAATCAGAACGTAATATCACCGACAACATGTCACTTTAATGAATGTGTTTCCATCAGAACGTGATTTCACCGATAGCAGGTCACGTTCAGGACTGTGTCTTTAAAAGAACGCGACAGCACCTATGACATGTAACGATCATGATTGTGTTTCCATCAGAACGTGATGTCACATACATTATGTCACGTTTAATACTGTGTATCCATCAGAATGTGATATCACTGATAACATGTTATGTTCATGATTTTGTTTTCACCAAAATATAATAACGAAGATTGCATGTCATGATCATGATATTGTTTCCATCAGAATGCGATAACAAAGATAATATGTCATGTTCATGATTTTGTCTTCACCAGAAAATGATAACGAAGATTACAGTCGTGTTCATGATTTTATTTCCATCAGAATATGATAACAGCGATAACATATCATGTTCATGATTTTGCTTCCACCACAATATGATAACAAAGATTACATGTCATGTTCATTATTTTGTTTCCATCGGAATGTGATTAGAACGACTACATGTCATGTTCATGATTTTGTTTTCACCAGAACGTGATTAGGACGATAACATATCATGTTCATGCTTTCGGTTTCACTAGAATATGATAACGAAGATTACATGTCATGTTCATGATTTCGTTGTCACTAGAATATGATAACGAAGATTACATGTCATGTTCATGATTTTGTTTCCATCAGAATGTGACAACAACGATAACATGCCATGTTCATGACTTTACTAACCATGAATTTGGAAGGATAATATAGGTTATGTTATGCTGTGTACACTTTTCCGATATGTAGTATATCATCCAGATAATAGTTGAATATTAATGTGTTCAAACAATCATCTTCGTTTATCCAACACATACAAAACAACGACATATAGAAGATATACCTAAGACGTATACCTAAGACATCATTCCTTACTATATACATGTACATGTCCTAAGTGTCATAATTAAACGTTAAAACTGGCTTCAATGTATATGTCAAGCTGTAAATGCCAATACAAAACTTAATACATGTGTATCTTATTTCAATAATTCCCCACATATTTACAACAAGTGTGAGGATTTACTATTTTTTGAAGATTCTATCCATTGTGTTCCTAAGACTGAAGTTTGTGTTTTTAATATAAATACTGATTAGTTGCACCGCAATTTTGTCACAATACTTTACGGAACAAAATGAATTGAACTTTCAACTAAGAATCAGCGTTATCAAGAAGGACGATGTTGACCATCAAAACATTATAATGCTCGCCGAAACATCATCTTTGAAGTTTTCAGAGACAAGTAGTTCTTTTCAAGTGGGTAGTAAATCATGCCTGCAGTGATATGATAGTACGAGTGTTTTCCGGGAACGGCGTAATGTCCGTTTAAGTTAGTTCCTCCACAGTTTTCATACCACCAAGCGCCATGCATATCCTCGGCACAGTTGTGACTCTCTAACGTTTCCGCATCGTGATCATAAGTTGAAAATCGACAACCTTTGTTTAGCTTAAGTCCCAAATACCTGTATTCTGAAACCATTTAAATATTTAGGCGTATTACTAACCCTTAAATTTGTGGTATGATTTCTTTGCAAAGTAGTAATAAAAAGGTACAAAAAAGTAAAGTATCTGCTTATAAGATGAAGATGAAAGCACTGAGAGTGATTGCCGAAGAACATTATTATGTAGTTTATTCCTAAGTAAACATGTAATACTCCTTAAAATTCAAGACTTTTTTAAAGTGATGTTAAATTCTCATTGAAAATTGACACAAAGATGGTTAACAACATGAGGTGGACTGCTAGCTTGCAACCCACATCATTGGTGTTTATACTCCCTGAATGAAACTTCCCCTATTTTTAGCCTTATACAATACTTGCAAATGCATTACTAATCAAACTCCACAAAAAAAACCGTTCGTCATAATGCATTTCACACATTATTAATACAATTGTGAGCTAGAGATTTGATTCTTTTGATGATTTGATGATTTTTTCAATTGTGTCCCTTCAGAATGAAATGTGTTTTTTGTTTCGAATTTTAATGTCCTAATAAGTAGCATTGCAATTTTGTCACTATACTTTACGGAACAAAATTAATTGAACTTTCAACTAAGAATCAGCGTTATCAAGACAATGTTGACCTTCGAAACACTATATCTCGCCGAAACAAAAGGGGAGATTAAAAGTGACTGCAAAAATATTATTAGGGTGAACAATGAAAGCAGTATTCCTTCACATTGTTTGGTCTGTTCAGAATAGCTAATTAAAGAAACGTATTTATGATTAACAACGGGTGTAGGACCCAAAAATGAGAAATTGGTCTCACATGTGAAATGATTTTACATTACATGTAAACACTGTACGACTAGTTTTTACATTTGTCGAAGGTTTAACAAATAGGATAAAACTATTTCACATTTGAGCTAGGGTTAGGGTCTCACATGTGTCAAACGATTTGCATTACAGGAAGAAATTATTTTACGCTTTGGGTCCTACAATCGGGATAAAATGTTAAAAACAAACACATTTTTTCAACAGACATTCCTTTGGAAACAGTGACATTGTGATAATATTCTATCGTCAAAACGCATTAAAACGAAAAATATACCCATGTTGCTTTCGACATTTTCGAAGTTTATGGTATAATCTGGACTCTCAGCGAGTGTAAAATTCTGAAATGTTTCGAATCCTTTAGTGTTATCAGCAGATGACACATCAATTCTTAGCTCCGTCGTGTCCAGGGAAACCAGTTCTCTAATTAATCGGAGACCTAAATTTAAACAGAACATAAACATGAAGCATTAAATTCAGGTTGAATATAAAATACGTGAGTTACATGATCGGTTTACACTATCAAACACAACAGACTGACACACAGAAAAATTGAGAGATCCAACACTGAAAGAAAGTAGCATATAAGGTACCCATTGCAGTTTAAATATCAATCGTATAAAATCAACACTCTTTCAAAGGTCAGCAAGTAATGGTCAACAAATGTATATTTTAAGCGCATCAAAAAGATCCGGATGACATTAAATTGCAATGATATTCTTTCCATCCTTAATTTAACACACAGTCACTCACTGGTCGAATTTGAGTTATCAATTTCAAAGTATCCGAGCGACAACTATCTAAAGTTGTAATATATAGAGTGCTGTCAATTATACCATCAATTGAAACTGATGTACCGACTCCATCAAAATGCAAACATCCCCAAAACACGTCCCTCACCATCGAAGTTCTTTCAATGTCACCATAGTAACCTACACCCTTAGTCCTTCATACACACATACACTTTCTTGTTCTTACTGATCACAATCGAAGTTTCGTCACTGAACATAACATTTATCCACTTTCTATCACCTGTCCGTCCAAATTTTTCGCAGCAAACTTTAATCTTTCTTTCTCTATTCAAGTTTAAAATGGTGGTTACTTTCGAAAATCGTCTCTGTTTAAACACTTCCTCAAATAATTATCTACTTCCAACTGACGAGTGTCCTGATTGATAAATATTGATTTTACTGTTTAACGACAGATCCATATCTTAAGTGTTTACCTTCTTTTCCATTTCACCAAACGAAAAAGTTGCCTCTCGTCCCTGTCATAAGTCTTTAACTAATAGTATCTTTTCACTTTAGACTGTTTAAACGATGTAACAAATATGAAATGGTACGCCGAAGTTTATAGTTATTTCACTTTTTGTCCCGTGATGTTGTCTCAAAGAAGAAGACAAGATATCAAGTCATTTCTGTCGGGTTGCTTCTCATAGCGCGCGCTGTTGCTGTACAGTCTAACCTGAGCTAACGGCCCCTTTTGAATAAAGGTCAATCGATGAATAAAGGCAAGTCTATCAGAATCCGATATTGATAGAAAAGAACAATTTGACCAACGAGTAAAGGTCACCTGTCATCAAAGGCCACATTTTGACTTCCAAAAGGATGAACTTTGTTCACATGTTTGACTGTATTTGCAATGTTAAGAACAAATTGTTACATTTTAGATTTCATTCTAATTTGTGTGAAAATCTTACAAGACTTACTACGTACCAAGCCAAAATTCCCCATCTTGACTTCCGAATCCGTTTTCATACTCTGAAAAATTTCTGTAGAAATCAACGGACCCATCGTAACGGTATTGAAACAACTGAAAGAAAACTAAGAGTATATAACGTTCGATGCGTCAAACGTACAAATATTTTTTGAAATATTAATTAGCCAAAATAGAGAAACCTATGGCTTTAGACATGTTGTAGATTTGATAATGTTGCATGACTTTTGAATTTAAAATTCGCAAATATAAAATAAATTTTCGACAATATTTTGACTTTGCAAAAGGGAAATTTCGTGACTATATATATTTAGCAAGCATGTTTTGATTAGACATGAAACATGTACAACATCAAACTACACATATGTAGATGTAGAACACAATTAGATGTGGAAGGTTTTCGGTACAATTTAAGGCGAAAGATTTTGAACAATAGCTTTTTTCAATTTTTTCAAAGAAAGCTTTGAGTCAACGTCCATCGATACTAAAGAAAATCAAAACAGGAATCTTTGTAGAGAATCAGCTATAGGTTAATCTAAAAGAAGGCAAAGGGCCTTTTTTGCCTTAATTGTAAAATGGTAAGTAAATAAACACACTTTAATTGTACATGTAATGCTTATAGTCGTGAGGAAAAAGACACTTAACACAATCAGAGCTTCTGCCTTACTTTTAAGGTTGAATGTTGAAGTTCATTCCTAACATTTGCTTTTAATAAATTTGCCGAAACTGTAAGTTAGAGATAAATAAAACGTATTCGCCGATACCGTCCATCCTCCTCCACTTGTGGTCATATCACAATACATTTGTCTTTGTTGTCGACTTTTCCATGTTGTAATGGAATAAATACCGTCGATTGTTATACCACCTTCGTTTAAGAGGTCAAGACAGTCGTTTAACTCTAAAAAAGATTACGTTAACGTTAAAGCATTAAGACATATCAGATAAATTTTGACACTGTTGTACATTAATGTATGTATCACTTTCATATAATATGTAGCCCACTATCCCATTTTGAAACATGCTTACGCAGACAATCTCTATTTTGTCTGTTACGGGTAAACAGCAAAGAAATATTAATTTCAATACTCCAATATCAGATTAAATATTGCTACAAAGAACCCGCCAATCCCTGACCTATATGTTTATGCATTTATGTTTTACATATTTATAAAAGAACCCATTAATACATAAACATTTTTCAGAAATAATAAGTTATTTTGTTCATTTGCTCAGCACTTGCACAGAGCAAAAAGCATCACTTGTGTAAAATATATTACACAAATATATACACACAAATTCAATAGCTAACTCCATTTTAAGATTTTACATAGCGCACCTTATTAATAATACTAGTAATAAAGTCACCTTTTGCATATTCATTGCCTAATTTGTTACCATGACTATCAATTAATATAAAACACGTAATAAACTGTATAAAATGTCGCCGGTAGCAGTGGATATGTCATTCCATGATTACGCAACAGAAAAAAGAGAAAAAAAAGGTTAGGTAAAGATCTTTTAGAGTCGGTCCCGTAACTTAAACCCCCAACTGCGATATAAAAACCAGCAGATGGCGCTGGGGCAGGTTTCTATATAAAATGTACATGGTTAACATCAGAGAACCCTTTTTTAAAACCCTCAAAGAACTACAGAAGTAAAACATTTCAAAATTTGCAGAAGTGTATTTTGTAATATTCTATTTCTATTGGTGCATTTAGTTTTTTCAATAAAAGTCAAAGAAGTATTCTTTCCAAAAATGTTTAAACCCAACTGTCAAAAATTTGAATTTCCCCGGAGGAGCTTAGAGGTCATAACCCTAAATAGAGAGAATTGTAAACATTACTAGCACGTGGTTTTGTTTATCATCCACAAGGCATTCTGTAGCAGACGAGAATTCATGTAAAAGAGATTTACAATCACTACCTCTAGTTAGAAATTTAGTTGTAATCACCTTTTTGTTATGAAACTGATTTATAATAATAATAATGATAATTCGTCAAGTTAGTGAACAAACGTTTTATCTGATACATAACCAGTATACTACCCAATCCTTTGTTAAATTGTCAGGATAATTACATACTTCTTTTTCTCACCACATGCATTATTTTCTGAAGCTAATTTTTCAAGGCAACAAAATAAATGCCATTTATAAAGTGCACAAAGTTTATCATTGAAATGTGTATTGTTTTGATAGTCCTCCTTAATTGCCTATATTATCTTAACCCTGTTGATAATTGAAATTAATTGATTTGGTGATAGAAATAGGCCTGCACAAATTTCCACAAATTTTTCATTTTGTGCCTTGTCACTGTGTTTAACATAAGTCTTACACTATCTTTCGGATTTAAGGTAAGTCGCGGGGTTGCCTCTGAAAAATGGTCGTTTTTTTAAATCTCGACGCAAAGTTTAGAAATCGTGCATGCCTGTGGTATGAGGTACTGGCTTTCCCGGAAAAGATGTTTTGAAATTATCTGTAAACGATAAGCACGGAAAAAGCGCCACCTAGCGGAGGTGTATTTTTGAAAGATTTTCGTCATTTCACGGACATAAGTCCGTCAATAATATTTTTACAGCTATGGTTTTTCCACCAAATCAAAGCCGAATCAATCTGAGTTCCATGCATACAAAATTATTTAAAGATATCCACATTGAATACCTAAAATAACGTAATGATCCGCGAATGGGAGGCAATTTTCAAAGTGAAAATGACCCCAAAGCGGACGCATTAAGGGCAAATTGCGAGAAATCGGCTCGAGAGAATTTTTTTTTAAAACCGTAACGGATCCTTTAAATAAATATAAACATTTTTTTGAAATAAAAAAGGGGTGTCACCGACTTTGTTTTCAGGCCATCTAAACTTTTCTGAAGCACGACGGGGGTGCGTTAATGACGGTTTTTTATGCGGCGTCACGGTGTATTACTGACGTCGGTCTTTTGAAGTGAAACGTTTTCGTTTAGATGCGCAACATGTTCATTAGGGCAACTCTTGTACTCGATATTTCAGTCTTAATAAGCGGGAAAATGTACATTCTGACATTACTGACGTCATTTAGTCGTATATGTTATGATAAGTAAGATGGCTGAATTTAGAAAAAAGGGCGATTTGCAAGCGCAAAAAAATCGACCAATATAGAAATATATGCAAAAGTAACACTGCAATTATAATTGGACCCGCAGGCGATGCAGGTCGTGCAGAGTCTGAAGGAAATGAAACGGGATCGTGGCTTTTAGGGAGAAGACTTGTTGAGCTTCAAGTGCTGGGAAAAGGACTGGAGGCCTGTGTCAACTGTGTGAACAGTTTACATTTAAAAGATATCATACGCGAGACCCTGCAAGGACTTGGGTCCATATTGCATATAAAATGCAGAAACTGTCTCATGGAGAATATTGTACCAACCGGTAAAAGGCATGCTGGACCGGACGGCAATGGTCTGGCCAGAATATTTGATGTGAACACTAAACTTGCAGCAGGTGAGACTTAAAAATCAGACAAGATAATTATTTATTAGCATAATCGCGAAACATTTTTATTGATGTAAAACAAATGTTAGTGTTAAATCAAACTAGCCGCTCACAGTGTATATGTAGTCATTTGGTTTCCATATCGGGTGAAGAGGAAGTTGCTCATTTTTCAGCGTTACGCGTAAAATGCACGCACTGTACGTATTTTGGCGTCCATGCATTGGATATTAAAAAAAATGTTTCCACACTTGTTTATCTGTTAGTCAAACTTCCCGTAGGATAGATGTGATATATTTCACTGAATTTTAGACAATGGCAAGCCTGCCTTTCAGTATACATGTCTGTCTGTATTTCTGATAGTGAATACATTGAGATAACGTGCACTAAACCTTTATCCCTCAACCGATGTATGCTGCTGATGATGATAAACTATTCTTTCTTGCTTTGATATTTAAGGTAATACACGCGTAATACTGAATGTTCCAAATTCCAAAAATAAGAATATATTTATGTAAAGTGTCTGATGAGATGTCTTATTTCTGAATTTTGAATAACTTTCACCGTCCGAAATTTTTTTATATGTATTTTAGTTCTCTAGGTCTCGAGCTCTAAAGTCAACATAATCACGGAAGACCCTAGTGGTAGTAAACAATACTCTATATCTGGAGTTCAGTAGCTTAAATGTGCAATGTAGTTATAGTAAAAAAGAAGTAACTGTAAAAATAAAAGATTTGTGAATTCTGAACCGGTTATTCTCTTAGCTATATGAACCTTTAATAATATAAAATAGGAGTTATGGCCACTTTATGTCCGTCTATCTATCCTGAAAATAGTGATAACGTTCTGACTGTTGGTCATTCCTGTTACAGATGCAACTGTACTGCTGATTTCACAGAGTTTGTACACATGTATATATACGCACAAGTTGCGCGTATCAAATTCGCATACATTGACTTTAACGCCCGTTTCAACAGGATAACCTTACCTTCATTCCTATAAAAAACGAACTATTTAGATTCTCTTTCTCTGTAGGAAACGGTCAACAGATATTATCAGTAGCGGGACTTGAACCTGAGGTAACAATGATTTCATATCAACGATTTTGGTCACTTGATCGTGGAAGCGGTGTCAGGCAGAAGTCATATGGACACATGACATGTGCAACACAAAATCCTGACTGTTTTGCTGTGAATGATCTGTTTCCACGTTCTTATTTAAATGTGCAACGGAAATTTATCTAAATGTCCTATCAAAACTGATTTTTTTCTTATGGAAAATAACACCAGTAAGTTGTTCTTATAAATTAAGTCGTTGCGCATCTAAACGAAAACGTTTCACTTCAAGAGACCGACGTCAGTAATACACCGTGACGCCGCATAAAAAACCGTCATTAACGCACCCCCGTCGTGCTTCAGAAAAGTTTAGATGTCCTGAAAACAAAGTCGGTGACACCCCTTTTTTATTTCAAAAAAATGTTTATATTTATTTAAAGGATCCGTTACGGTTTTAAAAAAAAATTCTCTCGAGCCGATTTCTCGCAATTTGCCCTTAATGCGTCCGCTTTGGGGGTCATTTTCACTTTGAAAATTGCCTCCCATTCGCGGATCATTACGTTATTTTAGGTATTCAATGTGGATATCTTTAAATAATTTTGTATGCATGGAACTCAGATTGATTCGGCTTTGATTTGGTGGAAAAACCATAGCTGTAAAAATATTATTGACGGACTTATGTCCGTGAAATGACGAAAATCTTTCAAAAATACACCCTCCGCTAGGTGGCGCTTTTTCCGTGCTTATCGTTTACAGATAATTTCAAAACATCTTTTCCGGGAAAGCCAGTACCTCATACCACAGGCATGCACGATTTCTAAACTTTGCGTCGAGATTTAAAAAAACGACCATTTTTCAGAGGCAACCCCGCGACTTACCTTAAGAAAATATCATGATATTAAAAAAGTCATGGATAGTGACAACAGTTAGCCTTGACAAATTCGAGTTGAAAAGTAACAGAGCTGTTGAAATTCTAACTGATTTGTAAAAAGGATTGCCAGTTTGTAAGAAACAGAAAAGTATAAATACTGTATGGACACTCGTTACGTCTTTCAACAATGCTCTATTACAGTTTGTAGACAAGAGATTCCATTTACAAAGTAAGGATTGACTTAGCATCACTAGACTGGAATGGAAACATAAATAGGGACATTACATCTGAAAAAATTGTTAGCTATTAAAGAAATCCAGAAATGACATACAAAATACCAGTCCTTTTAAAAAAACAAAAACATTTCATTATAAAGAAACAATTTGGAATAAATGGATTGAAAGCTTATAAAATGCAAAGCATGGCCGGTAAATGTTATGCTCTGCTCTACTGTAGTGTTTGTTTACTTCAGTTATATTTAGCACAGGTACAGCGTCCCTCTGCAAGAGTGATAGCTTGTTATCTGATAAACACGCCTAACAAATTCTCCCTACCAGGACAGGGATTTGTGTGGCTTTAAACATAGGAATATCAGTATGAAGATAATTAATAATGTGCGTATTACAACTTTGTGTCACTATGTTAAAAGTCATTTACACAGACACATGTTAATGGAGAATCTTGTCAGGGCTTCATCTAAGAAAATCCTAGCTGGATGTTGATACATTGTAACAACTTCTCAGACAACAACAATATGAAACGTTATTCTGTATATTATAACTTCGAGTCAGTACTCAAAGCTCTTTTTTAAATATAACTTCTAATATGAGTTTCCGTTTACGTAATGTAACATTTTAGTAATAATTATTTGTTTTACGTAGTCTTTCAATACATTGTTTAACATAGCAGCGAAGGTGTTAATCCGACGGGTATTGTTGTAAGAACTATGTTCCTTTTTGTCCTGTTTTTTTATATTTTACTTTTGTTCAACGAAAGGTTTGGCATAAATGTTTACTTTAAACTGAAAAATAGTATCTTACCTTCCGACTTAGAAAGCACGAATATATATACCATAACGAAAAGAGAAATAAGGAGTAAAATAGCAATGGCCACCAATAAACCAATACATATCCGCTTTGTAACAGATCTTGTAGTCTTGTTTCTGACGACTCTTTTGCACACTTGTGTGTTGTTTTCGTCATCTTTGGGATCTGTTGGATTAATGTATATTGGAGTGACGTACATGGTAGGTTCCTCAAGCAAATCATATATTCCTGTAGTAGGAGAATCACAAATTCCAGGAGAATGGTATTCACCACCTCTAGATTCCAAATTAAACGCAACATTGTCATCCAGAACATTGTAAACTGCTATTTCGGAGCTAGTGTTTTCCATGATTATCAACTTTTCAAAATGAACAATTTCATCAAGTCCATGAGAAGTGTTGATGTACTTATCATGTTTTTAGGGTTTGGCTTTCAAATATTCCTTGTTTGAATTACAAACCACCTAATATGAGTGGCAACTTTGAGCAGTATTGGTTGTTTATATATCTGTTGTGGTTTACATCAAATCTTCAGTTAAGTAGAAAAAAAATCAGGAAGAAACGCAACAATAGAATCGCTACTTTATTCAAGTTGAATATAAAGTATACCTTTTTAAGTAGAAGATCAAGAGAATTGTGCATTTCGTGAAAGAGGTTAAATCTACTTTATTGGTAAAATATGCGAGTTACATTATACTCTGTCCAAATAGCTTAAATATATAACACTTTGAAATTTCGGTTTAACGCTTAAATGTACATTAGGTTCTAGTACTTGACATTACATTATCTTGGTTACTTTTATCTAAAAACAAAAATAATATCAAACAGGGAATGCCACATACCAAAAACGCAGCCTCCCCAAAACGAGCCCCACAGCACCCAGAAGTGCACACCACCAACACACACGCACACGCACACGCACACGCACACGCACACACACACACACACACACACAATTATGTACACACACACACATACACTATCAACACACACTAGCATACAAAGCAAACACACGAGGACAAAACGAACAATTAAAGGAACACAGTGGGGCACCGCCTTGGAACGGTCAGTGGCAAAAACACCACTGGGGAGCTTAAACCGGTTTATGGTGCGCACCCAACCTCACTCTTACCCCCACCATGTTCCAAAGTCACAGGACAGTGTAAATAAAAGTAATCCCTGCTAGGTGAATCTCTAACACACGCAATGGAAACAAAAGGCATGGTATGTAAAACACAAAAATGCTCGTGTATAAATATATAAAAAGCAAACCTTGAGAACCAAAAAACGTATGTACTCAATGCCTTTGCAGAAGGCAGAGCACCAAGAGAAACACCCTTAAGGGCCCGACGAAACAGGCCAGAGGACAGAAATCAAAACAGTTTCGTCCCAGTGGGATTTAAAAACTGCCCATCACAGAGTGCTCCCCCTCTTCCGTCAGACACAATCAAAGAGGGAAGCATAGCGTCCAACTGTAAACGGGTTGAACACCAAACATGCGGTGTGTCTCAAAACAGTTGGGTCGTAACCTCTTTTAACAAAACGTTTTATAATTTTAGCACAGTTGGAAAATTGCCATGACCCAAAATCTTACGAAGTTTGTAAACCACATCCCCATAAAAATCGGGTTTTGAAATACCTTCTCGCAGAAGAGTCTTTAGATTACATTTGTACTATTGAATTTCAAAACCTAATCGGAATTACGATAGTAAAATTTAGCAAAATATTTACGCAATTTGTAATAACGGTAGCCCTGTTGAAGAAGTTTATTTGTAATATATTGATTACGTTCATTGAAATCCTCAACATGACTACACGCTCTGGCAAACCGAATTAACTGAGAAATGTATACCCCATAAGATGTAGCATGAGGTACATCCCCATCCAAATGGGGGAAATTTACAATACTAAAATTAAAATCATCCCTCTTGTCATAAATTTTGGTATGTATAATATTGTTATAAATAGAGAGATGTAAATCTAAAAATGAAGCACCAGTATCCAAATTGTTAGTTTTAATTAACTGGAGTTCCCGGGGATAAATAGTGTCCACCAGTTGACCAAAAAACGGTTTATCCATATTAAGAATATCATCCAGATAGCGTAATGTATTATTAAAAGCAGTGATAATGTCTGCCTGCGTATCTGGAGAAAGACTCAACATAAAGACTCTTTCATAAAAATATAAAAACAAGTCTGCGACAAGGGGTGCACAATTTGTTCCCATGGGAATACCGATTACTTGTCTGAAAACTGCATTCCCAAACCTTATATAAATGTTGTTCAATAAAAAGGAAAGGGCTTTACAAACTTCGTCACAGGTCCACATAGTATAATGTTTAACAATACAGCTAGTAAAAAAAGCTTTATCGAAATTGCAGGCGAGAAATGTAGCATTCTCCCTGGCAAAAGTATTTTGAATTAGGGCAGTTAGCTTGTCATTTATCTAATTATGTGGTAAAGTGGTATACAGAGTAGAAAAATCGTATGCACTGACTGAAGTTACTTTGTAATTATTAACTTTAAACTTATCCAGGATTTCGCCAGAATTTTGATCGACCAAAATAAATGTTTAAAGCCGCATGGAAGTACAAAGTCATACAATAAATTATTTTGCAACCAATATGATGCCAAGAAGTGTGATTCAGCTTGTCCAAAAGTTTTAATTTTCATACGTCAGCATTATGTGGTTCTAAATCGAATGCTTAAGCAGTAAACTTTCTGGTCGGAAAGATATAAAACGCGTTTAAAAATGTACACGGTCAATCCACAACGTCTTAAACGTGAGGAAATGTGATAACATATATTTTGCTTGCTATGATTTCAGTGTCTTGTTTTATTTGAATTGGGGAGTGAATTAAAGGGGCACTCCATATTTTAAAGAAGAACACACAGCGAAAATGTATATTTTAGCGCAAATAATCAACATAGAGACCTTCTGTAACAAATTGCTATCTACCCATAAATTGTACAACGACATTTTTACATAGATTATTGAATCTGAATGGTACTGTAATATATTCTAAAACGCTGATTTTATCGATGATGAATGGAATGCATAGCTCAAACTTTGTAAAGTTACGTAATGATACATGCAAATAATATTATATCATTTACTCTTTTCAAGTTTTTTTTTATTTTGACACCAATTTTAAGAAGTATCTCTTTGAACGTTTTGTGGAAAAAAATCAAGAAAATATAGGCCAATCCAACTAAAGCAACTTGATTGTTCTTTACGATATGTAAATATTTATGACCGTTATAGAAGAGAACGTGTATTGCAAAGCAATGAATACATCGACAGACGCATACGTTAAAGATCTATATTTCCCTTTGATGATACAATGGAAAATAATGCAATGACATTTTTCTTGCTGATTGAGGAAAAGGTAACGGGTTAATAATGAAAGATGACAGGACCGTTTTATTTTGGTTGGTTGTATCGCTCGAGTTTATTGTGTTAAGTAGTATTCACTCTCGCGAGGGGAATATGTCTTTATAACAATCAACTATAGCGAAACAACTAATCACAATATACACGATAATCAGCACATGACAGCAACAATATCAGCCTTGACATTAGATAATACTTAAAACAAAATAATTCAACCGTTAAAACACATATTACATGCTTGAATGACTTATGAAGACGTTACACACACATGTGTGAGACTTTACGATTAAAGCAAAATTGGAACAGGTTTCCGTGCTTTGAAAGTACATTGAATTTCACCTTAAACTGTGTATTTTCTCTATCGAAAATTATAAATGAGAGAGATAAGCAAGTTGAATATAATAAATGTATAATAAAAATAATAACTTTTTGGAGCCCTGTTTCGTTGGCAAACTCATGATTTTGAAAGCTCGACGGCAAATGTGTTTTAACAAAGGTCCGCTTCTTAGATCATAGTAGAAATTTCATGTAACTTTTCCCACAAATGATTTTATTTGAATGACATGAAACATAAGTCATTATTCATTCTTATATAAACCCCGTGTTGTAAACGGCCGAATAAAAGAGACACTTGGCAATATTAGAAACGGAATAATATCCCTAAAATCGGTGTTTATTATCTGATAAACAACGGTCTATCCATTTTCGTGGAAGTAGAACTCCAAATAAAAATGTTGTGTTTAAGACAATGAACAACATTTGACCGCATATTATCACAGGATTGGTATATATGACAGCAATATTTTCGACAGCATGTAGGATAATCGTTTACTCTACGTTTCGTTATATAAATGATGACGACATTTTCAATTATTCTCGTAAATTAGCCATTTCAATAAATCAATTATTTTTCAAAATATAACTTTCACAAAAATAAGTAGAGAAATATAATTTTAAAGTGAATTTAATTCGTGAATGTTTGTGTCGGCTTTCAAACTGCGATGTATTTGACATGTGAAATTTATCCAATTTTTAGCATTTGTTTCCCTGTAAGTAGGCCAAATAAAAACGCTTTCACGGTCTCAAATCGTGTCAGGGAGTAATTTCTTTTAACATTTTATAATACTAACTACTCAGAAACAATTGATCCGGTCATGATCATCTTTAAGAAAGAATTGTTATCTAAGTAGGAATAAGTACATTTGTATTTCAATTACTTAATCTTGACACGAACTATAATTATATTAGTTGACCCGAGCTCAATAGCCGAGGTTAAGCGCTTCAAATGTACATTAAGACTATGTTATTTGTTTCAAATGTTACTCGGCACGACATTGTCAGCTGTACTTAAATAAAGTTGTCCCAGCCGCTGTATCCGTGACAATGTTGCATCAAGCAGCACGTATGAGAATGAATGACAACCGCGATTAGAAGCGATATTCAAAAATGCCAACTGTCTTGTTACCAAACTGAATAAAAGCCTTTTGTATCATCAGTCCTGGATATCTGATAGCCATGGATGTTTTAGTAGAGAATCCGCAACTTTGTTTTGCTGTTGTGTTCTATATACTCGCATTATACCCTGTATTACTAGTAATTTACTACACTACTATAAAATATTTATCCTAGAGCTATTATTGCATAGTTAAGATCCACTTTTGAGTTTGATTTCTCTTGCAGATAATAAAAATGCGAGGGGTGATCAAAAATACGTAGACCTTCGTCATAACATTAAGACGCTGGCTATAATCCTGTAATTTTGCAGTACGTGTTCAATGCTTCAATATGTATAAGTTGCCGAAATACTGGGTTAATATATCCACAAACGAGATGAAGCATCTTAAATCTTCTTTGTAAGAGAAGGGCGGAGCACGTCGTAAATAACGTCATTTTCCTGCGATAGATCACAGGTTTTTACCATTATTTCGAAGCCTTATGCATGAATTCCACGACATTTGCGTGTGCTACGTTGACCTCAGTATAAGAAATCGGTGCGTTTTGTGACGTGAGTACCGCTTCACAAAATCAGCAGCAGCTATTTTCCAGACAAACGTGCTAGGCAACAAAACAAATTTAATGGCGTCATCAGAAAGTGCTGAAACACGGACGATAAAAACAAATTGTGTTTGATTCTTAGAATGACGCCTACACAGACAATTAATTCGCTTGCTCAAGCTAGTACGAACGAATTTTCAACCCTTAAACTAGTTTTCAAGTTGCACAACCTATTCAGAGAGGGAAGAGAATCAGCGGGTATGAATAAAGGCAGTAATTACGACGACGTTGGTTATCGCAGCAATTCTTGCAGAGGATTCGCTTCACCATCAGGGAGCTGTCAGAGGAAACTGTAAGTTATGGCACCGTATGGACACTTCTGAAAGAAGGGTCAGCTGAATAATCATGTCGCGGGTGTGTGTCCGCAAAGATTTCTAATGCTTGAAAAGTCCTGAGCATTTCTAGCCACTTTAAACGTCGTTTTCACACGCCGATGTCACGAACGTCATCGGACTGCTCCTAGATAGCGGAGAGGTACTTTTTCAATAAAGCATAACTTTAACACCGATTTTCATATCATAGTGAAATTCAGTACACATATATTCATAATACATTTGACTTTGTTTTGTTTAAATATGGATAAAATGGAATGAATAGTAAAATAGTTATGAAGAAAGTCTACGTACTTTTTATAACCATTCGTACAAAGAACTAATTAAAAAAACCTTACTAAAAATAAGGAGTCTTACAAGATATATTTGAGTGAAGCATGTATTGAAGAACATATACACACATTATATTGCACACTCCTTGCAAAAGATGTCATGGTGCCTCAAACATGTTCTCAGCTGAAACGCTCGGCACTTCAATGTCATGCTCGTAAAATGTAATCACAGGACAAGACACAATTAAAACGAAATGAAAATAGTGTATAAGTGATGAACCTGAATATGAAGCTTTGAGTACAATCTTGTCTGTTTTAAATCAGCTTAACTCAATGTAACCTGTTTGAAAAGATAAAAAATCCAAATGCTCTTCACTTTTTTAGTTCAGTTTCTCTAGACGTTAATTGGAAAGATGAACGAACATATTGTTGATATCTTCTAAAGTGTCTGACCAATTTGATTTAACTGAAAATTATTCTATCTATATTTGTTTACTTTCTCTATGAAAACATACTTGGGTATACTGTAAAACAAACTGTAAAACACTAAATAGACTAAATCCATTATGATTTTTGCAGGAATGGAGAATTATTCATATTTCCAAACCGTGCTCTCATATCTGACTGACTTGCAATACAAATATGTATTTACAAAACATACTGTTTTATTAGACCGACTAACGTAAATATCACAATTAAAACCGAACGATTTTTATTTGTCGATACAATTTTGGTAAATTAATCTTGCACTAACGCTAGCTGTGCCGTATAATTTACGTGTGTCGAGACATGGGCTAGTATAGTTATTTTGAATTTACACAATTTTAGACATGTGAGTAAAACCGTACAACTTTCGTGTGCCAAGACAACGATCAGACATTAATCTTACGGTTACGCTAGTAGAAATACCGTATCTATTCAAACCGTACAATTTACGTGTGTTGGGACAAGGTAAATGTACTATGTCTTGCGTAAAAATGTTAGTGAAAAACGTACAATAAAAGTGTCAAAACAGGTTCAATAGTCAGAAATTTCACATCTATGCTAGCGTAAATAGGTAAACTTACTAAAACCGTACACTTAACGTGTATGGAGACAATGACAGTATAATATTATTAAACTAACTCTAGCGTAAATATGTCAGTAAACCCGTTCAATTATTGCGTGTCGAGAAAACGTTAGTATAACGCAAGCGTACATGTATGTTAGTAAAACCGCACAATTTACGAGTACCGAGACAAGTGTACAAGTACCAGTGTACTTAAATTTAACTAGTTGTGAACATTTAATCTATCATTCGCCTCTTCAAATACTATTTTCCAGATAATGTAAACCGGGCGATGTTTGCGATGATTTGACTTTTGCTATTTTTTCGAAGATTCATTTATTTGGTAATTGAAAACATTCGCGAAATATTCCTTTCACTTAAACTATAACTAGATAATTATTCTTCTCAAATCTTAAATTTGCGTGAACGTCTATCTGCTATCAAACTATAAAATTTCAGCACGAAAAAAGACGCAATATAGAGTATGGTGATTTCGCTAGAATATTTCAATAGTTACATGCACACGAGGAACGATAGAATAAAAGAAAAATATTACAAACGGATGTATTTTAAAGAAACATTTTTGCATATTTGAAATAAATGTAAATTAATGGGAATAAAATTTCATGGATATTTGTTGAAAATGCAATTGCGCGTGTATTTGTAGTCGCGGAATCATTAAGACGATTATTCTGACAAAGTTTCGCGAAAATCCGATGGAAAATGCAGTCTGTATTGCGTAAACATGTTTTTTTTTCTTACATCTGAGCTTGTACTCTAGTTGTACACCCGAGATTACCCATATCTTAGCAATCAATAAGACAATCACCCTGATCAAGTTTCTTGAAGATCTGATGGAAAATACAGCTTGTATTGCATACAAATTTGACAGAGTGACCTACTTTTTGATCCGAGATGACCCATATTCGAAGTCGTCCTGAAATTCTTTACAACAGTCTTTCTGACGAAGAATTGCAAAGATCCGCTGGAAAATGCAGTCTGTATTGCGTTAACAATTTTTCGTCATATTTTGAAAAAGTCTTCATCTTCATTTTAGCAATTTTAGTAGAGGGCCATGAGCAGTATTTACAGAGAATAAGATTTTGTAAATATTTTTTTACATAGAATACATTTAGAAAACAGGCACTTCGCATCAGGCGAGCTTAAACACTAAAAACAATTTCAAAGAATGCAAAAGAGAAACGATTAATAAATTGTAAATAAAGTTTGAATGAACATTGAAAAGGATGGCAATACACTTTTGTATGTGTGTTATTTATAGAACAAAATCCTGACACAAACACATAAATGGTAACCTTGTGAATTCCTGTGACAGCGGGCAACTTTTATTACATAATTGTGTCCTTCAACTGTTCCTTAATTGTCTCCAACGCAGGATATTTTTCAAGTGAATCTCTCTAAAAACTATCAAAATACCGTTCTGATTCATTGCATATAAACTTTTTATTTTAAGTATATACATTGTACATATATTAAGGTAATTTTAACATATAGCCCTCGTCGTTTAAACTCTCTGCAAAATTTGTTCCACCTCTACACACTTTTACCAAAGAAAGATTTGATAGAAAACAAACACAGTCATTCAGTTTGACGAGACCGTTGGACAAATACTGGGAAAGAAACTGCTTTAGCATATTTCATCCAGATAATAGTTGAATATTAATGTGTTCAAACATTTATCTTCGTAAATCCAACACATACAAAACAACGACATATAAAAGATAAAAAACGTATATCTAAGACATCATTCCTTACTACAATGTATATACATGTCTGAAGTGTCGTAATTAGACGTTAAAACTTGCTTCAATGTATATATCAAGCTGTAAATGGCAATACAAAACTTAATACATGTGTATCTTATTTCAATAATTTCCCACATATTTACTACAAGTGTGAGGATTTACTGTTTTTTGAAGATTCTGTCCATTTTGTTCCTAAGACTGAAGTGTGTGTTTTAAATTAAAGTTCTGATTAGTTGCACCGCAATTTTGTCACATTACTGCTACGGTAAACAATGAATTGAACCTTTCACCAAGAATCAGCGTTATCAAAGAAGACGATGCTGACTTTCGAAACACTTTACATGTAATGTTCACCGAAACATCATCATTGAAGTTTTCAGGGACAAATAGTAATCTTCAAGTGCGAAGTAAGTCATGCCTGCAGTGAAATGATAGTCCGAGTATTTTCCTGGAACCGCATAATGACCGTTTAAGTTAGTTCCTCCACATTTTTCATACCACCAAGCACCATGCATATCCTTGGCACAATTGTGACTTTCTAACATTTCCGCGTCGTGATCATAAGTTGAAAATCGACAACCTTTGTTTAACATAAGTCCGTAATGCCAGAATTCTGAAGCCATTTAAAAATGCAGGCGTATTATTAACCCTTAAACTTGTGATATGATTTCTTTGCATAATAGTAAACAAAAGGTACAAAAAAACAACATGAGATGGACTGCTAGCTTGCAACCCACATCAGTGGTGTTTGTACTCCCTGAATGAGACTTGCCCTACTCTTAGCCTCATACAATACTTGCAAATG